>WOXC01011556.1:117500-587500 GCA_011680675.1 Gymnobelideus leadbeateri | reverse complement strand
TTAGTGAAATAAGAAAATAAAATCCTTTCAGGTTCAAACAAAAGCACAAAGGAAAGTATATCTATAATCTCATTTCAGTCTAGTTTTGACAGCGCAAACACTCATACACAATGTATTTCCAACATTTCATTGCCACAAAATTCAAACTGCACTAAAAAAAAACTCAGTATGAAAAATGGTACCCGTTGATGCCAAATGTTTTGTTAACACATTATTATTGTTTCTGAAATCCTGTGAGATAGAGATCTAACTTTTTTTCTTCAGAAGATAGAATTCACAATAAATAACAACCCTTTGGACAATACAAATGGGTAGATTGTACCAGAATTGGATCCACAAAGTGCTACAAATCATACCTCAAAATTTGATGTCCTTAATTGTTAGTCAATGTAGGGAGAGAAATTATAGAGAAAAAAGAATCTTATATTTACTCCTCAAATTGTCAGGTCAGAGGGGGAAAGAATACAAGGTATAAGAGAATATAACAGTAAAGAAGGTAGTAATTTTTCTTCATCTCCTGGAAGCCAAAAGGAAAATGGGCTTAGGGCTCAGCAGGAATCAGAGCTCAGATATAGGGAAGAATTAAAGGTGATTTGCCATTAGAGGAGACTCTGACAGAGAATAGTTGTTTTTTTGTTGTTGTTTGTCCTTTGTTCTTGAAGAAGAACAATGACATCAGGAGGGTGATGTCAACTTACAAGTGAATTGGCTTTAAGTGAAGGAGAGCTGTGCAAAGTCACCAGCCTTACTCTCTGCTCTGGAGCCATCTGGGTTTGGGGCAAGATATAGATCAGGACAACTGGAGATGGCCCCAGATACAGTGGGGGACCTTGACCTTTCTAAGCTAAGGTCTTTCCCAGGTCTCAGTTTGTCTCAGGCAATACACATAATCATTTCATTAAGCCAGGATGGATGGTTCTTTGTTTACCTTTTGTTAGTTTAAACCTGTGGCCTCCAGGTCACATGTGGCCCTTTAGGTCCTTAAGTGTGGTTGAGGACCTAGAGGTCCACATGTGGCCTGGAGGCCACAGGTTCCCTCCCCTTGGTTTAAAGCAAGAGTTAACTCTAATACAAGCTCACTTTGGGCAAGTAGCTGAAAATTGATGTCTTAGTTTTCCTGGAAATAAAAAAGTGTGTGTGTGGTGCGGCGGGGGGGGGGGGGGTGGTGGGGGGCATAGAGGGGGATGTTGCCTTGTTATACCTTGTTCAGGTATAGCAAGATTAAACTTGAAATTGTTCTGTGAAGAGTTGTGGTACAATCAAAAGAATCCAAAATTGCTTAAGTATGACCTTGGACGAATCACTTCTTACTGTGTCTCTGTTTCCTCATCTGTAAAATAAGAGGACTGAGCTAGACGGCCCTTCTAGCTCTAAATGTATGTTCCTAAGCAAATGAGATTGTATCATCATGAATTTCTTTTGCATTTGGGTTCTTGGATTTTTATACCTGTCAGGTGAACAGAGAACAGTCTTCTCTTTACATCTTGTGCTAAAAAATTTAATCGCTGTATTTATTCCCCTCTCCCTTATTCAGTTATCTAAGGCTTCTCATAACACACACACACACACACACACACACACACACACACAATTTCAAACCTGGAGATATATATATATTTGGCAAAGAGCAGAGACTGTTTGGCACCACTGGCTTCTCACATCAGCCCAGTACCCTGTAAGAAGTAACACTGCTTCCCAGCAGAGGTCTTAACAAGGTGAAGAACACAAAGCTGGCAGTGAGCCTGGGCTGGGAATCAAGGCCAAGCCCAAGCCCCTGAGACACAGAGCCAGCAAGCATTTTAGTATTGCCCCTGCTTGAGTTTCACTGAACTCTGTTAAGGGCTGGCCAAGGACACTTGGGTTCCTACCTGATACTCAGGGACTATCAACGTGGGCACAAGGAGAATGGACCTATCTCAGAAAGATATAGCAAAGTTTTCAGGATACTTCGGGCTAATTAGCAGAGCCTGGGGATGCTCATGACATTGAAAGGGCCCTGAATAGTATTGTCAGTAATTGGGAGAGAAAACCTAGGTAGAGAGGATTTTTCTCCATCGTCTAGGAAAGCTTCTATAACAATGAATAGGTAGGAAGGGTCCCTGAATGCCAGGCCTAGTGACATAGAATTTCTGGATACATAAATATACTCTGAATAGGAGATAGGTGGCACAGTGGATAGTGTAACTTATCTTCCTGAGTTCAAATCCGACCTCAGACACTTACTAGCTGTGTGACCTCGGGTAAGTAACTTAATCCTGTTTGCCTCAGTTTCCTCTTCTGTAAAATGACCTGGAGAAGGAAATGGCAAATCACTCCAGTGTCTTTGCCAAGAAAACCCCAAATGGGGTCATGAATAGTCAGACATAACTGAACAACAACAACAATAAGGAAACATGACCACTGGCAGAGGCAGTGTTGGCCTGAGACAGGATTGTGAAGTAGGCAAAGGCATTCCCTATAGAGAGGTGATGCAGCATATGGAATAAGTACTGGACTTGTAGCCAGGAGAGACTTGAGTTTGAATCCCACTTCTGGGGATTATCAGCGCTATGAACAGTGAGCCATTTTAACCCTTCTAGGTCTTGACTTACTTATCTATAAGCTGGGAATAATAGAATCTTTCTGACAGAGTAGTTGTGAGGACCAAACAAGATAACATGTATTATAAAGCGTTATAAAGATGTCAGCTCTTATTATTTCTAGATATTTCCTGGATATAATAAGATGCCCCCCTCCTCTGGACTCTTCCCCCCAGAAACTCTTACTCTAGATCCCTCTCTAAATCTACCTCCCTATCAGAACCTCATCATAGAACCCTAACTTCATCCCATGCTTTGACACTGGTCAAAGCATCCTATCTCTCTGCATCTGGACCTTCAGAAGAGAGTTAGAGTTATTCAGAGCTGTTTCCTGGTCCCAATCTCCAGCCTAAGACAGAAAATAGTGACTTGTCAAAGACCCAGGGGCAGCTAGGTGATGCATTAAAGTGCCAGGCCTGGAGTCAAGAAGACTCATCTTCCTGAGTTCAAATCTGGCCTCGGACACTTACTAGCTGTGTGACTTTGGGCCAGTCACTTAAAGCCACTTGCCTCAGTTTCCTTATCTATAAAATGAATTGGAGAAGGAAATGGCAAACCACTCTAGTATTTCTACCAAAAACATCCCAAATGGAGTCATAAAGACATGCACATGACTGAAAAAATGACTTAACAATGTAACGATCAAGGACTTAAGAAAACTATGAACAAATTTGAAACTGAGACATAAATGAAAACTTCAACTCCTAACTTTAGATACCAAAATACCACCCAGGGGAATGATAGTGAGATCACAAGTCAATTTCAAATCCATCTGAAAGCGGCTGGATTTGTGTTAGACCCAGAGTACCCATTTGTAGCTAGAGAATTACTTTACTCAGTTACAGATGTTTTCCGTGGAAGAACAAGGGACTGGGGCTGAGGGATATCAAGCAGTCTAGAGAAATGCTAATGTTCAGCCCCTAGCAGCTGTATTATTGGAAAATGAAATAAATGACATTTTTTGCACTATAGCAGCAAAGCCAATATTGATTCTTAAGTGGAGAAGGAATGCAGTCCTCTATCAAATGAGAATCTGTCTTTGAGAACAAGGCAGAGCAAAGAATGAACAAACTTCACTCCCTTCAAACTGCTATTCATCTTGGGAAGGGCTTTGGCTACCTATTTTTGGGCTGAGAAAATCTATAGCCTCAAAACTTTGGGCATTTTCTCAGTCTCTTTCCCCAAACTCCCATAGATCCAAATAGATTAGAATAAAGCCTCATGCACTTGGTGCAAGCATTAGTTCTAGACAGTGGGAAAAGCTCTAGTTTTGAAGTCAGAGAACAAGAGTTCAAATCCTGCCTCGGATACTTACTACTCATGAGAATTTGACATAGTATTTGTCCCTGAGGGATAAATACTAAATGGCGTAGGAAAAATGACTTATTATATTGTTTGGAAAAATTATCATACTGCTTAAATCCAACTCTGTGATTAAAGGTTATTTGTATCCAGAATGTCTTCCTGATGCTGGTAACTCTCTAGGGATGTTGGAGAAGACTACAAGGCTATTTTGGGTTCCCCCTGGTCCTGGATCCACCCAAGGCCTTCTTGTTTTGAGGTCCCCATATTCGGGATTTATTTTGGATCCTCCCAAGTTTGTGTTTGGGGTTCACTGATGTTTGAACTTCACCTAAAATTTATTGAACGTTTACTCATATCTATCTCAATCTCCCTTGCTTTCAAGTTGTACCCCCAGGAAAATCACTTAGCTGTGTAGGTGTGGTTTATATGTGGGCAGCTAGGTCTCTTCTACCAAAGGACCCAATACATTTCTTTCTAAAACTATTTCAGATTTTGGGGTTTTCCCTCATGAGCAACAATTGCTTCTGAGGTCCCTTCCAGATCTAGGTCTATGAAATTTTTTTGGTAGAATGACAGAGAAAAACAATGCATACAGAGACTAATTAGAGATCTGTGCAATTAGGCAGGCATTGAAGCAGAGCATCGGTGAGGCTGGGGGTGGGGAAGAGGTACTGGTACCTAAAAAACAATCTATAATAATAGTAAAAATCTGTAATAATAGTATTTACATACAGCTTTAAGGTTTCTAAATAACTTTACATATGTTATCTCATTTGGCCTTCACAACTACTATGTGAGATGCGTGCTACTATTATCAAGAATGAATGATTTGCTCAAGTTCACACAGCTAAGAAATACCTAGGAAAAGATTTCAACTCAGCCTTTCTTGGCTCCAAAATCAGTATTCTATCCACTGTGCCACCCAATTTCCTATTATGCACGCACACAATATCATATAATGTTTGATATGATTTTATATACATACATGTGGACATAACATAACACAACATAATATAGTATAGTATAATTATAATATAGTATAATATAATTGATATAATATAATAATAACATGACATAACATAATATAATTAATATATACTTTTATAAATGTATATGATTATGCATATGCATATTGGCATAAGATTAATGCCAAGACCATTCACAGAAAACCTTAATTAGAATATTAGAAATGAGTAAAATGGATAACATCCTTTTACTCAATAGGGCCATGCTCCCATCCTGACTGATTTTGCTAAGATTAGGCATCCATACCTTCAGGGTGGGCAGGCCCAAACCTAAAAGCTTAGCAAGGCATCCACTCACTCCAAAAGCTTGGCAGTGGCTCAGTGTCCAGGTTGCTGATAGAGTAAAGCAATTCAGATGGCTTCTGTCATTCTCTGCTAAGGTAGCACAAGGTCTAAAGGCAGACTCCATCTGGTGCTGAGATCTGGTCCAGGTGCCATCTCTGCTCATTGGTTCCCCAGGTTACTTCAAGTAGGCTATTTGGGTTTATCCATTTCTCACCAGCAAGTTTGTGCTTATATGTGTGTGTATTGAGGGAAGGACACAGAAAGAGGCAGGTTTTCTTTTATTTCTTTATCTATTCATTTATTTTTGGGCGGGAGAACAGAAAAACCCCTACATAGAATGAGCAGCACGGAATTTACAACATTACCCAAGTGACTAGGGAAAGAAATAAGAAGGGGGCGGCTAGGTGGCGCAGTGAGTAGAGCGTCTGCCCTGGAGTCAGAAGGACCTGAGTTCGGATTCGACCTCAGACACTTAATGTACACACAAATAAAAAAAAAAAAGCTAGCTGCGTGACCTTGGGCAAGTTATTTAACCCCAATTGCCCTCCAAAGAGCTAACATTTATATAGCACATTTAAGGTTTGAATACATATGTATGTATATGTGTGCCTGTGCATTAAGAGACAGAGACAGAGAGAGACAGAGAGACAAAGAGAAACACTGAGAGACAAAGGCAGAGACAGAGATAAGCATTTCTAACTCAGAGACAGTCTCATTTCTAACAGAGACAGAAACAGAGAGAACACCTCATTTGAGGAATATATGAACATCATTTTTCAGGCTCAAGTGGGGAAGGGAACGTTAATAAATCTCTTTATTTCAGATAGTTCAAAGGTAATGATTCACTAATTCAAAGGTATGCTAAGGCAAAGGATAGTGGACCAGGCAATAAGCAACTTTAGAGAAGTCCCTTATCCCTTCTGGGTCTCAGTTTCTTCTCCTGAAAAATGGGGCCAGTGATACCTGCATTCTGTGCTACTTACATAACTTGGGGAGTTATGCAGCCTAAATGGTCTAACTGGGAAGAAAAATAAAAGTTCTAGACAAATGCAAAGAATTATTATTCTTAGACACTATAGAGAGAGAGCAGAAATGAATGATTAATTCAGCCTGGAAACTGAAACATAGACATTATCATAGCACAAATATTAATTCCACAAGATTACCCACTGCTCAACTGAAGAAGATGCCTGAGCCAAGTAAGCAGGGCCACCAAAAAGATAAAAACAAAAAAAAAGGGTAAAAGAAGGTACAGAGACAGATAAAGTCTGCCTTCAGACCTTGTGGTACCTTAAAAGACAATGACAGAAGCCATTTGAGTTACTTTACTCTATCAGCAACCTGGACACTAAACCACTGACACATTTTAGGGGCAGCTAAGGTAATATAGTGGATAGAATTCTAGGCCTGGAGTCAGGGTGGCTCATTTTCCTGAGGTCAAACCCAGTCTCAGACACTTACTAGTTGTGTGACTGTGGGCAAGTCACTTAGCTCTGTTTGCCCCAGTTACCTCATCTGTAAAAGGAGCTGGAGAAGGGAATGGCAAACTACTCCAGTATCTTTGCCAAGAAAATCCTAAATGACATCATAAAGAGTCAAACGTGACTGAAAAACGAGTGAGTGAGAAAGTCAAGAGAACTGGGGAGATTTTTTTTTCTTAAAAAGTCATGCCCCATTATCCAACCACTTGGCACCACCCCTCATTCCGACCCTAAATGCCTGATATTGTCTGTAGTAGTCTGGTGCCATTCCTTGTGCTGTGCATTCCAACACCCACAGCTGGATTTTCTTTACACAGCTTAACTTACCTACAGCCTTAGGGAGTTTCTGGTTAGGAACTACATTACAGGGAAAGAATATTGTCAGCACAGGTTCATGAGGTTTAATCCGCTTAGTCGATGCTCATAGAAACCCAATCAGCTGTCCGTTAAGGAAGTTAATGGTTCAGATTTACACTTACCTAGCAGGATATCACCTGTCCCTCAGTCCTTGAGATATTTCTGGTCTTATAACAAAGGTCATAATTATAGGGTGATAGGAGTTAGTGCTGAAAGGTACCTTAGAGATCAAACAATCATTTATTAAGTGCCTTCTATGTGGGTGTGAAAGACAATGTTGTATAAAAGCTAGAGGGCAGATCTCAAAGACCTGTGTTCCAGTCTCATTTTTTACATCCTGGCTGTGGGACCCTGGACAAGTCACTTGACCTCTTGGTGCTTTTTTGCTGTTGTTTAGTTGTTCATTTATGTCCAACTCTTCATGATCCCATTGACCATAACACACCAATACTATTGGTGGATTTTCTTGGCAAAGATGCTTAAGTGGTTTGCCATTTGGCATCACACAGCTAGTAAGTTTCTGAGGCAAGATTTGAACTCAGTTCTTACTCACTCCAGGTCCAGTGCTCTAACACTGAGAAACCTAACTGGTTTCTTGGTGCTCTAGTCAACTATAATTCTTAAAGGTAGTGACCTAGGGGTCTCAAGAGGTGGGCAGGAATGGGATACAGCCTATGCAAAAGCAACAAGGTGGGAAAAGGAAATGTTTATTGATGATGAAGATTTGAGCAACTTGGTCCAACATTTGTATAACACATTAAAATTTGCAAAACACTTTACACACAATGTCATTTTGTATCCTTACAATAACCTTGTGAGGTGAATACCATGAGTATTGTTATTCATATTTTTCATATAAATAAACTGAGGCTCAGAGTGGTTAGATGACTTACCCATGAGCCAATGTCTAGATTGAGGTTCATCAGATCATACATCAAAATTAATTCAAGTCCAGGTTTCCCTGAATCCAAGTTCTTCACCCTTTCCTTTATGTCAACTGTTATTTTGCAGAAGAGTTTTTTAGAAGAGTTTTAGGCAGAAGAGTTTCCAGGCATCCAAATGATAAGGCTATCTTTCCTGTAAACAGAAGAGGAAAGTGCTTTGTATCTCAAGCTTCATCTGGCCCAACCACCTCATTGGACAGATGAGGAAATTGAGTCCCAGAGAAATGACATGGTTTAACTAAAGTCACAGTGTCTGAACTAGAATTATAGTCAGGCATCCAGGCTTCTGGTTCAATCAAGCCTCATTGCTTATCTTTAAATCTAGTTTCTTGCAGTTCCTTGAACAAGACACTCTGTTTCTGACTCCTGGCATTTTCACTGGCTTAAATGACTTTAAGTGACTCATGAAGATGAGTATTCCTGACTCCAAGCCCAGTGCCCTATCTCTGCCACCTAACTGCTCTAGAAGGGTTCAAGTTCTACTCTGTTACTTTAAACTGGTCAAGATAGGCAAATTTAGCCTCCTATTTGACCTTTATTTCCCCATCTATAATATAAAAAGTTTCGACTAAAATATATCTCTAAGATCAATTCCAGCTGTAAAGTCTATGATCCTGTCTAAGTCAGAAAGACAGAGTAGGATAGATAATAGAGAGTTAGCCTTGGGGTCAGCAAGACCTGGGTTTAAGTCCTATCTCTGATACTATTGACCATGTGACTCTGGGCCAGTTATTCAACCTCTTAGTGCCCAGGTAATTTTCTGAAACCATAGATTTCAAGAGTAAGTGTCATTCTGCACTGGTGGAGAAATATTCTCACTGGGAACTACCTATACCAATGGAATCACAGGTACAGTCCCTTTCCCCAACCTTAACTCTCCCAAATATATCAATATCAATGTCTATCTATAATTATATATAATATCTATATCTATATCTATACCTATATCTATGTATGTATATATGTAGGTAGGTAGGTAGGTAGGTATACTTATCCAAGAGAACTAGAACTCTGTTTCCTCTTTCATAAAATGAAGGAGGACATAACGATTTCAGGGATCCCTTCCATTTCTAAAACTAACTCTGGCATGTATTCCCCATAGCACACTCATCCTCCCAAGCCCCTCACAATGGAAGATGGGGCCCTTTACAGTGACAGGCTCAGAGCCAGTGAAGAGGAGGTGTTGGGTGGTGTTTCATTCTGTCAGCTACTCTTCTCTAAAGGGCAACATTGTCACTCACAGTTTATCTCACTGTGAACTTTCCTTAATGGTTCAGTTGGGTTCAGGCTCAGATTAATCATAGTGGGAAATAGGCAGCACAATAAACTCATCACTAATTAATTGGCAGTGTCCTAAGACACCATATTCTCTGGTACAGAAGGTCTAGTTCTAAATTGGTTTTGCTTCTTTCTGTATCCTGACACTGAATTCGCTATTTTCTTGGTATTGATGTCATGGTTAATGGTGCAGCTTAATATCCATGAAGAGGAAAAACAATTGTGGAGTCAATAGATGAATAATATTTGTTTTCTATTCTCAAACAGAAGGTTCTCTTTAAGTAGAAAATATCTTGATTACAGAAATCATGAAAACATGTTTTCATTTTTAAAATGTGTTTTCCTTTCACAAACAAGAAGGTCTGGGTCTACAATAGTAGAACTCATTGGGATGGGGGAGAAGGGAGTATGTGTCAACCAGAATTCAAAAGTGAGAACTTTGATATCACACTAAGACATATTCATGGACTTAAAAGTATCATGCTCTGTTATAGGGAGAGCTGTAATGTCATTGTGAGAGCATGCTCAGCATGTGGAAAGAGCACAAGATCATTTATTTATTTAGAAGTAGAAGAAACCTCAGAGGCCAGCTAATTCAGTGGTGTGCTAGAGATAGCTCCTTCCTCTGGTGACAACAGATTATTAAACTTTCAGTGTGAGTATTTATACTTTGGAAATCCACAAACTATAAATCAGGGCTTGATTTATTGTTTTATGGATTATTCAGACTTAAGGAAGTGATGGAGAAAATGTTAATAATAAAGATTAATCGGGGTGGCTAGGTGGTACAGTGAATAGAGCACTGGCCCTGTAGTCAGGAGGACCTGAGTTCAAATCCACCCTCAGACACTTAACACAAAAATCTATCCGTGTGACCCTGGGCCAATCACTTAACCCTAGTTGCCCTACCTTCCCCCCTCCAAAAAGCAAAAAAAAAAAAAAAAGATTAATCTTAAAAGCGTGCCATTTATACATTTTTTTCTGGAGTCGGTTGTTAAACATTTGCTAGTTTACTCCCCTCATTTATGGATGAGGAACTGAGGCCCAGAAATATTAAGTAATTTGTCTAAGGTTGCAGAGGGCGTAGGTAGCTGAGAATAGATTTAAACTTACATCCTTTGACTCCAACTGTACTACTTTTTATATTGTACTACACAGGATCTGATAGGAATTTGAAATCAGAAAACCTATTCTGAAGTCCCAGTTCTATCACTTACAACGTCTCTGAAGCTCAGTTTCTTTTTCTGTAAACTAATTTATACCACCTTCCTCATAGAGTTATATGAGGAATTAAGATATAATTGAGGTCCTGATTAGTGTGAATAATGAATCCCCTGAAGTAGTCTGAGGTATTCAAATTCACACTATTTGCAGTTAAAATGATGTAAAATGTAGTAATTGGTTTCAGTCAATGGAAATATGGAGTGAGAATTCAAATAATTCGGCTACTTTAGGGGATTCATAATTCACACTAATTGGGACCCAGCTGATATGAAAGTATGCTTTGTAACTTTAAAACACTGTATAAATACAAAGTTGTTAGTATTCTGCTGAAATCCTGCTTTGATAGCTTCTTGGGGTGTGGAGGTTATGCTGGGTTCTCTATGATTAGGAGAGCAGGTGTAATGGAAATGCAGATTTGAAGATCTTCCCTGCCCCTAGACCCTTTGATTGACTTAAGTGACTCTGAGAACCTTCTTTAATTTGAAAATATACTCTGCCCCTTAATAGGCTGAATGTGGTCACATGGAGCCTGTGGTAGGAGGCTTGGTTTTCAGGAATGACCACACCTTGATGCTGTGTGATTGGGCAGTGGGGTCAAGAGGGTGGTTACATTCTCTGAGACAGGAGAAAGCTGTATAAGCCCTGATGGGAGGTTTTGCTTTGGGGCTCACTTTGAGAAGTGTTGTGTGATTTGACCAGAGGAGACTCTGGGCAGCCGTTGAGAGCCCCCCCCCCCCCACATCCCCTCTGGCTTTGAAAACCCAGATGTTGATGCTTCCTTCTCTAGTAACTGTGATTTTGATATTGATAATGGTTGGACAGTTTGGAAGCCTGTCTGTTTGGTCTGTCTGTATACTCTGAAGTTTGGGGTGCTGACCTTTTCCCCCTGAACTAGGTAATATATGTTTGATTGATTAAAGTGAGCTTGTTAACCCATTTTGAGTTGCTTTCCTTTTGAAAAGCAGATCTAAGAACCTGTTGGCAGCCACCCTGGGGATGCTGGGGTGCTTGCCTCTACAGCAGGTCACAGTCTTTTGAAGACACCACCAGGATGTACAAGCTTAGAATATGAGCTGAGACATAGATTATATGGATTCTGTCATCCCAAGATCAGCCTACCTTAGTTTAGAGACATCCAGCAGGTCACAATGATAATCTAAAAAGGCATAAAGGGGTTGGCAAAGGGAGTCGCCATTAATGAAATCCTGGATCATTGAAGTATTAGTATAATGGCCATTTCCCTGAACTTGACATTCCCATCTATGCGATTAAGTTAATTATTTCTTTTTTGGGGCAGGTAGGTGGCACAGTAATAGAGCACAGACCCTGAAGTCAGGAGGACCTGAGTTCAAATCCAGCCTCAGACACTTAACACTTACTAGCTGTGTGACCTGGGCAAGTGACTTAACCCCAATTGCCCTGACTTCCCCCTCCGAAAAAAGACAATAAAAATTTTGAAAAATAATTATTTCTTTTTGGGTAGCCCTGGGAAACTCCCTCCAACAATGTAGAGCTTTAGCTCATCTGCTACTTACCTACATTATGACCTCATGCTAATCAGGATATTTTAGATTCATTAGGATCCAAGATTTATTCTTCTCCCCATCAGAGAGCTGGGTGATTTGTTATATTCCATAGAGGGGAAATCAATGAATAGCATGGCCCTCTTTAAAATTTGATTTATTCCTTTTTTATAGATGAGAGGAATTGGTTGCCCAATGATAGAGGAATGGCTAAACATCTTTGATGTCTGACCAAGCCCTAAGAGCTCCACAGAGTTTGCTTCAGATGTGTATGTATAGGTAAACCAAGCCAAGGTACAAATGAAACTACTTTTAGAGATTCACAATGGGATGATTGAGATGGGATATCTACAAAACACATAGATAACCACAGAGTCAGAACTAGGTGGGATCCTTCCACTAATAAAGCAAAAGCAAGTTAAATCATTTTGGGAATATCTAATTAAAAGTTATAGATGCCATATTCTATTCTTTTCTTTTGGTTTCTTATCTTAGTGATATTTGAGAAATTAAGTAAATTTTAACATCCTATGAGCAGGTTTCAGACAGTCAAATAATCTCCTAACCAGAAGAAATGACCCTGAACCCCAAATAAAAAATGAATAAATGTAAATAAAAATTTCTTAGAACCTCACCTAAAATGGACTTCACATGACTCTAGTATTCAGTCATGACTAAAGGTTATACTAGGAGCAAAATGCAGTAATTAGATGCCTTAGGAGAATGTAAAAGAAATAAATGTCTCCTTCACTTTCAATCTTATGATCTAAATAGGGACAGAAGTTCATAATTTTTTGTTCCATAAGCCCTTTGGTAGTCTAGTGAAGTCTATAGACCCCTTCTCAGAATAATGTTTTTAAATGCATAAATAAAATACATAGGACTACAAAGGAAATCAATTTTACTGAAAAATCATTTTCCGTCTCTTCATATATATGCATATGTGATATATATTATATACATACTATATATAATACACACATATAATGTGTATGTCTGTGTGTGTATGTGTGTGTGTGTGTGTGTGTGTGTGTGTGTGGAGAGAGAGAGAGAGAGTTCAAGAACCTCAGTTTAAGAAACTGCGAGTTTCAGGGCATTTAGGTGACACAATGAATAGAGCACTGCCCCTGGAGTCAGGAGGACCTGAGTTCACATTCGGCCTCAGACACTTGATAGACTTACTAGCTGGGCAAGTCAGTTAACCCTAATGGCCCTGCTTTCTCCAGTCTGAAAAACAAACAAACAAACAAAAAGAAACTGAAAGTTTCTTAGAAAAATATGAAAAAGCTTTTTTGTTAGGGATTACAAAGAAATTCATTCAGGCAGCATCTATTATGCCCAAGGCACTGTGCTAACTGTTGTGGATACAAAGACAAATAACCAAAAATATAAAGCCCCTGTCCTCAAAGAGTTTGCATTCTATAGGATTAGATTAACCACTGGAGGAAGAAGATAAATGTAGAGTTTACTTAAGAAGAATCCCAGGGGGCGGAGCCAAGATGGTGGAGTAGAAACAGCTCATCCAAGCCACTCTGCCCCCACATTCCCCCCCCAAACGATGTAAACGGGGACTCTGAACAACTTCTGGAGCCCCAGCACCCACAGAACGACACAGAGAAGCTAAACTCCCGCTGAGGACAGCCCAGCAGCCCTGCAGGAAGGACCAGCGCAGCTGTCTGGGACCTGGCAGCGTGCAGCTCGCAGAGCTCAGGAGCCGAGCCGCTGAGCCCAGGTCCACATGAGCCGAGGTTTTAGCCCCAGGGCAGCAGGGCCAGCAGCCAACTGGAGGAACCCCAGAACACCAGGAGCTGTGGCGATTCCAGAACTATCAACATAGACTTGCCTGGGACAAAGTAAGAGGTTAGTGTCCTATGGACTTTGGTCCTAATACTATAGTATTAGGGAATGCGTCGGCTCCCTCCCCTGGGGGCTAGAAGCCGCTGAGGACAAACGCCATTTTGTAGTTTTCAGAGGCAGATCCTGCTCCCAGCCTGCAAATTTGTAGGGAGATCCAGCGATCAGTCTTGGGGGGTAATCGCTCTTGCTTTAACCTCCCTGGATCTGGATTGTGACCTAGGGTGGAAGTCGTGGGTGGGTTTACAGCTTGCCAGAAACGGAAGTTGCCCCCCACACGTTCGAGACGAAAATTCCTCTATCTGGCCTTAAAGCCATAGTGTGGCAACAAGCCCAAAAGTCAAGCAATTAAGTGGCAACATGCCAAGGCAAAGGAAACAGAAAAATGCAACCCTAGACTCCTATTTTGGGGGCATAGAGCAGGAAAAGGACTGTGAGGTCAGAAGTCCTGCTCCAAAAGCCCCAGGGGAAAACATGAGCGGGTTGCAGGCCATAGAGGACCTTAAGAAGGACTTAAAAATCAAATAAGAGAAGTGGAGGAAAAATTGGAAAGAGAAATGAGAAGGATGCAGGAAAAGTATGAAATGAGGGTCAACAGCCTGACTGAGGAAAATAACACCTTAAAAAATATACTAACTCAAATGGCAAAGGAGGCCCAAAAGGGCAATGAGGAGAAGAATGCCTTAAAAAGTCGAATTTGCCAGATGGAAAAGAATCTCAGAAGTTCACTGAGGAGATTCATTCCTTCAGAGTTAGACTGGAGCAAATGGAAGCTAATGACTTTATGAGAAATCAAGATGCTGTTAAGCAGATCCAACAAATGAAAGATTAGAAGGCAATGTGAAATATCTCATGGGAAAACCACTGACCTGGAGAATAGATCCAGGAGAGACAATTTAAAAATTATTGGACTACCTGAAAGCCATGATCAAAGAAAGAACCTAGAAATCACCCTTCAAGAAATTCTCAAGGAAAATTGCCCTGATGTTTTAGATCCAGAGGGCAAAATAGAGGTTGAAAGAATCCACCGGTCACCTCCTGAAAAAGATCCCAAAAAGAAAACTCCCAGGAATATTATAGCCAGGTTCCAGAATCCCCAGATCAAGGAGAAAACACTCCAAGCAGCCAGGAAGAAACAATTTCAATATTGTGGAAACACAATCAGAATAGCCCAGGACCTGGCAGCTTCTACATTGAGGGATCGAAGGGCATGGAATATGATATTCCAGAGGGCAAAAGAGCTGGAACTGAACCCAAGGGTCACCTACCCAGCAAAACTGAGTATTTTGTTTCAGGGGAAAATATGGTCATTCAGTGGAATAGAGGACTTTCAAGCATTCTGAGGAAAAAACCAGAGTTGAATAGAAAATTTGACATCCAGACACAAGAAGGAAGAGATGCCTGAGAAGGCAATCAGGGAAAAGAAATCAAAAGGAACTTATCAAAGTTGAACTATTTTCATTCCTATATGGAAAAGCAATAACTGGGACTGATGATATCTTTCTCACTATGAAAATAATGGAAGAAGGGGGTGTGGTCATATGAATACATATGTGAATGTGTGTGTATATGGTTACAGTTATTTATGGATAGAGGGCATAAGTTGAATTTGTTGGGAAGGGAGAATACTCAAGGGATGAAATTACGAGGTGAGAGAGGAAAGTGGCAAGAGGAGATGGGGAGAGACAGGGTAGGGTAAACTATCCCATGCAGAAGAAGCAAGGGGAAGTGGTTGCAAAAGACGGGGAGAATTAAGGAAGACTAAAAAGGCAAAACCACATTCAAACTGAATTTGGTTCAGGGAGAAAATGACATACATAGTAAATGGGATATCTCAACCTGCAGCAGGATAGGGGGAAGGGGGATGGGAGGAGGGATGATGGATGGGAGGGCATCCTTGGGGTGAGGGGAGGTTGGAAGTACCTACTATAAAAGAGGGACAGGATCATGTAGGGAATGGACCAGGTGGGGGGTGGGATGAGTGGGAGGGAATTATAAGCAGCCTTGTACAATATATCTACTATGATAATGTTTTGCATAGCTAGACATGTACAACATATACTGAATTACTTATCTCCCAAGAGGGAATGGGTGACAATGGAGGAAGGAAATGGATCTGAAATTTGAGGTCGTAACATTAAATGTTTCAAATATATATAAATACTATCATTAATACTCTTTTGCTTGTAATAGGGAGATAAGATGTGCAGGCATTGGGATGCAAAGACTCACCTTCCTCTAATGGAAAAGTCAGTGGGGGTATGGGAGAAGGTATGGGAGAGAGCAGATTGGAGGAAGCGATATCTTGTGGGATTACTGCTCTGGGAGGTTGGGTAGGGGAATAATGGGGGGAAAATGATTGTAACTCAAAATCTGGCGGAAATGAATGATGTAAAACAGAAGTTAATAAAGCATTTGTTTAAAGCAAAAAAAAAAAAGAAGGATCCCAGTGTCTCTATAACATACCTTGTTAGGAGGTCAGTTATGGATAGATAGGTTGATTTACAAAATATAATCTTATTTAGTTAAGACTCAGGAGGTTTATAAGATTCCCACTGTCATCTGGAGAGATGCAATGAAGCACATTCTATGGTGAAGACTGAACTAGGTGGGAAAAAGGTAAAGCTAAAGGTCTTGAAAGGGTAGCTAGGTGGCAAGGTAGATAGAACTTTGGGCCTGGAGTTAGGAAGACTTATCTTCTTGAGTTCAAACCTGACCTCAAACACTTTGTAGTTAGTGTGACCCTGGACAAGTCACTTAATCCTGTTTGCCTCAGTTTCCTCATCTGTAAAATGAGCTGGAGAAACAAATGGCAAACCACTCTAGTATCTTTGTCAAGAAAACCCCAGAGGGGGCCACAGAGACTAAAAACAACTGAACACCAAAAATGGTTTTAGCTGAAGGAACATCGAGTGATGACAGCTGGGTGACATTGATTAGACAAGGCTTACTGGAGTTGCTGGGCTTTGGTTTTGGTGGATTCTTGTTCCAAGTGAGAGGAATCAGAGCCTTCTGGCTTCTCTCACTTTCTTCAAGTCCCAGCTAAAGTCTCAGCTTCTGCAATGCACTTAATGCCTGCACCTTCCCTCTGTGAATTTTCTCTAATTTATCTTAAATACGATCATGTTTGTACAAAGTAGCTTGCACATTAGATTGCAGTTAAATTGCATTAAATGCATTAGATTGAATCCATTAGATGATGAGCTTTTTGAGAGCAAGGACCGTTGTTTGCCTTTCTTTGTATCTCATCCCATAGCACAATGCCTGGCACAGCATTATTGATGGATAAATGAGAGTGAGTCAGTCATGTGCAAGGTTCGACAAACACATGTAATGGAAATGGGGGTTCATGCAGAGAAGGGCAAGAAAAGAGGATGGGAACATAAGGGGGCACATGCTGGAGGATGGCAATGTGCAAAGGAAATCAGATTTGACATTGTATATTTCCCCACTGCATCAAACAGCCTCTGGCACATATTGGCTAGGTGACCCTGAACAATTTACTTAACCTCTCAGTATTCTAGGCAATTAAGCCCATAAGTTACAGAGAAGGGACAGATCTCAATGAGTAGAGGGAGTTTCTGCATTTAGCAGTTCTCTGTATCAATGAATCACAAAATCCAGTTCCTATCCCTATTTCCATCAAACAACTATTGTCTTACTTCAAGGTTGCTTCATTCTTGAAGTCTACCAAGGTATTCCATAATAATCTTGAGAAATTTTTCTGTTTGACTAAAGGAATTTGAATTAATATATGTTGCATTACTATTGTGGGAGCTCCAACAGGATCCCATAGGCCAAGCCCAAATCCATCACCCCGTCTATTGATTGTTGTTGCTTGTCCTTCATTCTCAAAGATGATTAATGACATCAGGGGTGATGTCTTGACTTGCAAGTCATTGGAAAGCAGTGCCAAGAGAGGTCAAGATGACTGGGGATGGCCCTGGCTGCAGATCTATTGGTAACAATAACGTAATAACATCTTAAAGTCTGTTTGAGTTTTCTGGATGTAACCTATATATATATATATTTATTTATTTATTTATAAAGTGATATATATAATCACTTTGCCTCCTAGAATTCTTCCTTCAAAGCACAATTCAAACCTTTCCTGATCCCACCAACTGTTAGTGATTTTCCCCCTCTAAAATTACTTTATATAAATTTAAATATACTTGGTATTTACTTATTGGTATACACATTGTATATTTCCAGTGGGATGCAATTTCCTTGAGGGCCGGGACAGTTTCATTTTTGTATTTGCATTTCTGGTCCCTCCCAAAATACATTGCATAGTGTCCTTGTTATTTTGATTGGAGAAGGGAAGGAACTAGCCTTACTATTTCATTGATTTAAAGATAATCTCTTAAGGAAACTCACTCTGCTAAGGCAGATTGGCCCTAATTTAGAACATAGAGAAGTACCTGTGGGCACTAAACATGTCCATGGTCAATCAGCTAGTATCTCAGGAGTGAGACTTAAGCCAAGTCTTCCTGACTCCAAGGTCATGTTTCTAATCACCATGTCATACCTCCTCTCTGCCCTCTACACAGTTGGTACCTAATAAATGGCAGCTGAATTAGTAAGGGGCTTTCCAGTCCCAACATTCCAGCTAACATGACTCCTTTAATTTTTCAAGCATTCTGAAAATCACAATAGCTAACTTTTATATAGTGCTTTAAGCTTATAAATTACTCATGTTATTTCATTTGATCTTCACAACAAACCTGTGGAATAGTTATTACTATTTTCCCATCTTACAAAAGAGGAAATTGAAGGTGAGAGAGGTTAAGTGACTTACCTAGGGTCACACAGCTAAGAAGCATCTGAAGTAAGATTTGCACTCAAGTCTTCCTGATTCCAAGTCAGACACTCTATCCACTAGGACACTTAGCTGCTTCATCAGAATGAACAGATGGTTGAGATATCATAGAAGTTGGACATGTAACTAGGTTGGTGGATTTCTCCACATAGCATAGTTACTCCTAACCATCAGCCAGAGGTAATCAGTCTGGATGGCTCCCCTCCTCTTGTTCAGGTCCACATTCTATGTTTTCCTTTCATGCCCACTTAATACAGACTTTACAAAAAAAAAAAAAAACCCACAACCTAATCTTCTTCAGACCAGACTAATTAAGTCTTTATGTTTGGATCTATTGGGGTGTGTGACCTCTTGAAGTCATCTCAGCTGATTAACTGTCAAGGGGAAGAAACTTGTCATTAGAAATACATTGGCAGCAAAAAAGGAAATTTCTCAAGCAAAGGCACCCTAATTTTGACATATCAATAAAACTAGACACAAAATTGTCTCCTCCCTAAAGCAGGACATATAAACACTCTATTTATAATCAATATGAATTTGAAAGCATCACCAGAGTGGAATTTTTTTAGTGGGGTAGGGTAGCTTGTGTCTTCAAACTGAAGACACAAGCTAACAAAAGGGGACAGTTGAGGTCAGATGCCACTTAACTGGAACCTGAACTGCTTGTAGATTCATTGGATTTTAAGGGGGCATATTTTATACACTAATTTTTTGAGAGTATGCATGAAATATAAATAAGCTGCTGTCTAAGATGAGAGAATAATAGAACTGGAAGAAATCTCTTCTACTCATATACTCATTTTAGATATGGGGAAACTGAGGCCAAGAAGAGACAAAAGATAAACTCGATGCTGTATAGTTTGCTTGAAGCAGAGCCGAATCTTTAACTCTTTTCATTACACCATATATTCAGGAGTATTAAATTTGATCTTAAAGGAACATAGTTACTTCAAGTCAATGAGTCCAACCTTTCATTTTACGGATAAGGAAACTGGGTTCCAGAGATTAAGTAACTTGCCTAGGGTCACAGTTAGTGAGATTCTAACTCAGGTCTCCTGGACTCCAAATCTGGAATCTTACCTACTATGCCATACTATCTCTTGGTGTTTCATATATTTTATTCTTTTCTAATAGTTTAAATGCAGTAATGCAATTAAGTAATCCATATCTTCTGGACCTATAATTTAGAACTCCTAGTAATAAACTTTACTGAAACAAATTTGTAATTTTTCTACAACTAAAAATATTGGAGAAGCAGAAGTGCTGAACCTTCAAGTGACTTGCTCAGAGTCAGAATTAGCATGTGTCAGAGACAAGATTTTTAACCCAGGTCTCCCTTCCTCCAAGGCTATCTCTTTATCCAAAATCATTTCTCCACCATATTTGTTCAGTATAGACCATACCCTCTCCAACAAATATGGCTCATACAAAAATAGGGCATAGCTTATAATGTCTTCTTTTTTCCTTTTAATCAATAAATAGATCAAATAAATCAAGTCCTAGACTCAGGTCCAAAAATTGACGGTATAAATATATAATAAGGGAGCCATACCTAGACAGGGGCTCATGTAAATAAGAACTGGAGAATTCAGTTGACTAGATTCTCAATATTGACCAAGAGCATGACATTACAACCAAAAAGGTTAATGCAACTTTAAAATGAATTTATGAGAGACATGTAATACAATGATGCCGTCTGCTTTGAATAGATAACATCTATAATACTGTGTTCAGGTTTAGACATCACATTTCAAGAAGGGCATTGATTTGATGAAATGTGTTCAGAAGACAGTGACTAGAATAGTGAGAGAACTGAAAACCACTGCATATGACATAAACTGAAGAAATTTGAAAAGCTTAGCCTATAGAAGAGACAACTTAGAGAGGATATGGTAACTATCTTTAAGTACTTAGAGGGCTGCTGGGTGGAAGAGTGCTTAGGCTTGGTCTTCTTGAACTCAGGGGAAAGAATTAATATCACTGGGTAGCAGTTACAGGAGGGCAAATGTTGGCTTGTTATAAGGAAGTACAGCTTAATGGTTAGCAATATCTAAAGATGGAATGGACTGCCTTGGAAGGTATCAGGTTATTCCTCACTGGAGGGTCTTCAAGCATAGACTAAGTGATCACTTTTTAGGAATGTTATAGAGGAAATTCAAGAATGATTGGACTAAATGAACTTTGAAGTTCCTTCTAACTCTGAGATTCAGAGATTCTGTAATTCAGTGGCTGTAGAAAAATTGCCTATTGTGAAAAGATCAGGAAGAAGAGAATAATTATGAAAGTGATAAAGACAAAGAGTTGTGAAAATAATGCAAAAATGAATAAAACATCTTTATTTGAATGGAATTAAAAAAAACCCTTTCATGGTAAACATATATTTTTAGATAGCAATTTTGTGTAATTATTTTTCAGTGTATATCTACACAATTTTTTCCTTTCAAAGAGCTTTCATTTTAGGGGTTCAGACTCTATCCAGATTACTAAAGTCCCCTTTATTCAGTAGACCTGGAGTGTTCTGGTGAATTTAATAATTTGGTTAATGAAATTTATTCCATGTACTTCAGAATGAGTCATGTTACAAATGATAGCTCACATTTCTATATGAATGAATGAATATCATTAAATACTTACCTTGTACCAAGCACTGTGCTAAGCCCTAGCGTTACAAGTACAAATGTGATATAGTCACTGTCCTTAAGGAACTTAACGTTTTAAGACAGGGAAACAGCACATATAAAGAAGTGTTGGTCAGAGAAGGGATTAGAGATTGCAAAGCACTTTTTTCACAACCTTGTAAGTTAAGTAGTACAAATATTATCATCCCAATTTATTGATAAGGAAATGGAGACTGCAAGCAGTAAAATGACTTGCCCATGTTTCGCTTGGGGAAAGGAAGACACACAACTAGGAAGCAGCATGGATGCAAATTCAACCACAGTTCTTGGGTTGAAGTCCAGAACTCCCTCATGTATACTATATTAGATCTCTTACTCAGACCACAGACTGGTGGATTATTTTAATTAGGGTGGATGCTATTATGCCTAGATAATTCAGGAGATCAGATCACTGCTGAAATTTTTAAAAAATGGAGCTATGATGGATTGAATGGTCTATACCAGCGGACAGTATTATAAAATATAGCAAAGGACTGGGACTTATGGAAAACTTCTCAAATATTTGCAAAGTATTTCATTCACAAACATCTCACTTGATCCTCTTTGATATGGGTACTAGAAGGTTCACATTGCAAGCAGACCACCTTATCACAGGCCCACACACCAGGCAGTCACAGATGCAGTTACATATTGAGTAGATCAGTTACTTATTATATCACATTGCTTGTTGGCATGGATGCACAGGGTCTTTAGAGATTGAAGGAAAAGAAAAAAGAATTGGAGAAAATGAAATGTTAGAAATTCTTGGGGGGAAGGTAGGATGAATTAAGTAGCTCATGTTTACATAGCATTTGAGGGTTTAACAAAGGTCTTCTCTCCCAGCAACCCTGCCCTGGCAACAGTGAACAAATGTTGATGAACTGAATTTTGTTGAACTGAATTGTGAAGTCTTATGATTGGGTTCAAGAAAATAGTGTCACAAATATAAGATGGGGAAAACAAAGTTAGGTGTTTACCCAAAAACTCTCTGGTGGTTTTTGGAAATTTATAGGCTCAATATGAGTAAACAATGTGATATCCCTGTGAAGAAGCTTAAAGGATCTTGGCTTTTATTGAGAGGCAAATGTAGTCTTTGTGTCAGTCAATTAACATTTATTAACTCCGGAAGGACAGACCACATCAATTGCATCAATTGATGTGTTTTTAAATACATCAGTCCACTGTCACTTTACTCCTTACATATTTATTAGCTGTATAACTATGGTAAGTCATTGAACCTCTCTGATCTTGATTTTTCTCATCTGCTAAATGGGAATAGTAGTATCTGTACTACAAAATCATAGAGTTGAAGTTGGCCTTGTTAGCCCTCTAGTACAATACATACCTTGGAAATAACTTCTCCAATCTACTCAACAAGTAGTCTCTCTAGTCTTTGCTTGAAGATATCCAAAGAGAGGGAACTTCCCGATTCTCAAGGCAACCCATTTCAGTTTTAGGTAACTCTAATCATTAGGAAGTTTCCCTTGACTTTCATTATAGGCTAGCACTTAGCCCAGTTTCTAGCACATAGTAGGGAGTTTAAATGAACTTCATAGGGTCAAGCTACATCAACTGATGTGATTAATTTTCTTATCCAAAACACAAAGAAAATAGATAGTGGGATGAAAAATCATATAGTAAATATAATAATTATAATATTTGCTTATAATCATTTATATTTAAAATGTATTTGTACAGGTAGGAGAAGCTATGGTAAGTAATAGTAAAATTCTTTTTAAATACACAATAGTTGATGTGATTGATGTGCCCCATCCTTCTGGAGTTAACAAATGTTAATTGACTGATTGACACAAAGACTAAATTTGCCTCTTTGTCATTTCTACCCACTGTTTCTGGTTGTGTCCTTTGTGGCCAAGCAGAACTAAATGAAAGTATCTTCCATATGACAGTCCTTCAAATACTTGAGGATGATCTCCACCTAGGTCTTCTCCAGGCTCCATCATCTTGCTTGTCTTTGTCTGAATGTCCTCCAGTTTATCAATATCCTTCTGAAAACAAAGTGCCCAGAAGTGACCTCAAGACTCCAGATATAAGCTGACCAGGGTGGAGTTTAGCAGGATTGTAATCTTCATATTCCTGGATACTAAGCCTCTCAATAAAAGCCAAGATCCTTTAAGCTGTAAACCCACTTTTCTGGAAAGAAAGTGGGATTGACACAGGAAAGTCATTGCATAGTCCCAATGTAAAGCATAACATAACATATTTTCCTCAAACATAACCTAAGTAGAAATATATCTCAGTCATAATGAATAGAACCTTTCATAGTAGCAAAGAATAAGTTTAGAGCTAGAAAGGACTTATGAGGCCATCTGGTCCAACCCCTTGGAAGTGAAGGGGTTTGGCCCAAGTCACACAGGCAGAACCAGAGTTTGACTGTAGGTCCACTGACCCCAAGTCCTGCCTTCTTTCCATTGTGCAATGCTGTGTCTCCTTCTTTGGAGTCAGAAAGATCTTGAGTTTGGAGTTAGTCAAGTTCCTTCTCTGACATGCACTAATTGCACAACCATGGAAAGTCTCAGAACCCCAGCAAAATCTCTCAGTGTGTAATTTATAGATAGAGGCTGATCTGCACAGTGAAGGGAGTTTCCATAACTGATCAATTCACAAAACTTGCAAACATCCATACATAATGCATACTGTCAAGTCCTGCAATAAATCAAAGGAGTTGAGGAATAAAGCGTCTTTAACTGAGATAACAGGACAGTAAAACTGCCACCCTGGGGGGCGTCCCATGAGCAAAATGTATTTCCTTATACCTTTAGGAGGAGGGGGAGGGGAGACAGAATGAGGCAGCAAGGCCTGGTCATGAGACCCCAGTGGCCCTTGGCAATCCAGGCAAGGAAAGCACTTCATTCTGGCTGTTTGCCTTCATGCCACAAGTTCCAATGGAAGGGGGAAAGGACACTAGAAGCTGAGATCCAGCTTGAGCTACTGTACAAGCTAAGTCTTAGGGGTAGGGATGGGGTGCAGAAGGGACTTAAGATGTGATCCTGCTGAACCTAATCAAGAGGAAATATGTTGAGAGAAGTAATATAAGGACATTACTAAAATTCTGATGTTACTAGGGTCATTAAGGAAGTGGCAAGTAATAGTGGTATTAACAATCTTCTGTCAATACATATGAACATGCACACATTCAAGGTCTTACATACTCATCTATATGCATATTGTATAGGTATATGTGCATATGTGTACAGTATACACACATTTATATATACACACACACACACACACATATATATATATATATATATTTTCATACATGTGTATGGATGCATGGCAATGAAAAGCAGCCTGGCGTTAGAGATAAAGAAAGAGCCTGTCTCATAGGCTAGAAGATCTAAGTTTAGTTGCTGCCTCTGAGGTATACTGGTTATGTGGCCCTTGGCAAGTCACTTAATCTCTGTGTCTTAAGCAATTTTAAGAATGTGTTGTAGAGTAGGTACCGATCTGCATTGATAGGAGTTCCTTACTGACTTCTCTCCACATAATCACAGGCTTATTTTTAAAATGCATATTTATTGAACTATATACATATATACATATGGATATGTATAACCTATATAAAATATATATACTAGCATACATAGAATAATATAGATAGAATAGTATTTATTGTATATAGAATATATACACATATATGCATGTATACTTATACATACATATGTGTATGTGATAATCATTGGAGACCTATTTTCAGTTGTGTCCAATTCTTCATGACCCCATTTGGGGTTTTATTGGCAAAGATACTAAAATGATTTGCCATTTCCTTCTCCAGACCATTTTATAAATGAGGAAACTGAGGCAAACAGAGTGGAGTGACTTGCCCAGGGTCACACAGCTAGTAGTATCTGAAGCCAGATTTTTACTCAGGTCCTCCTGAATCCAGGGCCAGGTGTCTCTCTGTTGCATCACTTTGCTGCTTGTGTATGTATGTGTGTGCATGTATATGTATATGTATATGTATGTGTATGTGTATGTGTATATATGTGTGTGTATGCATATACACATATACACATATAAATGTAAATGTAAATATAAATATACATATACATATACATATATACACAAAGTAGCTGGCAACTTCAAGGAGTGCAAAACTTTTGCAAAGTCTAAAATATATTATTTAATTTTTATAATTTTATGGTCACAACAATCCTGAGATATAGGTGCTATAATTATCCCCATTTTACAGATGAAGAAACTGAAGCAGAGAGAAATTACGTGACTTGCCCAGAGTCAGACAACTAGTAAGTGTCTGAAGCTGGATTGGCACTCAGGTCCATTCTGACTCCTACTCCATCCTCTTTACTATGTCACCTAGGCCTTTCTGTCTGCCTGTCTCTTTCTTTCCCTCTCTCTTCTTCTCTCTCTCTTTCTTTCTATCTCTTTTTTCCTTTCTTCCTCCTCCTTTTCTCCTTCCTCTCCTTCATTGCTATTTCTTCTCCCCTTTCTCTCCTCCCCCTTCCTCTCTCTGTCTCTCCTTTCTCTCTCTCTCCCTCTCCATCCTCTCTCTCCATCCTCTCTTCCTCCCCCCCTCTCTTCTCTCTCTCCCTCTCTGTCTCTGTCTCTCTGTCTCTCTCTCTCTGTCTCTCTGTCTCTCTCTCTCTGTCTCTCTGTCTCTCTCTCTCTCTCTCTCTCTCTCTCTCTCTCTCTCTGTCTCTCTCTCTCTGTCTCTCTCTCTCTCTCTCTCTCTCTCTCTCTCTCTCTCTCTCTCCCCGCCTCATCTCTCTCCATCTCATTTCTCCCTTGTCTTTTCTTCTCCAAGCTATTCATCCTCAGTTCCTTAAATATACTCTTGAATGGCATAAACTTGAATTGTTTAGCTTTTATATTTGTATTCCTAGTGCCAAGCACATCACTTGGCACATAGTAGGCACTAAATAAATGCTTTTCATCCATATTGAATGATCCTAACAAGAATTGTGTATGTGCAACTGTCCCTGTTTCATGCATATATATAGATAGATATAGATATGTAATTCTAGTATATATGCACATAATTTAGAATTTATATTCTAAAAGGAGGAACAACAGAGAGAGAATGATTTTTAACTCAAATTATACATATGTGTAATTTTCCCCTTCTCCTTCCCTTCTTTCTTATTTTATTCTACCCAACTCATTTGCTTAAGGGTCTACTGTTAGGAAGAGACCTTCTTTCTCTAGGTCTCGGTTACCTTCCAAAAATGTCAAGTTAGGAGTCGTAGGCAATTAGGGTTGTTTTCTAATACCATCTCCATTAAGCCAATAGGCATGATCATAGTGGGATCTCAAAAAAAAAAAATTAAAAAGGAGTAGAAACCTAAGGCAGTGAAACCTTTGCCTCTGAACAGGGTAATTTACATTTGGAAAATTCTACAACATTATAACTGTTGGGCAGAATGAAAATTAGATGCACTGTGTATTTCCAAAAAGTTTTATTTTGGACACAGGGGATCAGAACAGGGCACCGCTCAGCTTGAGCCCTTATCAAAACTCAGCAAACATTTGCTCCCAGTGTGGTTGACTTTCAAGTTTCTGTAGCAGAATGCATGACCATAAATATGCTGGCTTCTGAAGGTCTCTTTCCAATGCCCTTGCATCCAGCTACAGCTGTCTTTACTTGATTGTGAGAAAGTCTTTACCCAGGAATGAAGGCGATTTTCTTAACTGTGTTCAGAAGTCAACCTTAGCTAGGTTTTTTTGAAGATTGTTTATAAACAAGTTCCTTGAGGGTAGATGATCTATCTTACTCTTCTTTGTTGTCACTTCTCAAGACCAAGCACAGATCATTTCTCATGCTTAATTTTTTTTAATTTAACTGATTTTCTTAAATTTACAAAAATCCTTTTGCTCCCTCCTGCCACTTCCCTCTGACATATTGAAACAAAGAATAAACAAAACCCTTGTAAAAATATGCATACGCAAGCAAAATAAATCCCCACATTTGTTATGTACATACATTCTGCACCTTACGCCCATCACCCTTCTCTCAAAAGGTAGGTAGAATGTTTTATTTTAAGTGCTTTATATTTTTTATTTGATTTTTATTTGATTTTTTATTTTAAGAATTATGGGTGGTCATTGCATTCATTGATCAGAGCGAATCATGGTCTTCCAAAGTGATATATTTTTCCAATGTTGTAGTTATTGCATAGATAGTTCTCCCATTTCTGCTCACTTTATTTCATGTCTGTTCATACATTTCTGTCAAGATTTCTCTGAAACTGTCCTTTTCATCATTTCTTACAGCACAATAATATTCCTCCATAACCATATACCACATTTTAAATGCTTAATAAATACTTGGTGAATTGAAATGAATTTCAAATGTGAATTAACACATTTGTTTCTTTTGTAGTTCATTATGGTGTGATTCAGTCATTTTTTCAGTCACATCCAACTCTGTGGCCCCATTTGGGGTGTTCTTGACAAAGACACTAAAATGGTTTACATTTCCTTCTCCAACTCATTTTACAGATGAGGAAACTGAGGCAAACAGGGTTAAATCACTTGCCCAGGCTCACACAGCTAGTAGGAGTCTGAGGCCAGATTTGAACTCAGGAAGATGAATCTTCCTGGCTCCAGGTCTGACACTCCATCCACTGTACCACCTTGCTGCCCATACAGTTAACTATAGGGCATGAAAAATTTGCTTGTGCTGTTCTTCTTCCCAAGAATCTCCTTATCACCTCTACCTTTATAAATTCTTCCCATCCATCAAGGCTCAGCAATAGTCCCTACCTCTTCCATGAAACCTCCTTGACTAATTCATTGCACTTCAATTCAAACTCTAAGGAGACCTTTCTCACCCTGGAAGTTCTCTGCTTCCCTGTGGTCTTCTCACTGTGAAAGATCCTTCTCCTGTTGGTGAGTTCCTCCTCTTAGAATCTCCATTTTGTTCTTTTATTCCTCTCTCAGCTCTGATGTTGGACTCTGTAGACTTTGTGCCTCCTGCCCTTGCCTTCCCCCAGTGTGAGAATCCTCCCTCCCCCCATTTAGCTTCTTTTTAAGTTTTGTCTTCCATGACAGCAAGGTCTGTCTTTCTTTTTTTGCTCTTTTTTTAAAATCCAAGTTCTTAGCATAGTGCCTACTACATGGTCAGTACCTAATAAATATTTGCCAACTTGAATAGAGAATTATTAAGCACCCATCGTATGCAAAACACTGGAGATATACTCAAATACTTCAGTGAATTTGTGATCGCATCATTTCAGATGCCAACAAAACCCATCCATACCAGCCTGGAAAGTGCTAATAAATGTTTAACAACTGGCATTGTTATATGTTGCAGTCTGCTCATATCCACCACATGCTTCTCCAGGGCCCTTGATATGCAATTTATTTTCAGTTATTCAGAAACTACAACACTGAAAGAATATTAGCATTTAAATGAATTTTTGTTTTTAATAGGGGATCGGTACTGGTCCTAAAGTCAGGAAGACCTGAGTTCAAATCCAGCCTCAGACACTTACTAGTTGTGTGTCCCTGAGCAAGTCATTTTACCTCTCTTTGTCTTAGTCTTTCCATCATGGGAATAACAACACCTACATCCCAGGATCAAATGAGATAATAACTGTAAAGTGCTTACCCCAGTTCCTGACACAGAGTAAGCACTACATAAATGTGGCTATAATGTTGACGAGGATATTACGGTCTGCAATTTCATAATACAAATATCCTGACACTAGGGATATACGAAGACGGGTTAAAAGACAAAAAAGCTACACTCCACTTGTTGCTCTAAGGGCCTCACATTCTTTCATTCTACCTATGTCAATCCCTGCTGTCTTTCGGACTCCTCTGGTTTTGGAAGACCATACCTCACAATAGAGCAAATGACCATCTAATGTCGTATCATAAGGCTTACTGAGGAAAAAAAAAAAACAACATGAGAATTGGAGAGCAGTCTACACCACAAGCTCCCCTAAGGAAGAACTCTATCTCAAATTCCTTCATGATCTGCATAGAGAAATCCACCTCAGGGGTCCAAGTACTCAATCCCTCTAGAATGGTGGAACAGTGAAACATCCCTTTGACTGCAGCGGTTAGTTCTGGCTCCAATGCCTTAAAGCAAGGGTCAATGAAGCTTAAAGCTAAAAGCAGAACCCAATGTTCTTTTCCTAAACCCTCCCCTCATTTGAAACAAGCCACCATGTTTTCTTTCCAGCCCTGAAATGGAATTGCTAACTCTTCCCATTCCTTCAGATTGCCTGCCTGAGCCTTGGCACATCTACAGTTAGAGTTTGTCATAAACCAAATAACAGATGCTACTTTATCTACATGCAATAGTTCATTAAAGAACATTTCCCCCCTTTCATGTGGAGCATTAACTCTTTCTTCCATCAGTTCATTAATGCAAATTAATAGAAATGCTATGACCCAGGGGCAATCCTGCATTGTTCTGCACTTAAAATTCCTCTGGTACTTATTGAAGGTTTTGTGATCAGACATAATCAGGCCATGGATTTTCTGGGCCAAGAAAGAAAGAAACAATTTGGTTAAGTTTGATTGGCTGCTTCAAATGGGACTTTTTGCTGTTACCATACCCAGAGGACAAAGCAAACCCAGCATCATGGGAGCTTGTTATTCACATTTGCCTGAGAATAGTGGGAAAGGATTTCCTTTCCTGTGGAATCAATAGACAATTTTTCCAGGGAGCTAAGGTGATTAATGATGGATTTCTTTTGCCCAGACCTGAAAATTATGGTTTAAGTCAGCTTTATTTTGATTTTTTTCAAAATAAAACAATCCTCAATTTGTTATATACTATAGAAATGTTGCAATTCATCAGAAGAAGGGGGAATAAAATCATAAGACAGTCTATAACTCCAGAAGGAAAATCTTAGTGTTTTAGGTAAGAAAGTCCTTTGACCAACAAATTGTGAGCTCCTACTGTGTGCAAGGTTTGGGAATATGATTCCCCAAAGAGTGATCCACTCATTTTCTTGTCTGTTGCCAATGGTCCTGAACAGTGTGTGTTCTATAAAGGGATAATTTTTCACCAAGTCTAATTAATGTTCCAATTTGACCTTGAAAAATGGCCTTTGGGTTTCATGTTTAGAAAACAAAACCACCACCACAGTGGTGATATTCTTTTTCCTTATTTTTGTGTGTGTGTATGTGTGTGTGTGTGTGTGTGTGTGTGTGTGTATGTGTGTGTGTGTGTGTGTGCACGCGCGTGTGTGTGTGTGTGTCCCTTTTTCACCACCAATCATTCTTCAGAAGAATTCATCTTTTAGGAATGCTACAGGATACAGGTAACATCTGCTCTGGCATCAAGGCCTAGAAACCTGGAAGAATTACTGTTTGGACCCTGGAGCTGTTTTTATCTGGACAGGATGGGATTATGGGCATCATGGCACTATAGGGATGCCAGCAGCTCATGTAGGCACACTCTGTATCTGCCTGGAGGAAGCTGAGGATGATTGAATGGCAGGTCTGGAATGAGCTCAGTGACTTATCACCCTCATTCTTCATGGCCCCCTATTTTTTCATCTGACAGTCTCCCAAACTGAAAGGCATGCCTGATTAATCAAAAGTAAAATATTAACATTAATAATAATAATTCTCTCCTTTGAAAAGCTGAATTTGAAAATGATAAAACATTTTCCTGATACCTATGTGTCATTTAAAGTAAGAGGTGTTACAGTGGCCAAATAGCAGACCTGGGAACAGGGAAATTAATACACTTTTCCAGCTATTTGGGCTGCCACTTAATATGGCTGTGTGTGGTTGGCCTGAGGGGATAATTGAGTTCAGGACTGAAAAAAAAAGAGAGAGAGGGAGAGACAAAGGCAGCAAATCATAAAGGTAAGTACACTGGGCCTGAGTGCTATATTCCACTTTGCTACTGAATGTGACACCCCACATTTCTAGGTCATAAGTTTCCTTATCTCTGAAATGAGGGGCTTGGATTTCAGGGGTCCTTAACCTGAGCTCTGTGAATATATAGAGATATATTTACATATACATGTATATATATATACACACATATATATAATATATATATACACACACACATACACAGATAATAATGTGTGCATATACATGTATAATATATGTATATAATTGTATATATGGATATGTAGACACACACAAATATATATGTATTACATATAATTGTATTTCAATAGTTTCCTATATAATCCTATGTATTTAATAATAATAATTCTAATAATAATCTTATGTATGATTTAAAAAGAGAGAAGGGGCACATAGACTTCCCTAGATTCTGTCAAAGAACTCTACGACACACAAAGAAGCTTAAGAACCCTAGGATTGAAAAATCTCTTAGTTCCCTTTTAGCTAGAATTTTGATAGCCTAGAACTGACTGTAAAATGCCGTTCGAGTAGCATGTTTTTCATCATTATAAATGAATGGATGAATAAGTATTTTTAAGCACTTACTATATTCCTTGCACAATAAGTATTGAGGGTATAAAGAGAAAAGCAAGGTCATTTACACTTGTGCATATATAGCTATTAGAAGTTATCTTTTCCATTAGAACATGAACTACTTGAGGGCAAGAGACCGTATTTTTCCCTAGTGCTTAGCATAGTGTCTGACATATAGTAAGAGCTTAATAACTATTCACTGTGAAAATCCTTGTTTTCATGACATTTATTCATATTCTAAATAGGGAAGACAGCAAATATCTGAGAACTCAGTTATAAAGTAGATGGAAAGGTCCAGTGGACCTTAGGTGGCAAAGGCACATCATATGGCAATGCATAAGGGTCCAGAGGATACAGGAGATGGACAAATGATGAGTTCCAGTGATCTTTCAGCCTTAGTTTCAGGGATAATAGACTCTGTGGTCCTTTATCTTACCTGAAAGATTATTGTAAGTGACTCTTTGCTCATATAATTTGTGGGAAGAACCATGTCTGCTCCATATGGCAAAAAGTGGTGTGTGTGTGTGTGTGTGTGTGTGTGTGTGTTGTGGAGCATATAATAAGTAGGTTGATTCAAGTCATATTTATCAGGAAGTAAAGGATGGGCCTGAGGGTTGGAACACAGTAGAGACTCTCAATTCCCTCCCATAGGAGGAGGGGGGCAGTAAGCATTCAGTTAAGAGGGATCATTGATAGGAAAGTCGGGGGAATAGTTCCCTATATCACCTGATCCACTGGGTCTTCCTGTTTTCAGTAGGATCTGAAAAATTGGGCTACCCAATTATACAGGGTACATAAAGGGCTCCCCGATTACACTGGCTTCTGCTAGGCCCTCCACCATTCTACTGTCTAAGGACATGCTCATTTGTTAGCTAAAAGGAAAAGATTTCTCATCTTGGTTGTCACATTCCCCTAAATTTCCTTTCCTTGAGGCTACTTATTTTTACATGGGATGATCTTGAGAGTCCTCACCCTCCTGATCAACTTCCTCTAAAAATCTCCAGTATGGCAATGTCCTTGCTTAAATGTGACTCCAGAACTGATCTGAAGACTTAAGATGTGACATGACCAAGGCACATGGCTATCACCTTCCTCTTTACTAACACTGTATTTCTGTTAAAGCCGGCCTAAGATCATATTAGCTTGTGATGGTGGGAGAGGCTGCAGTATTTTCTGAAAAATCCATGATTTAAGATAATTTAAGATAATTCTCAGGTCCCCAGGACAACAGAAATAATAATTCACATTTTTATAACATTTAAAGGTTTATAAATAACTTTCTGCACAATAACTCGGTGAGATAGTAAGTTAGTGCAAGTATACACATTTTACAAATGAGAAGCTAGAGGCATAAGGAGTGAGCTCCATCAGTGACTTTCTTAAAGTCACATTGCTAGTAAGTGGAAGGGCTGGGTGGGCCTTGAACCTAAGTCTTCTGACTCTAAGACCAATGAATGAACCTTTCCCATCTCAATGAATTAATCTGATAATGGGACCATGAGATAATGAGCCCAGATCAACACTAAAGAATGTAGTCTTGATAGATATCTTTAAGGTGAACTAAGGATTCCTTGACAAACCCAAGTTGAAATCCCTCAAAGTCTTTTTCCTTGCCCTAGGTTACTTCCTGGCTTCATTTGAAGTTGTACTGGCTTCATTTGAAGTTGTACTAACTTCATTGTTTCACTAAACTCTAATCTCAAACATTACTAGGAGTGTATAGATTTTGCAGAAGGTTCAGATCCGAGGTATAAGGTGGTCTCCAAAGAGGTTGCAACAGGGAAATTTGACATGCCATGTTAATATATTTGGAAAGCTCATAGGCAATTAGAAAAGCCACTAATGCCTTGTTGTGGCATAGAGATGGAAGGCAGTGAATATTTTCAAGTACAAGTCCAGTGACATGTCTGTCATGGGAAGAACAACCTAAGTTTGGAGAGGCTTATCAGCATGTTTGCACTGGATGATTAATTTTTGTCCACAGAAACCTAGAATCCAAGAATCTCAAGGTTGGAAAGTATGTCAGTGGTGCTCTATTATGACTTGTATTTGAAGCAGCTTCTCCAATACAACTGATCTGGTAGTGATCTGGTTTTTGTTTGAAGATCTACAGTGAAAGCAAATCCAATGATTCCCAAGGTTGAAGTCTCCATTTCACTTTTGGAGAGTTCTAGTTGCTGGGAAGATTTTTATTTTTATTTTTTTGTTGTTGTTAGTTTTGTTTTGTTTTTCTTCCCTTCCCCTTCAACAACAAACATAACATTTATTTCTTTGCATCTTCTAGCTATTTTTACTGATTCTGCTTTCTAGGCCCAAATAGAACAAATTTAACTCCTCTTCCATGTAGCAACCCTTGAAATTGTTGTTCAGCCATGTCTGACTTTCCATGGTTCCATGGGTCATACTGTCTGTGGGGTTTTATTGGCAAATATATTGGAGTGCTTTTCCATTTCTTTCTTCAGAGGACTAAGGCAAACAGAGGTTAAATGATTTGCCCAGGGTCACACAGCTAATAAGTAGCTGAGGTTGAATTTGAACTCAGGTCTTCCTGATTCCAAGCCCACATTCTATCTACTGAGTCATCTAACTGCCCCCAGCACTTGAAATACTTGAAGACAATGGTTATGTCTTCCCTGAAACTTATCTTCTCCAAACTAAACCTGTCCAGTTATTTCCTCTGCTTTTCTTATGGCCTAACATTCAAAGGCTTTCATCATTCTTATTGTTCCCCTCAGGTTGCTCTCCAGTTTATCAGAGCCCAAGGGTGTTCTGGAGTTGACTTATAAACAGCTCATGGGAAGCCATTGTTAAATTTTCAACATGAGCATTTATTATACCTTGGAAGCTGACATTACAAATCAAGGTTTAATTTATAATTTTATTGATTGTATAGACTTAAGAAAGTGATAAAGAAAATGTTGAAAATAAAAATTAAACTTTAAAATGTTTACCTATTTTCAGTTTTTAAACTGTGTACCTTTTTTCATATCTGGCTGTTAAACATTTACCAGCACACTTCCATCAGTGTTCTTTCTAAAACATGATACCCAGAACTGAACACAATATTGTCAACGTGGCCTGGCCATGGCAGAGTACATTGGGACTAACAGTCCCTCTCAATGCCCAAGGTTTCACTGGGTTCTTGGGTAATCATATTGTTCTTTAAAATGTTATCTAGTCATGCATACCCTATCTTGCATTTTGGAATTAGTTTCTTGAACTGAAAAGTAAGACTTCATATTTATCCTTATTAAATTTCATCTCATCTTATCAGATGAATACCAATTTTCTAACTTGTCAAGATCTTTTTGGACACTCCTAGTTATTCATTTTGTTAGTTCTCCCTCCTGGCCTTCTGTCATTTTTATTAATAAATTTATATATATATTTTTGTTTGTTTCATTCATTCACTTGTTTGTTCATTTGTTTTTGAGATCTCTCTATGTCACCCAGGTTGCAGGAGCAATAGCCATTTACAAGCCCAATACCATTACTAAATGACACAGAAGCTTTGTCCTATTCCATTTCCAACCTATTTGTACCTTTTTAGGCAGCCTATTGGCTGCCCAACCTCTCAGGGGCTCAGCCATACTGGTGCCAGATTTAATGCAGACACCCAGTCAGCTTTACCCCTACTGTAGCTCAGAACTCTTTAGCTCAAATGTTCCACTAGCCTCAGCATCCCTAGTGGGATGGATTATAGGCATGAACCACCACATCCAATCTTTACTGCTGTTTTCAAACTCTAGAAAATCACTAAGAATCTATGCTGATAAAACTTCATATCCTTGAAGTATTTAATTAATATAAGTGAAGAAGGAAGATTTGGAATCTGTTGAATGCCAAATAATCTCTCCTTGACTGACAAGCTAGTAAAATCATATTTAGACCATTTGAACCTCTGGAGACCTTTTTATTCCTGTGCCCAAATATCAATCTGTACAGAACAGTGAGTGACTGGTAATCCCTTCCACAAAATATTGCTTTTTCTACTTCTTCAGAGTGCTCAGAATCCAACAGAGGATTTTAGGAATTTTAAATACATATCAAAGGTGGTACTTGTGTCTCTCACTTAACTCCTACCTCTGACAATGATCCCTCTTTTATCATTATTGTAAAAAAGGTTGAGACAACTTCAGTTAATTTGAAAGCTTGTCACAAAACAGGTGTAAGATGCCATCCTAAAGGTTATTTGGCATTCAACAGTACCTAGATAAGATCTGTTTGATTCTTTCCCTATCACTACATCATTGAACAGTTTGAGTAGCTTGGTCTTTTGTTATTTAGTCATTTCAGTCATGTCTGAGACTTTGTGACCCCATTTGCTTTTGGCCACATACTGAAGTGATTTCCCATTTCCTTCTCCAGCTTATTTTACAGAGGAACTTAGGCAAACAGGGCTAAATGGCTTGCCCAGGGTCATACAGCTAATAAGTGTATGAAGCTAAATTTGAACTCATGCAGATGAGACTTCCCGATTCCAAGCCCAATGCTCTACCCATTATGCAACCTAGCTGCTCCAACTTGGTCATAGAAGAACATTGCATATAGAGTTAAAAGGCATGGGTTTGAATCCTCATTCTGCCACTTGATGCCTGTGTGACCTTGGGAAAGTCAATAAAATTCTCTTGGCCTCAGTTTTTCATCTGCTAAATGAGGAAGGTTATACCCAATGACCTCCAAGGACTACTCTACTAAATCCATGATCCTATGATTTCATATTTTCTCTTTTCTTTCTGCTTTTCTCTGAAACAGTTGGTGGTAGGAAAAGAAGGTAATCAACTAAGACAACATCTGTTAATGACTAACTCCAACATAGGTAATTACCTGTCGTCCGCGCTGCTAATGACCTCTAAAATGCTGACACAACAGTGATGATGCCCCCAAGTCCTGCAAGAATGTTCTAACAGGAAAATGAGGAAAAACATTGTATTTGAGGTTTATGATGTCCTTTAAAACTTCCTACCCTGATCAAGTCATTTGACTTTTCTGTTTCACAGGAAAATGAAGGAGTTGGACAAAATCACCTCCAAGGTTTCTAATTCTATTATCTTCCTCCAACCTCTTAGCTGTATTCTTGTCCACTTTCTAAAATAAATATATATGAGAAAGAGAGAAACAGGGAGGGAAAGAGGGAGAGGGGGAGAGAGAGAGAGAGAGAGAGAGAGAGAGAGAGAGAGAGAGAGAGAGAGAGAGAAAGGAAGAGGAAGGAAGGAAGAAAGGGAAGGAACGAATGAAGGAAGAAGAGAAACAAGGAAAGAGAGAGATATAAATAGCATTTCCCCTAATATAGAAAACTACTTATGGTATAGGTCCAACTCACTAATAGCTTGTCCTCTGGGGACAGGCCTCCTTTAGGCTGAGAGATCCCTTGTAGGAACTAAAACAAATCTTTCCCCTCACATTCCTGGAATGTGTAGCTTAGCAGCTGCATAGATTTCTCTAAAAGCTTTGGCGGTTCTTGGAGAGGTGGAACACAGGGCGCTGTGTTTGTATTCTTCAATGTTCTGATCATGCTGATGCTCTTTGGAAGCCTAGTTAGCAGCAGCCTCTCTGTGATCTATTTTTGCATGTTGCTGCTACAGGATGCCTAGGATCAAAGCTGTTGTGCCTTCCATTTGTCTCAACTCTACTTAGGGGGCTGGGGGCCAGCAAAGCATTGATTTCAAACAACTCCTCATCCCTCTTCATTTCATCCTCCTCTATTTTTATCACTGTGCCTTGAAATAGAAAAGTCTAAAGTCAAGTCCATCACATATGCTCTGAAGCACCTCTGAACCCTAGGCCCATGCTGGGAAAAGAGAGAATTGGTTCTCCTACTTCATTTGTCAGGGTTTATTTCTAGGGCAGCACTCCAACTTTCTCTGTGAGAGGAGAGATTTTTAAGAGCACCAGGAAGGGTGATGGGTAGTATTAAAATTAGAGGTGCTTGCCATTTTCCTTCCAATTCCCAGACACCTTTTATGACCCTAAAGTTTGAAAAACTATAAATTGAGGACCAATAATAGAGTGCATTCTAAACTTATGGAATTCATTACCCTGAGAAGTACAGCAGTCAGAAAATGGCTTTAAAATGTCTTAGATAAACTTATGGATATTCCAACTGGACCAAACCAGTCTCTAAACTATGGATGACCAGAGTCAAACAGAGCAGGTAGAGACAGGGGAGTCAGGAATAAAATAGATGTTTAATTTCAAAGCAAGGGAAAGGGCTTGTAAGCAAGGAAGGAAATTAGACACACATGCCCAGCCCCCAGTGAGGAGATTCGAGGAATCGGGGACAGATCTCAATACTTACACCAGTCCTTGTACAGTGAGCTGCAGCCCTGACACTGAGGGTTAACAGCAACAATGAGATGAGTTTGATTCATAGCAGGGCTTCATGACAGGAATATGGATACAACAGGTGCTTGTCCAAGGTCAGAAAACACCTGGTACTGGTAAAAACAATACAATGATGCTATGATTTTTCCAGAGGTTGGGATCATCCAGAGGGTGAGCATAAAGGATTGTTGTTATGCCAAGCTCAGAGCACAGCTTTCTTGCTGGGCCTTAGCTCTGTAAAACAGGGTGTCCCCTAATGTCTTGACAAGTGACAGATGCATAATGGTTTACTAAGGAACACTGGGGTGGCTAGGGGAGATCATAAGATCAATGCTCAAAGGGATCCTAGAAGTCGTTCAGTTCAGAGGTTCATAACGGGTTCCACAGATCCCTAAGGGGATCATGAATAAATTTCAAGGTGTCCCTGAAATCTGGATGAAAAACTATGTTCCACTAACCTCTAACTAAAATTTAGCATCTTCTTCATCTATTTAAAAGCATTATTAAGAAAAGAGATAGGCTTCACCAGGCTGCCAGAGCAGTCTATGACACAAAAAATGTTAAAAGTATAAGATAGAGTCTAACTCCCCCTTTTTTTCAAATGAAGAAACTGATTTTGTTCAGAGAGGTCAAGTGATTTTGCTTATGGTTATGTAAGCAGTAAGGGGAAGAGTCAGGATTTGAATACAGGTCTTTTTTTGACAACAAATTCATAGCACTTTCTACTATACCATGCTGGAAATCTGAAAATGAACTTTTGTTTTCATTTAATTGTTTTCAGTCATTTCTGACTCTTCATGACCCCATTTGGAGTTTTCTTGGCAAAGATACTGGAGTGGTTCGCTGTTTCCTTCTCCAGCTCATTTTATGAATGAGATGACTGAGACAAACTGGGTTAAGTGACTTTGCCAGGGTCACACAGTTAGTGTCTGAGGCCAAATTTGAACTCAGGTTTTCCTGATTCCAGACCCCACATTGTATGCACTGTGCCACCTAGCTGCCCTAGAATGAACTTTACCTTTCCATAACTAGATCCTTCATGCTACTGTCAAGGAGTTGGAATTGGGCTGGAGAGACCACGGGTGTGACCCAAGTTGTCAAGGCTTAAACTACCTTTCTTTTGGTTAGTCAGATGTTACTGCTCTAAAAAGGATCATTCTCCCCAAGGAATTCTCCAATTCTCTCCTATCTTTTTCACTTGCAAGGATAATCACCAGACAGAGACAATGATACTATCTAAAGAGGGAGAACTTTGGTGAGATGGGAGAGTCAGTCAGAGTCAGGATCCAGGAGGTCATTAACAGCTGCTTCCCAGAAGACAGGTAATTGCCTGTGTCGCGGTTATTCATCAACAGATGGTTTCATCTTTCTTGAACTCTAAATATATTTTCTCTAGTGAGTCAGAAAGTGAAGCTGGTCCTCTTTCTAAGCACAGACTGCTAGGACAAACACTCTCCCACTATGCCCAGGCCTGCTGGGAGGAATGGAGCTTGAACAAATTTCAAAGTAAGGTAAAATACAGGAGAAACTACTGCCTCACCCCTAATCGGTAGGCTTCTCATGGTTTGTTGTTCAGTTGTTTTCAGTCATGTCTGACTCTTTGGGACTCCATTTAGGGTTTTCTTGACAAAGATACTGGAGTGGTTTATCATTTCCTTCTCCAGTTCATTTTACAGATCAGGAAACTGAGGCAAACAGAATTAAGTGACTTGCCCAGGGTCATACAGTTAGTATGTGTCTGAAGCTGAATTTGAACTCAAGTCTTCCTGATGCCAGGCCTGGAACTCTATTCACTATGCCTTTGGAAATACACTGGCACACAGCTAGAATAGGCAATGTAGCAATGCCCTGACCAACATAGTGTTGTAATACCTTCTTGAATAAATTGTGACCAAACCCCAATAAAAAATTATGAAACTGTTTACCAATGATTCTTTTCGTAGTACTTGTAGCATTGTCCTTACAAATAAACAATGGATTTAAAGTCAAAAGATCTGGATTCCAATTCCAATTCCGCTTTTCACTAACTGTCATCTTAGTCAATCCACTCTCTGGACCTCAGTTTTCTCTCCTATAAGATGGAGAGATTAGATTACATAATGACTAAGGTTTTCTCCAGATGTATATGCTATGATCATAGTGTATTTATGTGGCTGCAAACACTATTTAAGTAAGCATCACTTTTTGTGAAAATAAAGAATTAGAAATAAAGTAGATGCCCATTGATTGGGAAATGGCTACATAAATCATGGTATGTGAATGCAATGGAATATAATTGAGCTCCAAGAGAAAATGAATATAATAAAAATAGAAAAAAATTAAAAACAGCAACATGGAAATGCCATGTGATCTGATGCTGAGGGAAGTAAGCAGAGCTAAGAAAAGAATATGCAAGACTATAAAATGTAAATGGAAAAAAGAGCTACAAAACAACCAAATGTTGGAAAAAAAAAAAAAAACAAAAAACTAAGCATGGCCCCAAGAAAAGAAATGAGAAGACCTCCTAACCCACTCCTCTGCAGGGGCAGGGAGTCCATGATTGTGATATATTACATGTATTTTGGAATTTTTTTCAACATATCGATCAGTTTTGTTGATTCTTTTCCTCCCTTTTCATTTTTTATATTAATTGTTAGATGGTATATTGCTCACTGGGAAGGGGAGGGATATTGGGAAATTTTCAGTGTTGTAAAAACAAAAGATATAAATAAAATTTTATTTAAAAATTAATAATCCATCATAATATTGTACCACATAAGTTTGTGTTTTCTGAGATCCATTTAGTGATCTGAGAGGTATGGTCTGCTTGTGTAGGTAGTCTCAGATTCATATATAACAAACCTACCAATCTCCCTTATGAATGAGCAACCACTTTAACCAAACTATAGAGGATGTCAGCTACCTCTTGACTCAATAGATACCATTAGTTCCCTATGACCTCTAAGATTAAATAGAAAGAATTCCAGCAGATGTTTGGATAATTGAAGCCCCCCATAACTTTAATATCATGCCTCCACGCTAGATTTGTGAATTGTTTCCCAAATATTTCCTCCTGTATAGGTAGCGAAGGGCTTCTTAAACTTTTTCCACTCCCAACCCCTTTTCACTACTAGGTTTGTTGGCATTGTGTGACCTGAGGGCATGTACAGGTCAAAATGTGCATGCTTTGTGTTCTGAACCAAGGCTGCAATGTAACATAGGCAAGTGCTGGCAGAAACAACTCGGATTCATTATGCATTTGATTTTTAATTAATTTTTGGTAATTGCACAGTCAGAAACCTTTTACTTTTGCCCAAATTTTGGAGCCCCATATGGGGTCACAACCCACAGTTTAAGAATCAGTGGTCTATAGTATATAACATGACATTATTGCTTCTATAGCTGATCTTCACCCAAATACTCGTTCCTATGCTTCTTTCCTCTGGTTTTTGGATTTCATTGCATTGGTATATCTTCCTAATATGCAGAGTCAAACTGTTTCCATTGTATCTGTCCTGTTGCTTTTGAATAATAATATATCATTTTCCAAGGCCATATTTCAGTCACAAGTCAAGTGTTACCATATCCCTGACATGCCTATGAGGTCAAATGTATCTCTGGGTGTTAGGGTCTCTAGAGTATGATGCTTGTTATCCATAGTTTGTGCTTTCATTTATGGATGTCTGACATAACATATTTTATTTCTTCCTCTTTTCTTGAGTTTTATCTTATGAATCATTGGGCATCTTTACTACTATTCCTGTTTTTCTTGCTATAACTTCTTCTCTCTGGTGTATATAACTTAGTAGATATATGTGGTCAGTTTCCTTTCTTCTCATAGTTTTTTTCAGTTTAAGGCTCCCTTGACTAAATTCCAGGCAAATGTATTTTTACCAGTCGTCCTTTTCGGGGGGTACTTTGTCTCTGACCAAGAGCCCATAATTGCTATACTTTAAGGTATGGTCTAGAAACTCATGCCCTCTTCTTAGATATCATTCATTTTCCCAAACCATCATTTCCCAGATGTATCTTTTCCCTTTATGTACCTTCCTTGAATCAAGACTGATTATAAAATAGTACCTACATCAAAAAGTTCTTCAGTTTCTTGGCCAGGATTTCATAACACCTAATAATGTGTTCTAGGCTCCTTCTGACAATATCATTCATGACCACATGGATCACCAGAAGGAAGTAGAGCTTATTATGTTCAACATGTGTTGGGAGACTCTTTCTCTCATGACCTAGATACATATCCCAGGGAGACAGCAGACCTATTGTATTTTTTTAAATATTATTTTATTTTTTCCCAATTACATCTCAAGACAATTTTTAGCATTGATTTTTATGTGAATTTGAGTTACACATTTTTCTCCCTCCCTCTCCTCTTCATAAAATGGTAGGCAATTTGGCATAGGTTATACATGTGTGATCATGTAAAAATACTTCCATATTCGTCACAGTTGTGAAAGAAGAAACAGATCAAAAGAAAAAACATGAAAAAGAATAAATTAAGTGAAAAAAGTATGCTTCGATCAGCATTCAGAGTCCGACAGTACTTTATTTAGATACATATAGCATTTTTCTTCATGAGTCCTTTGTACTTGTCTTGGATCATTGTTTTGCTGAGAAGAGTCGAGTCATTCATAGTTGATCATCACACAACATTGCTGATACTGTGTACAATGTTCTCCTGGTTCTGCTCATTTCAATTTTCATCGGTTCATACAAGTCTTTACAGGTTTTTTTGAAATCTTCCTGTTCATCTCTTCTTATTGAACAATAATATTTCATTACATTCAAATACCACAGCTTGTTCAGTCATTCCCCAATTGATGGGCAACCTCTCAGTTTCCAATATTTTGTTAAAAGGGCTGCTATAAATACTTTTGCACATGTAGGTCTTTTTCCCTTTTTTATTATCTCTTTGCAATACAGACATAGCAATGGTCTTGCTGGAGCAAAGTATATGAAGTTTTATTCTCCAGAATGGTTGGATCAGTTCACAACTTTACCAACAATGCATTAGTGTCCCAATTTTTCCACATCCTCCTCAACATTTATCATTTTCATTTTTTGTCATATTAGCCAATCTGATAGGTGTTAGATGGTACCTCAGAGTTGTTTTAATTTGCATTTCTCTAATGAAAAGTGATTTAGAACACTTGTTCATATACCTACAGATACCTTTGATTTCTTCATCTGAAAACTGCCTGTTCATATCCTGTCACCACTTGTCAGTTGGGGAATGATTTGCATTCTTATAAATTTGAATCAGTTCTCCATGTATTAAAGGAATGAAACTTTCATCAGAGACACTTGCTATAAAGATTGTTTCCCAGCTTTCTGCTTTCCTTCTAATCTCAGTTACATAGGCTTTGTTTGTGCAAAAGCTTTTTAATTTAATATAATCAATATTATCTATTTTACATTTTGTAATGCTCTGTATCACTTGTTTGGTCATGAATTCTTCCCTTCTCCAATGATTTGACAGGTAGACCATTCCTTGCTCTCCTAATTTGCTTATGGTGTCACCCTTTATGTCCAACTCATGCACCCATTTTGACCTTATCTTGTTATGTGGTATGAGATATTTGTCTATATCCAGTTTGTGCCCTATTGTTTTCCACTTTTCCCAGTGCTTTTGTCAAATAATGGGTTCTTATCCCAAAAACTGGGTCTTTGAGTTTATAAACATTAGGTTACTATGGTCATTTACTACTGTATCTTGTATACCTAATATATCCCACTGATCTTAATACTGCCTTATAATATAGTTTGAGATCTGATATTTCTTTTTTTTTTTTGGAAGGCAATTGGGATTAAGTAATTTGCCCAAGGTCACACAGCTAGGTTTTTGTTTGTGTGTGCATTACGTGTCTGAGGCCGGAACCGAACTCAGGTCCTTCTGACTCCAGGGCCAATGCTCTACTCACTGTGCCACCTAGCTGCCCCGAGATCTGATATTTCTAGGCCACCTCCTTTTATATTTTTTTCATTAATTTCCTTGGCATCCTTGACCTTTATTTTCTTCCAGATGAGTTTTTTTCTAGCTCTATAAATTTTTAGGGGGTAGTTTAAATGTTATGGTACTGAATAAGTAAATCATTTCTATTACTAATGATCAATTAACCAACTCATATACTTACTAGCTGTGTGACACTGGGTAAGTCACTTAACCTGTTGTTTCCCTCCTCTGCAAAATGGGTATAATAATAGTACTTACTTCCCATGGTTGTTGTGAAGATAAAACGAGATATTTATAAAGCTCTTTGCAAACAATATAAATGCTAGGTATGATTATTAATCTCTTTTTTTCTGGAATTCCACTTGATAATTCTTCTCTTAGTGATGCCCGATGTTCCGCGTCATCATTCCTTAGAGTAGAAAGGGCTGATTCAACTACAGAGGTTCCTAAGACTTTGGTCCAAAGGCTCAATGGTGCCTCTCTAACCCTTCCACCTCAGTGTCCCATTCTGCTACCCTCCAAACTTCTAATGCATGCCAGGGCTCTTTTCTACCTCTTCAGATCTTTTTTCTTTCCAATTTTTTTACATCCTTCCACTTTTTAGAGAACTTTCCACTCTCCCTGAAAACCTGGAAAGTAAAAAGGATACTTCTCTATCACATTTGCCTTTTCTTCTAGGAGGTGGACCAACCTTCACTTTGAACTTAGATAACAGTTATTTGGATGTGGAAGAAAGACAAATATTGTGCACTCCATGTAAGTCACTAAAAAATGCCCCTGGCCTCCCATACTTCCTGGAATAGAGATATTCAGTCCATTTTATTCTTTTTGATAGTTTTGTAGCTAATTGCTATATCAAATGGTCTATGGACCATACATCTTTTTGCCCCTGGATGGTCCAAAACAAGATTTATTTATATCCATTTTTATTGGTCTGTAAAGCCATACATGAGCAACTTTCCAGAGGACTGCTGCTGTGAACAGCTTTCAAGGTTCTGATTACATAGTATAGGGAGCTCTCTATTCAATAACAAATCAGAGCAAAACATTCATAGAAAATCAAAATACAGCATTCACAGGGTTATAACTCAACAACTTATCGCTAAAATGGGCACATAGTTTTCACCAAAGTGGTCATATAGTTTTGAACAAAGTACATTATTTAGTCAATCACAAAATCCTTAATTCAATCACAAAGTACAAAAGTCAAAGTTCTCCACCCCTATGTCACAGTAAATCATAACCTTCTCAGTCAGTACACAGTATCTGAGTAAAGTCTTCTTTCAGCTTGACTTGAGGCTGGCTCTCAGTTTCCATAGTTCCTCTTCCATGGTCCCAGCTCCAGCTGTCACCTGGATTCAAAGGCAGGCAGCTCCCAGTTCCTTGTTCAGTTCTTCATCTAGTTCTTGTTCCATATTGAAGTTTACAGTATCCAGTCCACTTCAAGTCCTCCATAGTTCCTGTTTCTGGGAAGATAAAGCTTGACAGAGCCACAATAATATTCATACACCTTGCTGGCACTATTATCAATTCATTATCTGCCTGTGAAATCAACTCAGACCCACCAACAAGGTCTGAGAACTCAACACAAATCATCAACATAGAAATCAGCGTAGATCCACAAACAAGGTCCAAGAGGTCAGAACAAATCATCAGTAAAGTCCCAGGACCTCTAAAACCCTCCTCTAGGACTTCTGTAAACAGACAACCAGAAAATCCTCTTTCAGGGCTTCCAGTAAAGTCCCAGGGCTGCTGTACAAAGTATCACAAACATCAACACAAACAGCAGACAAACAGAATGCTGGGATACCACAAGTTTTCTCCTTCTTGACTCTGCCACCACAAGAGTCCTCTTCTCAGTTCTGCTGTCCCAGCCTGGAAATTTTCCTTATATATGGTCATTAGCTCCTCCCCTTCCTATTTCAGGAGTTCATGAGTTTTAGGGTTCACAAGTTGTGGGGTTCACATGCTCTATTTCTTAACAGACTTGATACAAGGCTCAAAAGAAACTTGAACTGAAACAAGGTGTTAATTCAATAACTGAAACAAGGTGTGAACTACTTCTGTGCTTGCCATTACAGGGTCCTTTTCTGCTACCCCCTTAGAAGAGAGGAACTTCCTCAATTGCCTTTGATTAGCAAATAGAAGCTTCCTGTCCAGAACTCAATGCAAATGGCACTTGATCACCTGACAATGAAAAGTCACTTAAAGAGAAAGTATTCATTACCAGTGCAGGGAGCAATCTGTCACAACCAGGAGCCAGGTGAATTGATGGTTTGGTTGGAAAAGAGGCAGGAGGGGATAGAGACAGGGTCAAAACCCATTTGCCATGTTATACACTGCAATGTCATCTATACCAAACATCCTAGGTTGCCCTTTCCTTCCCTGTTGTCTAAACCAGGGCAATCAGCACCACTATTCTTGATCAACCATGGTCAGTTCCAATCTCATTCACCATTTCATGAATTAATATAGCTGATCCTCTAACTGCCTTAAGTCACCATTGGTCTTTTTACCCTAAAGGAATGTAAATAAAATTCTAGTTAATCAATTTCCCCTGTGTAAATATAGGAAATTATTTCTGATAGGTAATTTGCCCCCAACCAATCCTGGCTAGGATAATGGATTTAGAGCCGGAAAGTTCCTTAGAAGCCATCAGGCCTCTAAGCCTCTCTTTTTTATAGATGAGGCCACTGAGGTATTAGCTTATGGTGACTGAAGGTTTTCATGTTCTCATTACTTATTTTTGCATATTTATCTCTGAACAGGAGGATAGGGCCTTCATTTTCTTTTCCCATAGAGAGAATACTTAGACCCAGAGGACATGGAGTCAAACCTTAGCTTTAGAGGCAGAGGGTCTGAGTCCACCACTTTCTACCTATGATGTTGAACAAGTCACTAAACCTTTGAGGTCTTAGTTTCCTTATCTGTAAAATAAAGGCCTAGATAGCTTCTGCAGTCCATCAATTTTAAATCTATGCTTCCATGAAAAGCATTAAAATGGAGAAGAGATTCTTCATGCACCTGCCCTCTTGCCAGAGGCACTCTGACTGTTAACTGTGTTCAGTCCAGTGTGGAGCAGCCCCTAGAAGATACTGCAATGTTTTCACAGCTAGTAACTAGCCTGCAATTTCTCTGCCAGCTGGGTGGAGTAAGCACCCGCCAGAGGGAAGAGGAAGAAGCACCTGCAGTTATCTGTGCCAAGACTAATGAGAATTCTGGCTCCAGCCCATCTCAACTTAGAAACTGCACTCTTGATTTTATTTGTTATTTTTAATGGTGATCTTCACTGCATATCATTACTAATCAGCTTACTATACAGTAACTTTGCCTTTAAGCAATCTTCCCCTATATTTGCATGGGGAAAAGAGAGAAAATCAATTGCTGAAGCCAAGAAATTGGGAAATGGCTGCATTGCATCTCTCTTTGTTTTGGAGTTGGTAGAAAATATACAGAAAATCAATGTGCCTAGAAGTCTTACCAGCTCTTTGATGGACAGCCATCTCTGAATCAGCCAATCACAATGGTAATAGGCAACTAGGCCCCACTAGAACTTTGTCACTGCTGTCTATGCCAGATGTCAGGCAAGTTTATTGCATAGTAGAAAAATATGGTAGCTGACACTTTTATAGTGATTTAAATCATGTAAAGCATCCTAAATAAGTTATTTCATTGAATCTTCATAGCAGCAATGTGAGACGGGTCCTAGAGGTATTCTTGTCCCTCTTTTACAGGTGAGGAAACTGAGGTTCAGAGGAGTTAAGAGAATTTGCTGCTGTCACAAAACTGGTGTCAGAGGTAATATCTGAACCTACATCTCACCTGAGTCTAAATCCAAAATTCCACCCACCCACAGGATTTGAAGTGAAAAGACTTGGCTTGGAATCCCAGTTGTGCTACTTTATTAGTTGTGTGCTACTTCCACAGACCTCAGGTTTCTTCATCTGCAAAATGGGGATGATAATAATAGCCATGCTACCTACTTCAGAGGGTTCCTGTATCATCAATGTAATATTTACAAAGCCTATGATGACTATGAATATCCCAGCATAATACTGAATTGTAAAATATAACAGACTCTAAACATGGAAGACAGAACCAAAACATTTATTCAAATACCAGAAAGCCAGATCCCAACACCAGAAGGTCAAATCCACCACAGCAACAAAGAAATCTATACACGATAACACTATAGGGGGCACCACTATCCACGGGCCTTTCCCATGTTAGGACCTTCCCACAACATTCACAGCTCACTGCCTGCTTCCTCTCTCTCCTTCAGTTCTAACTGCTCTGACCAACTTCCTCTGGCCTTGCTCTGCCCTTCCTGCTCCACCCCTTTGTGATCCACCTTCTCGGCAAGCTCCTCCCACCACAAACTCATGTGACTCAGGCTTCCTTGTGACTCAAGCAGGGCATGTGGGCATATTAATGGATGGGAATATCTTCCCTTTAAGCAAAAATACATTAACAATACACTTGGTTTAAAAATAAAATGAGGTCATAGATGTAAAGAAGGTTGTAAATTGCTATACATATAAAATGAGAGGTTGGTCAAGGGAAGACCAATCCTTAGAATATGTGCAACCTTATATGTCTGGTTTCAATTCAACCCAAATGACTTTAGTGAGCCTTCTCCTAGCCACGAGTAGCTGAGAGATGAGTGATGACGGGTTGCCTAAGTGGCTTCTGAGCCTGAAGGGCTGGTGACAGAGCTGGAACTAAGCACTTATGTAAAAGATTTCTAGGACCCTCCATCAGTCCCTTTTTGCACTTCTTATTTTGCATCTTCTCTTAAAGCTTTTATAGTTAAGGAAGAACTGTTCAGAGCCTCTAAGTGGGTGAGAGAGGCAGTAGTTTCATGTGCTTTATCTCTCTTCCCAGCCCCCATGCATCCTTGAGTACATAATGCCTATTTTCATTAGACTTCCTCTTTCCTTATCTCGGGAGGACCCAGAAATAGAATGGTCTGGAATATGACATTATGAATTTTGAGAGGTCAGAAGAGATGTCAGAGGTCCCTCACATAATCAGGTTAGTAGCAGAGATCCCTGAAGCTGGTAGCATCAGAAGCTGAGACCAGTGAGGAACTGCCTCTGAGGAGTGACATACTTGACCAACCTCAGCAGTAGACTGACCCACTGCAAAGACACTGTGCCCTACAGGAAGCTAGCCTACACGAACTAGAAAGTGACTCATTGATTGCCAGCCCATTCCTCAAAATGAACTTGGCGAGGACTCCTTGAAGGAATAGAGGATTGCCAGGACCAAGGGGTTCTCCTCAACCACATGAATTCGTTACATGGATGTCTTTACTATCCATGTGCTTTAAGCCCAATCTTGTTATCCCTAGGGAATGAATATATGCAAAAGGGAGACTACACCTCCAGTTTTGGAGAAGAAGTTGTAACACCTTTATTTGTTATAACTTCTCAGTAAATACCCTTTTGTAAAAACTAATTGATATCAACTGGTTAATTGATATGGGAGTGGGGAAGGAACATACCATATGGGGAGTCTCAAGCAATAAAATTAGAAGCTTAATCCATTAGGGTTGCCCCTGGAACAGTAAGGAGAAAAGTAGTCAGCTGTTCACTGGGGCCCCAACCTGCTAACTTGAGTAGCAGTTGGGGAAGGAACCAAACGGAGTGATACATGCGTCATCTATTATAAATCAATAATAATAAACCCAGGGGCGGAGCCAAGATGGCGGAGTAGAAACAGCTCATCCAAGCCTCTCTGCCCCCAGATTCTCCACAAACTATGTAAAAAAGGACTCTGAAAAACTTCTGGAGCCCCAGCACCCACAGAACGACACAGAGAAGCTAACCTCCCGCTGAGGACAGCCCAGCACCCTGCAGGAAGGACCAGAGCAGTGGTCTGGGAGCCGGCAGCACGCAGAGCGCAGGAGCTGAGCCGAGCCCAGGTCCACGTGAGCCGAGGTTTTAGCCCCAGGGCGGCAGGGCCAGCAGCCAGCTGGAGGAACCCCAGAACACCAGGAACTGTGGAGATTCCAGAATTATCAACATAGACTTGCCTAGGACAAAGTAAGAGGTTAGTGTCCTATGGACTTTGGGACCTGTATTTGGGAATGCGTCAGCTCCCTCCCCTGGGGGCTAGAAGCCGCTGAGGAGACACGCCATTTTGTAGTTTTCAGAGGCATTTCCGGCTCCCAGCCTACAAATCGTGGGGAGATCCAGCGATCAGTCTTGGGGGGTAATCGCTCTTGCTTTAACCTCCCTGGATCTGGATTGTGATCTAGGGCGGAAGTTGTGGGTGGGTTTACAGCTTGCCAGAAACGGAAGTTGCCCCCCACACATTCGGGACGAAAATTCCTCTAGCTGGCCTTAAAGCCATAGTGTGGCAACGAGCCCAAAAGTCAAGCAATTAAGTGGCAACATGCCAAGGCAAAGGAAACAGAAAAATGCAACCCTAGACTCCTATTTTGGGGGCATAGGGCGGGAAAAGGACTGTGAGGTCAGAAGTCCTGCTCCAAAAGCCCCAGGGGAAAGCATGAGTGGGTTGCAGGCCACAGAGGACCTTAAGAAGGACTTTAAAAATCAAATAAGAGAAGTGGAGGAAAAATTAGAAAGAGAAATGAGAAGGATGCAGGAAAAGTATGAAATGAGGGTCAACAGCCTGACTGAGAAAACAACACCTTAAAAAATAGACTAGCTCAAATGGCAAAGGAGGCCCAAAAGGGCAATGAGGAGAAGAATGCCTTAAAAAGTCAGATTTGCCAGATGGAAAAAGAATCTCAAAAGTTCACTGAGGAGATTCATTCCTTCAGAGTTAGACTGGAGCAAATGGAAGCTAATGACTTTATGAGAAATCAAGATGCTGTTAAGCAGATCTAAACAAATGAAAGATTAGAAGGCAATGTGAAATATCTCATGGAAAAACCACTGACCTGGAAAATAGATCCAGGAGAGACAATTTAAAAATTATTGGACTACCTGAAAGCCATGATCAAAGAAAGAACCTAGAAATCACCCTTCAAGAAATTCTCAAGGAAAATTGCCCTGATGTTTTAGATCCAGAGGGCAAAATAGAGGTTGAAAGAATCCACAGATCACCTCCTGAAAAAGATCCCAAAAAGAAAACTCCCAGGAATATTATAGCCAGGTTCCAGAATCCCCAGATCAAGGAGAAAATACTACAAGCAGCCAGGAAGAAACAATTTCAATATTGTGGAAACACAATCAGAATAGCACAGGACCTGGCAGCTTCTACACCGAGGGATCAAAGGGCATGGAATATGATATTCCAGAGGGCAAAAGACCTGGGAATGAACCCAAGGGTCACCTACCCAGCAAAACTGAGTATTTTGTTTCAGGGGAAAATATGGTCATTCAGTGGAATAGAGGACTTTCAGGCATTCTTGAGGAAAAAACCAGAGTTGAATAGAAAATTTGACATCCAGACACAAGAAGGAAGAGATGCCTGAGAAGGTAATCAGGAAAAGAAATCAAAAGGAACTTATCAAAGTTGAACTATTTACATTCCTATATGGAAAAGCAATAACTGTGACTGATGATATCTTTCTCACTATGAAAATATTGGAAGAAGGGGGTGTGGTCATATGAATACATATGTGAATGTGTGTGTATATGGTTACAGTTATATATGGATAGAGGGCATAGGTTGAATTTGTTGGGAAGGGAGAATACTCAAGGGATGAAATTATGAGGTGAGAGGAAAGTGGCAAGAGGAGATGGGGAGAGACAGGGTAGGGTAAACTATCCCATGTAGAAGAAGCAAGGGGAAGTGGTTGCAAAGGAGGGGGAGAATAAGGAAGGCTAAAAAAGCAAAACCACATTCACATTGAATTTGGTTCAGGGAGAAAATGACATACATACTAAATGGGATATCTCAACCTGCAGCAGGATAGGGGGAAGGGGGATGAGAGGAGGGATGATGGATGGGAGGCATCCTTGGGGTGAGGGGAGGTTGGAAGTACCCACTATAGAAGAGGGACAGGATCATGTAGGGAATGGACCAGGTGGGGGGTGGGATGAGTGGGAGGGAATTATAAGCAGCCTTGTACAATATATCTACTATGATAATGTTTTGCATAACTAGACATGTACAACATATACTGAATTACTTATCTCCCCAGAGGGAATGGGTGACAAGGGAGGAAGGAAATGGATCTGAAATTCGAGGTCTTAACATTAAATGTTTCAAATATATATAAATACTATTATTAATACTCTTTTGCTTGTAATAGGGAGATAAGATGTGCAGGCATTGGGACACAAAGATTCACCTTCCTCTAATGGAAAAGTCGATGGGGGTATGGGAGAAGGTATGGGAGAGAGCAGATTGGAGGAAGCGATATCTTGTGGGACTGCTATTCTGGGAGGTTGGGTAGGGGAATAATGGGGGGAAAATGATTGTAACTCAAAATCTGGCGGAAATGAATGATATAAAACAGAAGTTAATAAAGTATTTGTTTAAAAAAAAATAAAATAAAAAAAAAATAATAATAAACCCATGCCTTTTTTCCTGCAGTGAAGGTAAAATTCAATTGAAAGCAAAACTTATCACAACCTTGGCATGGTTTCTGCTAATCTAAGGCAAGGGTATCAATTGTTAAAACTTCCCCCATATTCCCTTCACATTACAAAAAAAAAAAAAGCAATAGTAGTAATAATAGTAACAATAGTACATTTTGTAATTGCTTTGTGTATTTTGTGTTTAGTTATTTGGGGACATCTTGTTTTCCCCAGTAGAGTGTAACTTCCTTAGTACAAAGACTATTATCCTTTTTGTTGTTTTGTGCCTGGCCCCTAGTTGGTGTTTAATAATGAATAAATGAAAGGCAGTTTTAAATGTTTGCTATGTGCTAAGCACTATGTTAAGTGCTAAGGATATAAATATTGGTGAGCAAAATATTCCCTGCCTTCAGGAAGCTTATATTCTAATAGCACACGTATAGAGTAGATAGATAGAGTAGATAGAGTTGGGAAAGAGTGGTAGCAGCAGTCTTGGGTCCCACAGGCTGGAGTCGAAACTCTCTTAGGAGGAGGAAGAAGAGAGTCAGAGTGAAGGTAGCATGATGATAGCTGGGAGTAAAACCTCCTTGAGTTAAGTTGAGAAGAGAAGAAAAGTCCATGGCCAAGTCCTCTCTACATACCTGATTAATGTGCATATGTTTTACCCACGTAATGATAATTTTATTAATAATAGTCTTATGTAATGAGTCTCTGTGATATCTCTAAGTTGAATTTTTTTTAAAGGCACAGAATCCTTGAGCATGAATGGAAACCTCAACAAGTCATTTCTCCTGACTCCAGATATTAGGAGTATAACTCAGATCTGAGAATGGGCAAAGCAACAGAGGATCAAATACAGATGTATGGCTATCCTGGACTCCAAGAATCTTATCATCATTCTGCTAGAAAGGAACTCAGAGATCATCCTATATATTATAAATCCAGACTGTAGAGAAGGCAACTCATCCTCACTACTTTGTAGAGAGGAGAGAAGCATATGTATTTGGTACATTGCATATATTTTTAGATTTTTAAATATACTGATCAGTTTTGCTAATTCTTTTATTTTTCTTTAAAAATATTTGTTTTGAGGCAACTGTGAATGACTTAGCAATTCTCAGAAACACAATGATCCAAGACAGTTCTGAAGGACTTATGGGGAAAAATGCTATCCATTGAACTGATAGTGCCTGAACAGAGATTGAAGCATACACTTTAAACTTTATTTTTCTTGAGGTTTTTGTCTGTTTTCTTTTTGCAACATGACTTGTATAGAAATATGCTTTGCATGGCTACACATGTATAACCTATATTGAATTGCTTGCCTTCTCAATGGAGGGGGGAAGGAAGAAGGGAAAGAATTTGGAACTTAAAGTTTTAAAAATGAATGTTAAAAATTGTTTTTGCATGTAATGGAGGAAAAATAAAATACTAAACAAAAAAAATAAAAATAAAAATATTTGTTTTATGGGATGACTCTGGGAGGGAGAAAGATAGGGATACTGGGAGAACATTTTGGTGATGTAAAAGACCAAATTTCTCAACAAAAATTTATTTTTAAAAAAATGTAGCCTGTGAGGACTGAATAAGATTTCAGAGATCAATTTCTCTTTCTTTTTTTCAGAATTTATTTATTTTTAGTTTTCCACATTGATTTCCATAAGATTTTGAGTTCCAAATTTTCTCCCCATCACTCCCCTACCCCCCACCCAAAGATGGCAAGTGTACTAATTACTCTTTCCCTGAGTCTGTCCTCTCATATATCCTCCCTATAACCAACTTATTTCTTATAGACTCATAAGCTGTTAGAGCTACCTAGAAGCAAAGACAGCACCATGTCTTTTGAGCGTCATAGACTATTGGATTTCAAAGGTGCCATAGAGATCTAGTCCAATCATTCTCAAAATGTGGTCTGGGCACCTCTGGAGATTCCTAAGATGCTTTCATGGAATCCTCTTGGCCAAAACTGTTTTCAAAATAATATGACATTTCAACTTCTAATATGGTAAGAGTGAATAGATATAACCAACATTTTAAAAAATCATTTAGGAAAGGAGTCCTCAATAATGTTTAAAGGTTTTGAAGGGTTTGGGACCAAAAAGCTTAAGAATTATCAATTATTTTATCATCAATGTACACACTGTTAAAGAAGGGTCTCTAAGACCAAGATGTACAGTCCTTTCCCTTATAGAACACAGCTAGATGTCACTAGACAATGGATAGGGTGCTAGACATGGAGTCAGGAAGATCTGAGTTCAAATGTGTCCTCAGACACCTACCAGATATGGAACCTGGGGCAAGTTCTATAACTTTTCTTTACCTCGATTTCCTTAACTATATTTTTATTTTTGCTTGTTTTTGGAGGCGGGAGGGCAGGGAAATTGGGGTTACATGACTTACCCAAGGTCACATGGCTAGTAAGTGTTAAGTGTCTGAGGCCAGATTTGAACTCAGGTCCTCCTGACTTCAGGGCTGGCGCTCTATTCACCACACCACCTACCTGCCCCTGTTTCCTCAACTGTAAAATGAGAATAATAATAGTATCTACCTCCCAGGTTTATTATAAGCACCAAGTGAGATAAGATTTGGAAAGTGCTTAGCACATGGTAGTTTCATGATGAATGCTTATTTCTTGCTTGCCTTCCTAACAGAAAAGAACATTAAGTGATAGGCTTTTCCCCAAATGCTACAAAATGCTAGACTCAGGCCACTAATGACATTTCTAATATTAAGCCTTTTGCTTTTTTTCTGCTGCACCAATGCCACCCCCTATTGTCCTCATAAAGTCACACAGTCAGCTAATAACAGTACAGGGTTCTCCTTTGTCTCTGAGGTATGTTCTAGGTCAGGGAGTAATATGGTAATAGCATGGAAATAGACACCACCTCTCAGCCCAAGATAATTCATGTTCCTACAGGAAATATTATTTGAGGAGCTTTGAGGTAGGGAATGTGGCTGGAACCCAAACTAATATTTGAGGTTGGTGGATGAGACAGGATGCCAACCTTTACCAGCAAGGTATTCCTCGTGCCTCACCAAAATCCTCCTAGTACATCATGAACCCATTTCTCCTCTTTTCCACTGAGTCACTTTTATCTCCTCCCTTTTGGCAGTCCCAGATGTCTTGCCCCCGGTGCCTTAATGACACCCTTAGTTTCCTTAAGGTCCCTCTATTGCAACAATCCACTCAAGAGAGGAAGCCTTCTCCAGACCTTTCCTGAAAACTTCTCTCATGACAACTTTCATTCTATTGTGTACCCCCTTTCCCTATCATCCATTTGGGTGCCTGAAGCTAATCTGATAAAGAAGCGAGTGCTTTATGAGTTCTAATAGTACAATGCCTTATCCATCCTAAGCACCACAGTTACATTTTAAAAGAGACTCAATTCCTTAAATCAAAGCAATGGCTCTTAAGGGGAATTTTAGGCTCTGTAAAAAGCCAGTGAGTTGTGGGGGTGGGAGTGAAGTGACTTACTACTGTTACCACTACTACCAGTAGTACTACTATGACAACAACAACAATAACTACTACTATTACTACTACTACTTCACAATACTAGTACAAACAATAATATAATGGTGATATAATAACAATGGCTAGCATAATAATAATAGCTAGCATTATAGCTAGCATTGACATTTATATAGCATTTTAGGCACATGCCACTGGCATTTAAAAAGCATTTTAAGATTTGTGAAATGCTTTATATTTTCTCATATATCCTCATAATGACCCTGGGAGGTATTATTATCCTCATTTTTAAATATGAGGAAACTGAGATAAACAGAGGTTAAATTATTTGCCCAGGGTCACATTGCTAGTAAGATTTTGTTTGTTTTTAGGAGACTCCAACTCGACATTTTCTCCAGATTAATCCTAGCAACAGGTCCATAAGAAAGGCATTAGGTGTATTACAGGCTCAGAAAAATTAACGGAATTAGGACCATAAGTTTATCAATTTAAAGCTAATAGGAATTTTAGGGGATTTTTAAAATTTCACAGCAGTTTCTTAATTTTATATATATAAAATATTTATATATTTATATATAAAAACTCATAAATATTTCCCCAGAAATTGAGGAAGCATGATATATTTGAATCAACACAGATCAACTCCGTTAGAGTCTTGTGTGAAAAATTTTATTGTGGAACTGGTTTAATTGCTGAGACTGCACATAAGTACAATGCTAATGTAAATGGTTGCAGTTCACATCAAAAAGAAAAAAATCTATTATAAAATGAATAGTAATACTGGGTGGATGGTTGGTTTTTTTAGCAGACTTGGCTTCATTTTTGTCTTTAAAAAAAGGCCAGCATAAATGTTGTTTATAGTCACATTGTCTGAAGTGTGTGTGTGTGTGTGTGTGTGTGTGTGTGTGTATGTGTGTGTGTGTGTGTGTGTGTGTGTAAGCCACAGCAGCATGCCCTTCATGTGCTAGGAAGTTTCTGGGACAGGATTTGCACTTATCATCCTAACTCTAGAACCTTTGCTCTACCCAGTGTGCCACCCACATGCTCTTAATTTAAAGGTGAGAAGTTTTTGTTGATCCTGTTACCATGCCACAGTAGCTTCCTCTGCCAATGTGTAGTGACAAGATCATCATTTATGTAACTTTGGGTGAGACAGTCTTTCTGAGCTTCAGGTTGCTAACCTGACCAATGGGGATAATAGTATATGTATTCCTCTTACTTTACAAGATTATTGTGAAATTCAAATGAGGGGCAGCTAGGTGGCACAGTGCACAGAGCACTAGCCCTAGAGTCAAACAGACCTGAGTTCAAATATGACCTCAGACATGTACTAGGTGTGTGATCCTGGGCAAGTCACTTAACCCTGATTGCTTCCAAAAAGAAAAAGAACAAAAAATCAAATGAGATAATGGATGTAAAAATGCCCTTTAAACTGTAACAAATGTGCAAGTAATGATGCGGATAACAAGTATGAAGTGACACTGTAGGGCAGTCTCTAACTGGAAAGAGCCCTGAGTTTACAGTTAGAGGATTAAATCCTAATTTTGCTGCCAATGTGACATTGGGTGAACTGTTTAATTTCTCTGGGCCTCATAGACAAGATTAAAATCTAGGTCTCACCTGATTCTAAGCTCAGTATTCTTTCCATTGTGCAACTCCAAACACAGTATTTTTCATCAAAAGACCTAGGTTGAAATCCCAGCTGTACTGCTTATTAACTGTGTGACACTGACAAAGTCTTTTCCTCTATAAAATTAGGAGAGTGGACTATATGATTCCTATATGGCCCTTCTAACTCTAAATTCCATGACTGTATGATTTATTAGAATAATAATCACTATTATTCTTATTATTATTACAAAGACATCAAGTTTAGCATTAATTTATGAGGTTGTCTACCAAATTAAAAATAGAAGCCACCTGTTTCAAGTCCCAAACTATCTCTCACTTGTCTGCCATGGTGCTAGAAATTCCATTAAAGTTGTTTATTTAGGTATGGATTTGTCCTCAGGGATGCTGAGGGTATTAAAATGCAATACCTCCCTTGAGTAGCACATTAAACCGTAAACAGTTTGCCTGGATCATTTTATCATATAATCACATAACTTCTAGACAAAAGAACTCCAAAGCAATTAGCTACTAGACCAATCTGGGCTATTTTGGGGGGGCAGAGGTGAAAAAACCAATTGAAGGAGAATATTACTAGAGAGGTCAGGTTCTACTTATTGGAGCAACCCAGACAAGCCTAGAAATAGCAGCATGGTGTCACTGAACACACTTCAGGACCTGGGAGTGGTAAGAGATGGGGTAAATGAGATGAGGAGAAGAATGGCTTAAGACTATTCTTTACATCCCTTTCAACCACCTACCCTGGATATATTGTCATCTCAGCTGCTGATGCTTCCCTTCTCCCTACCTGGGACAGCAACCTTCTGATCAGACATCCTGAGACTATGCCCCACCACCCTGGGGGGAATTATTCTATTCTGCTTTGGAACCCTACTCAGGGGTGGGCTGAAGTGTCCCAATTTGTAAGTGCAAATTCACCTAATTCACCATACCTAGTTGATCCCAGACCATGCTATATTTCTCATCCAGTTATCTACCCTAGGGTCTTGTCATCTGCTTTGTCAAGTCCTTTCTCCTCACCCCCATGCCCACCCTCCTCCTGCCCCATACTTCCTGCCTCAGAACAGAAATTCTATCAGTGCCATTACTTTCAGAAAGAACATGACAACTGACTACCCTATGGATCCATTCACCATCTTGTGACTCCCTAGATTCAAATTTCCTTTCCTTCTCCTCAAAGTGCTCTCCCACTCCCACACCCCCATTAGAATGTGAGCTCAATGAAGGTAGGGACTGTTTCATTTTTGAATATGTATCCTTGACATTTAACTCAGTGCCTGGCACATAGCAGGTACTTAACAAAGGCTTTTTTTCTCCTTCCTTCCTTCCTTTCTTTTTTTTTAAGCTATACCTGTGGTTTATTTAGTAGTGAGTGGTCCTAGAATATAAACAATGTCTTAGAACCTACAATCCCACACCGACTAGAAGAAAATCTTCAAATAGAGAAAAAAAGATAGCATTTAATGTAAATACAAGTGTCACATAAGATTTCTCAATTAACAAGCCATCACAGGTGTTTCCCAGCACAATATATAGAAATCTTCCAATTTCCTGTCCAGAAAGGTTGATTCTTTATGCTTGGGCAAGTCGTTCTATTATCCTCCTGTAGTCTGAAACAAGTTGCTAGAAGCTTTCCTCCAGCTGTTCATGTTGCATGCTTATATCTATTTGGTTCATCTGGTTTGTCAATTCTTCAGGCCTGAGACATCTTCTCATTTTGGCAAGATCTCTCTGCTTTTTCTTATATGGACCAAATAATCTTCTTTTTATGTCCAGTCTATAGCCTCTGTATTGTTCAGCGTCACCCATGTCAGTCACACGTAACCGGAGAATTTCATAAACTCACCTAGCATGTTGCTTGTTTATTTTGAGCTTCTGTTGCACCTCTGTTACCATATCTTGACTGAATCCTTGCATTAACTTGTCTGGTGAAAAGCAAGGCAGATCCTGGCAAAGCTTCACAAGTACAAAATCTCTTAGTTTCACATAGTTTTCAGATGGATCTTCAGCTGTAATATCAAGAACTATAGGAGAAGAAATGTAATACCTATGAACTGTTTCAAAAAGTTGGGCACCATGGCCTTCACCTTGAAATGGAGGCAATATCAACATCTGGCTTACACGTGGCCGGGTTTTGTCTGGGTACACATAGTAATTATAGACTGTTATGTAGCCTATGGTCGCAAAGAGCATAGCTCCATCCTTATTATACTTCTCAAATACTAGAAAGTAGTTCTATCTTTCATCATCCACGTCAATAAAGCTAGCAGTTTCAATAAACCACATCAAAAAGGTCTGAAGCCTTTCATGATATTCTTGAAAGCCTGTACATGTCATGTCAGCCTTGTATATTTCGTAGGTAATGTTTTCTCCTGCTCCCTTATTGTGAACTGAGTATGTATGGAGTAATGTTCCAAAGGGCTTAAAATCAACTTCTTTTTCCAACAATGAAATAAAGTCATCTGTGTTTGTACAAAATCCAGGAGGAATGATTTCTCTAATTTTGCTCTCAACATCATCTGCCTCTACACAGTCGAAATTCTCACTAACTTTAGAAGAGTACTCAATTCGGAACAGTGTGGACAGGTTACCAGCATTATAGTACAAAATGATCTTAAGACCCTTGTAACCGAAGACAGTTTCATCATCACCAAATATCTGGTGGCTATACTCAGGATTAAAAGTTGTGCTCTCATTGTCAAGATCTTCAGCAAAGCGAACTCTCACTTTGTCCTAGGCATATCTGTGCTGATAATTCTGGAATCGCCACAATTGCTGGTGTTCTGGGGTCCCTCCAGCCGCCCTGGGGATAAAACCGCGGACCTGGGCTCGGCTCTGCGGTCTGCGCTGTTGGTTCCCAGCGCGCTGTGCTGCCTGCTCTCAGAGCGCTGCGCTGGCCGCTCCCTGCAGGGCTGCTGGGCTGTCCTCAGCAGGAGGTTAGCTTCTCTGTGCCGTTCTGTGGGTGCTGTGGCTCCAGAAGTTGTTCAGAGTCCCCTTTCACATTGTTTGAAATTTGTGTGGGGCAGAGCACATTGGAAATGCTGTTTCTACTCTGCCATCTTGGCTCCGCCTCCCTCCTTCCTTTCTTTTAATCTTTTTCTCTTTCCTTTCTTTTTCATCCTCTCTATTTTCCCTTTCTTTTTCTTCCCTTTTTATCCTTTCCTCTTCCTTTCCATTGTTTTATTTTTCATATTCTTTCTTTCCTTCTTTTTATTTCTTTCCCTTCTTTTATTTTTCATCTTCTTTCTCTTATAAAATGTAGATCAGTAAGGATAGCAGCAATGAAGTCAGCATATGTTGACTGCTCCCCTCCCTCTCCTCATTCCATGGTCAACTTATCCCTAACACTTCTCCCCTGTCCTTACCCTCTTCTACCCTCCCTTTCCCTGTCTCTGAAACTGTTATTGGAGAGGAAAGACAAACTTCCTTCTTTGCAATTACACATCAGCTGCCTTTACTGACAACACCTAATGATTCTTCCATTGGGCCAGTCAATGGGAATGGTGTTTCTGAAAAGAAGAGCAGAGCAGCCACCCTCTATTTGGGGTTAGCATTGATAAGGCTAATTTGCTTATAAATCACACCTGGTGACCTGTTCCTTTACTTAGGCCAAGAGGGGATTGGTACCAAAGCTAATTACCTTTTCCGTTCAACTCTTATTAGGGAGGGCTCTTAAATCAGTTCTCCACATCAATAGCAATTTTGTTTTCCTGAACTCAGCTTCAAACGCATATGCTGAAGTCAGCCGTTCTGAGAGAACGGGAGAGAAGGTTATGAAAATGAGAAGTCACTTTAGAATGGCACTCACCTTTCATCCCTCTCTCTGCATTCAATATTCTCCAATCAGCTCTTTAAAATGCTGGGGCTGTGAGAGGTGGGTGGGGTAGAATGGGAAAACACAAGTACAGACATGCACACAGATATCAGATGTATCTTTTTGTCCTAAATTTCCAAGAATTTTTGCAAGAAACTCCCACACTCTGTTTGCCATGTTCAGTCTGCCCACTAGTTATCCTGAGGTTGATATTAATCCCATTATTTTTAGACTTATAGCATAACAAGGCCAGGATATTTCTTGTCTGATGATTGACAACTTGTGTCAAGCAACATTTGTTTTTGAGCTTTTGAAGGGTGGTTCCGCTGCTGAATTACTTTAGGTCTAAATTTTGAAGAGGACCTCTGCTCTTATCACTACAAGCTGTGCGAGTGTCAGGAGCTCCCACCTGCACTGACTGATTTAATTAATACCTCTGTGTCCCTTGGTTATCTACCTGCCACCTTCAAGTCTGTTGTCATTTATTCATTATTAAATCTGCTCAGTGAAATGCCTGTCAGTTAGACACGCCAGTTCTGAAGCTCCTGGCAGATACCCATTCCCTAAGATCTTAAGAGAAAGGAATTGAAAAAAAGTCACAAGGATCCTTTTGATTTCTGAGGCCACGGAAACCTTCAAATCTGATCCAAGGATTGTTGGGGACAGATCAGTCTGTGCTGCACTCTCTCAGATCTGTTGATTTCCTTTGTAAACTGACTTCTAGATTTGTTGAAGCCATTTTCTGATGAGATGCTTTTCATTTCAACTATAAATGGTCCTTTAAGAAACACAAGTTAATAGTCAAAGGGCTATTTCTGAGACATTCAACTCAATTAAAAAGTTAATCAAATCCAGAGGATCTAGAGTCTTCATTGACCTAGAGCAGGGGTCAGCAAACTCTGGCCAAGTGAATAGGTGTGTTGCTTATTTTTATGACATCTCCAGCTAAGAATGGTTTTTCCATTACATAAACAAGGAACAAGTTGGATCCAGGGGCATAGTTTGCTGACCCCTGACCTAGAAGAAAGAATATAGTTGATTTATTGCCAGTGCCATAACTAGGAATTCTGCACTTGGGGCAAATTCAGTTGGATGATAGGTTGTCCAGCACATGATTAAGATAGACTAGAGACAACAGTCATGGGAATTGGGCAGCATTTTTCACATTAGTCATGTTGCATAGAATTATGACAAATGGGAGAAACCATGGGAAAGACAACAAAACAAAACAAAAGAGAAAATAGTCTGCTTTACTCTGCATTCCAACTCCATAGTTCTTTCTCTGGATGTGGATGGCATTTTCCATCATGAGTCCTTTGGAAATCTTTTAGGTCCTTGCATTAACTGAGAAGGGCTAAAATCAATCCTCCTACACTGTGGCTGTTACGGTGTAAATGTTCTTCTGGTTCTGCTCACTTCCCTTAGCATCAGTTCATATAAATCTTTCCAAGTTTTTCTGAAGTCCACCTGTTCATCATTCTTATAGCATAATAGTATTCCATTAGATTCATATACCACAACTTGTTCAGCCATTCCCCAATTGATGGGCATCCTTTCAATTTCTAGTTCTTGGCCACCACCAAAAGAGCTGCTATAAATATTTTTGTACACATGGGTCCTTTTCCCATTTTTATGATCTCTTTGGGATGCAGCCCTAACAGTGATATTGTTGGGTCAAAGGGTATGCACATTTTTTAGCCCTTTGAACATAGTTCCAAATTGCTTTCCGGAATGGCTGGGTTAGCTTACAATTCCACCAATAATGAATTAGTGTTCCAACATCCCCACATCTTCTCCAACATTTATCATTTCTTGTTTTGTCATGTTAGCCAATCTGATAGGTGTGATGTGGTACCTCAGAGTTGTTTTGATTTGCATCTCTCTAATCAACAGTGACAATGAACTTGTCTTACATCCCGTTCATTCAAGGTCTCCCTGTTTATCCCTCAGAGTGACTGTTAATTTGACAAATGAATGCCTCCATGTGCCATGGAGTTATCTTTGGGTTCTCAGAGGCTACATCAGCAAAACACAAATTCTAGCAATTCCCACAAGCTAAAAAATCCTTGAGAATGAGTTCCATGTTGGACCCAAGGACCAGGACCAGCCTAGGTGAGTTCAGAGCTTCATCCCCAGAAGATTTGCCACTAGATGATGATTTTCTTTTGGACAGAGATACTTACAGAACTATCTACTAACATGTCGGCTGGGGCGGGGGGGGGGGTGAGGGGGGGAAGGCTGATCTATAAGATAATACCTCCTGTGACTTCCTGGAGAAAGGAATTCTCTTCCAGAGATGACTTTGGGGAGGGAGGGGTTTGTCCATGAAAAGAAATGAAATTAGCATTAGAATTCTGAACTCACTATGTCTTTCTCACGCTCTTTTCCCCCAACACCTTTAACCAAGGGGACTAGGTATAAAGATCTCCCCAAGTTTAGATCAATTAAGATTCATATTGTGAAGTCTTGACTCACAATTTTATCCCTGTGAGAAACTCCTATTGTGGAAATTCCCTCTACCAATTGCTCATATGGTCTTCCAGAGTTGCTGGGAGGTTGCTAAGAGATTGAGTGACTCATCTATGGTCATATAGCAAATATGTGTCAGGTAGTACTCAAACCCAGATCTCCTTGACTTCAGAACCAGACTTCTATCTACTGTGTTGCTTATGAACATTAACAGACAATGATAATAACAACAATAACACAGTAATTATGTAATAATTATATAGTAATTATATAATAATAACATAAACATCTATTTAATGCTGTAAGGTTTCCCTAGTACTTTTCAAATATTATCTCATTTTATCATAGCAACCAGAATTTATTAAGCTTTTGCTATGTGCCAGGAACTGTATTAAGCACTGGGAATACAAATACAAGGAAAAAGAAAGAAAAAAGACAGTCCCTGTTCTCAGGAAGCTTATATTCTAATAGGGGAAAACACAACATGCACAAGGGAACTGAAAAGCAGAGGTTGTTCTTGGGGTGGGGGGTGAGAAATGTTGTTAAAGTCAGAAAGTCAGAATTGGTGCCAGAAAAGGAATGAAAGCTGGCTAGGCCAAGCCTCTCACTGAGATGAGGCACTGGGAAGAGTTCATCAGTGAAAAAAACATTAGTGAAGGATGTTTCAGAGTCAGAAGATTTACCCAAGTTACTTGGTTTCAAAAATCTTTATAAGAACAAGATGAGGGAGGCCTGGCTAGATGGCAAAACCACATGGGCAACTCCAGTGGGATTTATTCCCTAGTATGGAACACTTGGAGGGTGCCAACAGTTTCATAACAAGGTACACTTCACTCTTGCATTGCCCTTTCCCTACAAATGACAGAGACTCTGCACCAGAATGTAGTGACCTTTTCTTTGGCTAAGAAAACTCTCAGTGTTCTAGAACATGCTTCCTTCCCCAAGCATCCTGCCTGCAATTCCACTCCCTCCTACTGCCCACCTCCCTCCCAGTCTTGTAGAAACCTTAGGTGTCTCCCTCACTCACTCGAATCCAAATCAACTGCAAGTCAGATCATCATTTCCCTGATGCCATGGTCCTCTTCAAAGACAGAGGACAAGTACAACCTGTGGAGTAAACCGAGCTGCCTAAATGGGGACCCAGCTAGTTGGGTAGCTCAACTCACCCTCTCCCTCTCCTTCTCCTTCTCTTCTCCAAAGGAAGGTAAATTTTGATGACCAAAAGCTGTCTCTGGATGCTAACCTTAGCATTTCCCATCATGAGTCTTGTGGAATTTTCTTAGATCATTGTATTGCTGAGAGGAGCTAAGTCTATCAAAGTCATTCCTCGTACAATGTTGCCATCACTGTGTACAATATTCTACTAGTTCTGCTCATTTCACTCAACATCAGATCATGTAAATTTTTCCTGTTTTTCCTGAAATCTGCCTGCTCATCATTTCTTATGGAACAATAGTATTACATTACAATCATACACCGCAACTTGCTCAACCATTCCCCAATTTGGGGGTATCTCCTTAATTTCCAATTCTTTGCTACCACAAAGAGCTACTATAAATATTTTTGTACATGCGGGTCCTTTTCTATGATATCTTTAGGATACAGACTCAGTAGTGGTATTGCTAGATAAAACTACATGCACAGTTTTGTGACCCTTTGGGCATAGTTCCAAGTTGCTCTCCAGAATGGTTAGGTTAGTTCACAACTCCACCAAAATGCATTGGTGTTAGGGTAGGTAGGTGGTGCAGTGAATAGAGCACTGGCCCTGGAGTCAGGAGGACCTGAGTTCAAATCCAGCCTCAGACACTTGACCCATTTACTAGCTGTGTGACCTTGGGCAAGTCACTTAACCCCAACTGCCCTATCATCCCCCCCCAAAAAAAGCAAAAAAATTTTTAAAATGCATTAGTATTCCAATTTTTCCACATCTCCAACATTTATCATTTTCCTGTTTTGTCATATTAGCCAATCTGATAAGTGTAATGTGGTACCTCAGAGTTGTTTTAATTTGCATTTCTCTAATCAACATGATTTAGGACATTTTTTCTATGACTATAGATAAGTTTAATTTCTTCATCTGAAAAGTGCCTGTTCATATCTCTTGACCATTTATCAATTGGGGAATGACTTGTATTCTTATAAATTTGACTGAGTTATCTATATATTTTAGCCCTCTCTTCTACCACCTGGGATCCTCAAGCTTGCTCTTCTAAAGGAGCTCAAATGCTACAACATAGTCAATTCCCTTTCCATTCGAGTTTTTTCTTGGAATAGCTTGTCTCTGCTTTTACACATAATATGGTAACTTATTAGTAAAACCCAGCCCCTCCTACACACTGCCTCCAATTCTTTCCAAAGTTTTATTTGTATTCTTTGCAAAAATGTTTCTAAATCTCTAGGTTCTCCCTTCTGTAACCTCTCTTCCCAGTTTTCACAGAATCCTGTACTTTTAGATCACTTCCTCAATAAGGAGGCATAACATAAATCCTCCCATTCTAGGATATCCATTTCTTCTTCTAAATCCCTTCTGCCTCCAAATAGAGGTCTGATATTTCACGATCCCAATCCTCACTGCCAAATGTAGTGCTAATGCAATATTCACAGTGCCCGTGGTCACTATAAATATATCTGCATGGTGCTCGATCAAAAAATATAACAGACTCTCCATATAGGAGCCAGAAGCAAAACATTTTATTCAGACACCAGAAAACTGAATCCCAAAACCAGTAAGCTGATTCCATCATAGTAGCAAAGAAGTTAAGAAGTCACAACAGCACAGAGAGCCACAGTATCCTTTAGCCTTCCCACAAACCAACACAAGACCAATATTTACTCACAAGCCTGTCTCCCTCAGAATCGTCCTCTCCTCCCTACCATTGAGCTTGCACTGACGCCCAGCTTACTGTGGGCTCTGCTCTACCTTTCAGCAAACTCTTCCCACCACAGGTTCCACGTGATTACATTCAGCCTATTAGGGCACAGAGTATATTTTCAAAGCAGGGAAGATCTTCAAATTCCCATTCCCATTACAATTGGCTATAAGAATTGTTTCCCAGCTTTCTGCTTCCCTTCTAATCTCGGTTACCTTGGCCTTGTTTATGCAAAACCTTTTTAATTTAATGTAACTAAAATTATCCATTTTACATTTTGCAATGTTCTCTTATCATCTATCTGTTGATCACTTCCAATTTATCCTATATGTAGCTTGATTGTACATAATTGTTCACATGTTTTCTCCCCCATTAAACCGTGAGCTCTGAGATCAGGGACTTACTTTTCTTTGTATTCCAGCACAGTGCTGGTGCATATTAGTTGCTTTGTAATAACTGCAATATGGATTGGACTAGACGACTTCTGAGGTCTCTTTCAACTTTAAGAATCTGTAAATCATTATGACCATCTTTCCCAAATCTATCATTTAGTATTATTACTACATCATTGAAGAAGGTAGGTCTGTAGGCTGGGGAATACTGCAGTGGTGAAATGAACAGAACACTTGATAAGGAGTTATAAGACATGAATTCTGATCCCAGCTCTGCCATTTACTAGCTTTACCACTTTGGGCAAGTCATTTCACTTCTCTGAGACTCAATTTTCTCATCTGTGAAATGGGTGTAATAATACATGCTCTATCTACCTTTAATGGTTGTAAAACAATGGCTATTATTTGCTTTCAAACTGTAATGTGCTTTTCAGACTGCAAAATGGAACCCATGTTTCAGGCATTATTATTATTGCTATTTCCTATTAAAGTGATCAGTATTTATAATGAAATTGTATTGTTATCACTATCTTTAAAAAATGAAAATGAATACTAGCTGATATCTATTGCCTGGGTAACATCTACCGATTCAATGTAGCAGTATACAAACAATTCACATAATTTTGCTGTTTCCTCGTCTTTATAATCGTTCATCAGAGGTCTACCATTACTGTGAAAAAAATTATAATCATCTTTGTTTAGCGCTTGAAAGTCCCCCTCATCACTGAAGTAATACAGTCCCTTCTGGTCTTTTTAATATCTAAGAATTCTGAAATCTGCCAGTTTTGTGTCTTCTTGCGGAAAACCTGTTTAAACATTCTTTGTTTTATGGGTGACTTAAACTGATGGCTGGCATTTTCTTTGCAAAGAGCTTTGAGACTTTGGAAGAAATACTGCAAATAAAATGCTATGGCGAGACTTTTCAAAAACTAACCTATGCAGATGGGTAGGTTTGGACATAGACTTGTGTTGTTCCTGAATCTCAAGAAAGGACAGTCATATTTGATTAGAAATTGCAAGAAGTTTCAAGGTCACTTGGGTTAGTAATTCTTCCACTCAGTCATCTGCCCATCCACCTTCACCCCGACCACTATAGTACATGCACACACACATACACACACTCCTCTAAAAGGTGGAAATTCTTGGATAATCAAAATGCATAATGTGATTAATTGAATTTATTTTTTAAATAAGAATAAAAAAAAATCTCTTTGGGAGAGAGAAGATTGCCACAATTGTTGGTGAAAATCTTTCTGAAATGTAGCAAGCATGTATGCCAAGGGTTTCATGGTGCAATATTAATGTTTTTCTTCCCTAACACTTCCTGTAAGTATTTTCCTCCTTGGGAGTTCTTCTAGTTGTGTGCTGCACAATTTCCTTGATTGGATTTTTGCCTAATACTGTTTTGTAGCAATAAAATGCCTCCGTATATAAGGAATCTGGTCTCATTACTGATACCTGACATTACAAATTCATGGGATACATTCTGGGAATGGGAAGCAGAGTTCACCAAGAAGAAATGGAGGAATTTTAAAAAGATGACTGAAGATATTTCAGGACCATAATTTTGGATTTGAAAGGTCACTGTAGAGGGCTATAGATATAAATTTAGAAAGTTTTCTGCATGTTTATTTTTATTTTGTGTTTGTCTTTTACCATGTTTATCTTTTAATGGGGGAAGCAGCAGTGGCTGGAACACTTGGAAGGTTTGCCCATTTGGTCATTAGAACAATGCCTAGAGTTAGGTAGTATAAGTATAGATTCTTCATTTTACAGATGATAAAACTAAGGTTCAGAGAAATTACTGGGTAACATAGTAACTGGCAGAATAAGGACTCAAACCTAGGTGTTCTGACTCCAGATTGCAAGTTCTCTATTTTCTGAGGATATAGTGGGTTGGATTTGGAGACATAAATCTCTTCTGAATGCATATGCCTCCTGAAAATACTTTTAAAAAATAACTTTAAAATATTTGACCTTGATTTGGAATATCATCAGTCAAATCAAAACAAACCAACAAGGACCTTACCATATATAAAGGCCTATCTCAGGCACTAAAGGGGATCCAAAGGAAAATAAAGCAACGTCCCTGCTCTCAAGGAACTTAATGCAGGGTTGGAGAGACAAATCAGAAGTGCATGAAAGCTTAAATAATAGTGACATGGACAACCAAGAGGAATACAGGACAGCAGAACCAATTGGAATTTAAAGAGTGTTTATTAGCCAGCTGGTGACTGTCTCCCAGGTAAAGACCAAGGGAAGGCAGCCCCAAGCAGTGGAGCAAGCTTTTTTTTTCTTTTTTTTTTCTTTTTGGAGGGCAATTGTGGTTAAGTAACTTGCCCAAGGCCACACGGCTAGGTTTTTATTTGTGTGTGCGCTGTGTCTGAGGCCAGATCCGAACTCAGGTCCTTCTGACTCCACGGTCCATGCTCTACTTACTGTGCTACCTAGCCGCCCCCATGTTGAGCAAGCTTTTATACAGTAAATATACTTTCTCAAACAAACAGAAGTTAGCGAGGAGGGTAGGCAACTGTTGCTACATAGGGAAGTAAACTAAGGCGGGGCCGGGGGGGAGGTGCAAGCTAATGGGGCAGATCTTGTCTTGCTTACAAGGATGTTTGCATAGGTAGGTGCAGGGCGAGGCTTCACAATGGCCATAGCTTCACAAGTGGTTTCTGGGGCCCCTGAGGGGTCTTGTGTAAGAGCTAGCACTAACCAACTAACTGACACTTCACTCCCCCCTTTTCAAGGGCATGACTAGAACTCAGACTCAATGGAGGCCAAGGGGGAGGAAGAGTGGCATAGGGCAAAGAGTTTGACTGCCTGAATCTGTTTTCTAACATATGTGAATAAGCAATTAATCAAGCAGGGGGCTAAGAGGAGCCCTAGTAATAATAGGGCAAGAGGTCCCACAAGGGAGGTGACAAGGGACATGAGCCAAGGGGACCAATAAAAAAGGGACTGATACCAGGATATGGATGGCTGCCATTGGGCTTCCTGGTCAGCCAACCTCTGACAGACTGTAGCTAGGGACTCCCTAATGACTCCAGAGTGGTTAGCATAAAAGCAGCAGGTCTCTCCTAAGGCCATTCATAGACCACTCAGTTTTAGGAATAAAAGATCCAAGCCTGGGCAGTTCTGGAGGACAACCTCAGCTAGGGAATCTGGAGAGGTTTCAAGGTAGGATATTTGGCCTTCCAAGTCCCGTATGTCTTTATCAATTTGAGTGCTAAGGATATCAAAGTTGCTGTTCCCTTGGACCAAGGCTGAGGTGCCTACTGCAGCTGAGCCCTTTATGTCGAAGCCAACTAGCAAGGGGACCAGTATGGGTGTAGCGTTTGACGCTTGCCCGGGGGCCAAAACATTCCCTTGCTCCCTCACAAGAGTAGAGATTAACTTGGGGAAGGACATGAACTAGTATGCACAGCTCAGGAGGGGATTCAGAAAAGAGGTGTTCCATGATACAAGCAGTTAGACCTAGGGTACAGGCAAATCAGGTTCCTCCAGGGGCCACCAAGAGCTACAGAGAGGACTTTGAAGAGTTCACCCTTACCATTAAAACACAAATATTTTTGTAGGGGGGGTGCTGCAATTCATATGAAGGGGACACCAAGCACCGGGCTTCCCCTTGGACATCCCCCAACATGAGTTTAGGGTTGTCAAGGGGAGGAGGGGTATCGGAGGCAGAGTTGTTCTGAAGGTGTTCCTCCATGGAGCTCCAGGTGGAGTTAGTCGAGAGGCCAACAAAATATGGGGGGCCAGGTTCAGACATAGCCAACAGTCTTTGGTCAGAGTTGGGTCAGAAGCATTGAGGAAAACGAGTATACCTCGTCCAGGGTGTGTAGTGTATGAGAGTGGGGTTGAATCTGGGGGTTGCTGGGTTGAGCCTGGGGATTGGTTGTAGCTTCCCCAGGGGCTATAGTGGGCTCAGGGGAGCCATCTGTAGGGGCATGTAGGCCTGAGTTTAAAACAAGGTTGGGTCCTATCAGGTTGGAGGGCCTAAGTACAGGGGTGCGTTGGATGGCAAAAGAGGACCCAGGGTCTTGTCCTGTCACATAGAACCTGATTCCCCAAGATCTACCAGTCTTCCAACTGGGGTCTGTCCAAGTCTTTACTCTCACCGAGATGGGGTTCCAGGTTTTAGGTTTTGAACAACAACCACCATGGCCTGTAAGCCTGACAAAGGTTATGAAGGGATCCCTTCCTCCACTTGAAATCCAATTGGCAATGGTTTCACAACCCCAAGTGGCACAGTGATATTCCTCTTGCCCTCCACAATCAGGAGACCCATCCACAGGACAGACATACAACCGACTGAAATAGAGGTTTCTCTCGCTGCCCACATCCCCACAGGCAGCACCACCAACCCCCACAGAATACATGCCTGTATAAGTAAATAACAGGAAGTTGGGGCTGAGTAGGTCACAGAGGTCAAAAATGAGCATGGGCTAATAATAATAAGTCTCATTTTTGGCCACTAGGCATTTGTCTCCTGTCCTCCAGACAGTCCAAGAATACAGGGTGGAGCTATAGGGATTACTGGTGATAGCAAGGGGTAATAGGACAAACAGACAAAGCATCATGGCTGCCTCTTAAGTTTCAACTGCAAGTCTCTGGTTGCTTCAGCTGTCCACTGGTCTGGAGTGGTGATCACCTTGACGTGGGCACGATGTATCCACGCTTTCCTTCCTGCCACCTTAACAGGCAAGGGGGTTAACAGGATAACCTGGTGAGGGCCGGATCCACCAGGGTTCGAGAGATGAACTGCATGGGAACTTGTAGGTAAGCACCCAATCTTCCACCAATATCGGGCAAGAAGTCTCTTTCGGGGGATTCTGTGAAGCAGCTTGGTAGATGGCACAAACTGCTTCCTGGACATTCCAAAGAGCCTGGAGCAACTTAAGCAAGGCATCTTTAGAGATATCATAGGATTGAGAGACAGAGTCCACTACTCAAGGGAGTATAGGATGTGGGGTCCCAAATAGAACCTATAAGGGGAATAAATAGAGTATAGAGGGGTTAGGGGTGCATCTCGCACGAAAGTAGGGCAAAAGGAAGAAGATTCACCCAGGTTTCGCCAGTTTCAGATGGAGCTTGGAAATATACTCCTTTAAGGTTCTATTCATTGTCTCTACCTGCCCTGAGCTCTGGGGCCAATAATAGGCACAAGAGACTGAGTAATCTGTGAAACAAATGCCGGTCCCAGCCTAAGGAGAGGGGCAGTCTGAAACAAGGGATGATCTCTGTCAACAGTTACAACCATGGATGTTTTGGATTTGGTGGGGAAAGCCTCTACCCACCCCAAAAAGTTGTCCAAGAAGACTAACAGGAACCTATATCCCCCCACTCTGCGTTCCATGTCAGTGAAATCAACTTCCCAGTGTTCCCCAGGTGTCAGTCCTCGGGGATGTAATGCTGGAACAGAAGGGGCTTTACCCAAATTAACCTTAGCAAAAGTCAAACATCCCCAGGAAACAGAGTCAGCTACCTATTTCCTCCCTGGGGAGAAAAAGAATCGTGACAACTGCTCATACAGTCTGGTATCACCCATGTGGGTGAAGATATGCATTTTAAAGAGAAACAGAGAAAGAAGTGAGCGGGGGTAGAATGATGCGGCCGTCTTCGGTTCTTCTCCACCCCACCTCATCCTCCTTCCCTCATGGGTCCGAGGAATGGTATCAGGGTCTAGGGAGGAGCAGTGTGTCCCCTGGAGTAGTTTCCCCCAAGGTGAGGATGTCAGGAACTGGAGCCATGGCTGCCACACATCTCGTGTGTCTTGGTCGGTGGCAGCATTACCTCTGGACAGAGGATCTCCCCCTCTCTGATATGAGTGGATATGGACTACAGCCACTTCCTTGGGCAGTCAGACTGCATCCAGCAGGTTTTGGATCTGCTCCCTGTTCCTGACTTCCTTGCCACCTGCCATCAGCAGCCTGCATTGCTGGTAAATGAAGCCATGAACATGCAGTTGCAAAGGCACAACGGCTGTCAGTGTAAATGTTGGCGCACATTCCTTTGACAAGCCTGAGGGCCTAGGTGAGTGCAACGAGCTCGGCTTATTGAGGTGACTAGCCGGATAGCAGTATCTCTGACCAGAGTGTGTGCATAGAAGAAACCATGGCAGCCCCAGCCCTCCTCTGGCCATTAATGACCATGCTGTTGCCATCTGTGAAGAGCACAAGGTCCGGATTCTGCAGCGGCACAACAAGCAGGCTGGGCGTGAAGTATGAAGGGTAGTGAGTTAGGTGCGTTGGAAATCCAGCGAGCAGGAGGTGAATGTAGAAGTTGCTCTAGATTGTGCTCAGCTGAAACTGAAAGAGGCTGACCAAAATTCAGTTCTTTGATGAAGGTGGCCACGGCTGCCACGGTTCATAGGCAAGGCTGCCAGCTGGCCACCACAGCATCCAGTTGTTTTGAGAGGTAAGCGACAGGGTGATCCCATGGTCCCAATCTTTGTGTCAAGACTCTCTTGGCTATCCCTTTCTTCTCGGCCACAAAGAGCTTAAATGGCTTAGTCAAATGGGGCAGGCTAGGACCAGTGGGGATAAGAGAGCCTCCTTCAGGGCACAGAATATGGTGTCCTGGTCCAGGCCCCAGAGCAGGGAGTCATCATTCCCAGAAACAGCAAGGTAGAGAGGTTTAGCAATCTCTTTGAAACCTAAAATCCAGAGCCTACAGTACCCATGGTTCCCAGGAACACCCGCAATTGCCGTCTGGTGGTGGGGGTGGGCCATCTGTAACTGGAGCATTGGGTTGCCTGGGTTGCCTGGGTTGCAGGCAGGACAGGCATCTTTCCAATGGCCCTTCTGTTTGCTATAGCCCAGTTCAGGGCCTGACGAAAAGGTCGCCTACAGCTTGCATCCCCTCTCCTCCCCTGGGAGTGACATGGTTGATGGGGAGCCCCACCCTTCCTGGGAAGGGATGGTGCCAGTTGGGCAAGTGTCGCCACCATGGCTCTGGCCATGCCCTTGTTCTGTGCTTCCTGAGGCTCCTCCATCAGAATTTGGTCCCCATAGGATGTTTCTCCCCTCCCCCGGGTGTGAGGAGGACTTAGTTGGAGGATAAGGGGTGGGGGGTAGTTCAGGAGTTCTGAGATGGGGAAAGGGGTCTTCTGAACCAGGTAGAAGCAATTGGGGACCTCTGGGCACTAGGTCCTCTTGATGTCCCTTGGACTGTTTTTGTCCCCGGATCTGAGAGGGGTTTTTGGTCCAGGATTTAGATGGATGCAGGGTCTGTGTTTGGTTTTACTTTTGGTAGCAAATCTATCCAGACCCTAATGTATGGAACCTGGTCAGGATGTCCAGGGGTCCCATAGACAATTCTCCAGACTTGGCCAGAAAGGGTGGGATTGAATGAGCCCTCTGGGGGCCATCCAACACCAAATTGTGGCCACTCAGACTGACAAAAAAGAGAAAGTTTTTCCTTACTAACAAGGTAACCATAGTCACTCATGCCTTTCTGGAATTCCTTAAAATTCCACAGAAAATATTACTTTACAGGTGTATTCACCAGAACAGGAACAGAACACTCATGCACTGGGGCAGAAATACTCAATCTTGCGGCCAAGGAGCATCATCTTGGTGGCCACCCCCTAAGAAGAGTTGGATCCCTGGCCCTCCAGGGGGGTCTGGTCTTGCCTTCGGACACAGAGTCAAAGGCTGTCTCGCTGGGACCTCCAAATGATTTGGATGACTGAGAGGAATACAGGACAGCAGAGCCAATTGCAATTTAAAGAGTGTTTATTAGCCAGCTGGTGACTGTCTCCCAGGTAAAGACCAAGGGAAGGTAGCCCCAAGCAGCCTGTCCAGCAAGCTCTTATACAGTAAATATACTTCCTGAAACAAACAGTGGTTAACAACAAGGGTAGGCAACTGTTGCTACATAGGGAAGTAAACTAAGCGGGGGAGGGGGGGCATGCAAGCTAATGGGGCAGATCTTGTCTTGGTTACAGGGATGTTTGCATAGGCAGGAGCAGGGTGAGGCTTCACAATGGTCACACATCACTCAAAAAATGTTGGTGTTTCAAAGATGGGCTTTTACTTAAAGGAGAAACATGGGACCATTAAAAGAAGGAACTTCCTAAAGGACATCCAGCCTACTCCTCCTTTTCAATTCTGCACCCAGATCATTATCCATCAATGTATCTGTCCAAGATTTAGCTACTGACTAATAAGCCTACTTGGTGAGGTTTACAACGATGTGCAGACTTAAAGATATAATGGACTTGATAGGCCATCTATCCAGTCACATCAAAGTCAAATAAACATGGCTATTAAACCTTGTTAGGGGTTGTTGAGAACATGAGGGCATGTTGACTTAGAAAACCACATATTAATATTATCTATGTTCTATTGTATCTTAATATATTTTGCTAAATATTTCCCAATTACATTTTAATCTTATTTGCCCTTAATTTGTAGCCACCATTTGACAGCTTTGATCTAGTCCAACCCCCTTGTTGTGTAGATTAGGAAACTGAGGACCAGAGAGATTAATTAACTTGCCCAAGGACATACAGGGTGTAAGTATATCCAACTATAACATCAACATCATCATCATCATATCATCATCAGATTTACATGGTGTTTTAACATTTGTGAAGCTCTTTACAAATATCATTTTATCCTCACAACCACATGAGGAGGTAGGTACTATTATTTAACCCCATTGTATAGAGTCTGGATGACAAGAAAAAGGAAATTAGGTGCCAAAGTAGTTGTATTAATAATAGTACTAGCATAATATAGAACTGACCTCTTTTTTTTCAATGCTTTATTAACTTCTGGTTTACATCATCCATTTCTGCTAGATTTTGAGCTACAATTTTTCCCCTACCCACCACCCCAGAATAGTAGTCCCACAGGACATCCCTTCATCCAATCTGCTCTCTCCCATTTCTTCTCCCTATCCGCTTCGACTTTTCCAGTAGGGCAAGGTGAATCCTCGTGCCCCAATGGCTGCACATCTTATCTCCCAATTATATGCAAAATAGTATTAATCATAGTAATTATATATTTTTTAATTTGATTTCAAAAGGAAGATAAGCAACTCAGTATATACTGTACATGTATAGCTATGCAAAACATTACCATAGTAGATATGTAGATTTACAATAGTAAAAGACTGACTATATTTCCCTCCCTCCTATCCCACCTCCCACCTGGTCCACTCCCCACTTTGGTCCTGTCCCTTTGGTGCTTCTAACTTTCCCCCCTAACCTGCCCTCCCTTCCATTGCCTCCCCTCTCATCCCCTTCTCCCCTACTCTCCTGTAAGGTGAGAAACCCTATTTAGTATGTATGTCATTCTCTCCCTGATCTAAATGCAATGAGAATAAGGTTTTGCCTTTTTGCCTTCCTGTTCTTCCCCTCCCTTGTAACCATTTTCCCTTGCTTCTTCTATGTGAGATAGGTCACCCCATTCTGTCTCTCCCCATCTCCTCTCATTATATTCTTCTCTCACCTCTTAATTTCACCTTTTAAGTATCATCCCTTCCTATTAAATTTGACTGTGCCCTCTATCTATGTATACCTGTAAACATATATATACACATTCACATATGTATTCAAATGCCCATATACCCTTCTTCAACTATTTTCATACTAAGAAAAGTTTCATCAGTTACAGTTATTGTTTTTCCATGTAGGAATATAAATAGTTCAACTTTGATAAGTTCATAATGATTTATTTTCCCTGTTTACCTTCTCAAGCATATCTTGCTTCTTGTATCTGAATGTCAAATTTTCTATTCAACTCTGGTTTTTTCTTCAAGAATGCTTAAAAGTCGTCTATTCCACTGAATGACCATATTATACCCTGAAACATGATACTCGGTTTTGTTGGGTAGATGATTCTTGGTTATAATCCCAGCTCTTTTGCCCTCCAGAATATCATATTCCATGCCCTTCAGTCCCTCAGTGTAGAAGCTGCCAGATCCTGTGTTATTCTGATGGTGTTTCCACAATATTCAAATCGTTTCTTACTGGCTGCTTGTAATATTTTCTCCTTGATCTGGGAATTCTGGAACCTGGCTATAATATTCCTAGGAGTAGTCTTTTGGGGATCTTTTTCAGGAGGTGATTGATGGATTCTTTCAACCTCTATTTTGCCCTCTGGTTCTAAAACATCAGGGCAATTTTCCTTGAGAATTTCTTGAAGGATGATTTCTAGGTTCTTTCTTTGATCATTGTTTTCAGGTAGTCCAGTAATTTTTAGATTGTCTTTCCTGGATCTATTTTCCAGGTCAGTGGTTTTTCCCATGAGATATTTCACATTGCCTTCTATTCTTTCATTTGTTTGGATCTGCTTAATCGCATCTTGATTTCTCATAAAGTCACTAGCTTCCATTTGCTCCAGTCTAATTCTGAAGCAATGATTCTCCTCGGTGAGCTTTTGAGATTCTTTTTCCATCTGGAAAATCTGAGTTTTTAAGCCATTCTTCTCTTCATTGCCGTTTTGAGCCTCCTTTGCCATTTGAGTTAGTCTGTTTTTTAAGGTGTTATTTTCCTCAGTCAGGCTGTTGACTCTCATTTCATACTTCTCCTGCATCCTTCTCATTTCTCTTCCCAATTTTTCCTCCACTTCTCTTATTTGATTTTTAAAATCCTTCTTAAGGTCCTCTATGGCCTGTAAGCAGCTTGTATTTTCATTTGGGGCTTTTGGTGCAGGATTTCTGACCTCACAGTCCTCCTCCTGTTCCATGCTTTGATCCTCTTTGCTCCCAAAATAGGAGTCTGATGTTGAATTGTTCTGTTTATTTTGTTTCCTTTCCTAGGCATGTTGCCACTCAATTACTTGACTTTTGGGCTTGTTGCCACAGTAGGACTCTGCCACCAGCCGGGGGAGCTTCCATCCCAAATGCTGGGGTTTTCTCAACTTCCGGAGGTATTAGTTGGGTGGCCTCTGTGAAGCCTCCACACACTCTGGCAAGCTGGTCACACACCCCAAAAGCTCCACCCCAGACTGCAATCCAGATCCAAGAAGGGTAAAGCAAGAGCGATTACCCCCCAGACTGATCCCCCTACAATCTGCAGGCCAGGAGCTGAAGCTGTAATGTGGCAATGTGGTGCAAGCTGCCAGCTCCTCAGCAGCTTCTTGCCCCCAGGAGAAAGAAGCCACATGCTCTCCCAACCAGTCCCAAAATCCATAGTGCACTGACCTCTCACTTTGTCCTAGACATCTATGTGTTAATAATTCTGGAAATGCCACAGCTGCTGGTGTTCTGGGGTCCCTCCAGCTGGCTGCTGGTCAGGCCACCCTGGGGCTAAAACCTCTGACTCATGTGGGCCTGGGCTCAGCTCCCAGAGCACTGGGCTGGCCACTCCCTGCCAGTCTGCTGGGCTGTCTTCAATGGGAGGTTAGCTTCTCTGTGTCATTTTGTGGGTTCTGGAGCTCCAGAGATTGTTCAGAATCCCCTTTAACATAATTTTGAAGTGGTGTGGGCGAGAGCTCCTCGGAAATGCTGTTTCTACTCCGCCATCTTGACTCCACCCCCAAGAACTGACCTCTTTACAGTCAGGGCTATCTTAATTAGAGTCATATCGCAGACAGAGAGGCACAGAATTTAAGAATTGGGAGTAGTTATCTATTCTAATCCATACACAGAAGGGATTTCCCACTTTATCATCCAGCCATGAACCAGATTTAGTTGTAATTGTGAATGTTTAACAAAATAAAAAAAATAAAATAAAACATAGATAATGTAGGTAGCATAGTGAATAGAGCACTGGACCTTGAATCAGGAAGACCTGAGTTCAAATCCAGCCTCAGACACCTACTAGCTGTGTGACCCTGGGTCATCTAGCCTCTGCTCAAAGATTTCCAAGGTTGAAGAGGCTTTTTAAGGCAGCCCATTTCACTTTTTTATTTAAAATTTTTTTCCTGTCATCAAGTCTAAATTTTCTCCTTTGCCACTCCTGCACATTCATCTTGATTCTGCCCTCTGGGAACATATAAAATTAATCTAATCTCTCTTTCATGTAACAAGAATCCAAGTACTTGAAGCAGCAGTCATGTTTATCCTTACGTCTTTTCTTCTCTAGGCTAAATGCCCAATTCCATCAACTGGTCCTGATATATCAAGGCCTTTCTCCATCCTGGTTGCCCTCCTCTGAGTACTTATTAGCTTATTAATATCCTCCCTAAATCATGGTTCTCAGAACAATAGGGATGGGGACCAGAACTGGGATTTCATTGCTATAGGGATCTCTCAGGTGACAAAACTCTTTTTACCCATATAGTTCAACAAATCTGCAACTTAGTTTTAGAGAGTTGTCTAGTTCCTTAAGGGATTAAATGAATTCTTCCTTAAATTAAATGACTTCATCACAGAGTCAGTACAAAGATGAGACTTGAAGATAAGTCTTTCTGGCTTCCTGGCTGACTCTCTTATCAACGACACCAGTGTTGTTAAACCCAAATAGAAAAGATCACTGTGGGCACCATATTGGTTTGGTGGTGGTGGTGTTCAGTTGTGTCCAACTTTTCATGACCCTATTTGGAATTTTCTTGGCAGAGATACTGAAGTATTTCCTTCTTTTTTTTATTTTATTTTTCACATTTTAGAAAAAAATTAAATTTATTTTATTTTTAATCTATGAAAAAGATAAGCATTTCCATAACATAGTATAATAAAAAAGATAATTGCATATGAAACTGCAAATCTATTATGTACAACTTGCTATTCCTTTTAAATATATAATAAAATTATAATGTATTTTTTCCTTTTTTTCTTTTCCCATCCTAAAAATGGCTACAGACACAAATATATATGTAATATATGTATGTATGTATACATATACATACATATGTATATGTGTGTGTGTGTATATATATATATACACACACACATATATATGTAAAATTATTCTGTACAGAATCCTATTTATCAGTTCTTGCTCTATATGAAGATAACATCTGTAATGGAAATGCAAATTTAAAGATCTTCCCTGCCCCTAGCTTAAGTGCACCTGGAGCTTGTGGTGGGAGGCTTGTTTTTCAGGAAAGCCCACACCTTGATACTTTGTGACTGGGCAGTGGGTCAAGGAGGTTGTTACAATCTTTGAGCCAGGAGAAGGCTATATAAACTCTGATGAGGGGCTTTGCTTTGGGGCTCACTTTGAGAAGTGTTGTGTGATTTGACCAGATGAGACTCTGGGAAGCGGTTGTTGAGAGCCCCCCGGCTTTGAAAACCCAGATGTTGATGCTTCCCTCTCTGGTAACTGTGATTTGGTATTGATGTATGTAATGTTGGGACAGTTTGGAAGCCTGTCTGTAACTCTGAAGTTCTGTAACTCTGAAGTTTGGGGTGCTGACCTTTTTCCCCTGAACTAGGTAATGTGTGTTTGTTTGATTAAAGTAAGCTTGTTAACCCATTCTGAGTTGCTTTCCTTTTGAAAAGCAGATCTAAGAACCTGTGTTGGCAGTCACCCTGGGGATATTGGGGTGCTTGCCGCCACAACATCTTTCTTCATAGGTCCTTTGTTTTCAATTTGTGTGTTTATGATAGTCAAAATTACTTAGTAGCTAAAAGTTGTTCTTAAAACAATATTGCTGTTACTGTATACAATGCTTTTTTGGTTCTGCTCACTTCACTCTTCACCATTTTGTACAAATCTTTCCATGCTTTTCTAAGATCACTGAACTCATTATTCCTTCTAGCACAGTAATATTCCATCACAACTGTACATAGCAACCTTTTCAGCCATTCTGCAACTGATGGGAAGCCATTTCTCTCTTCAGTTCATTTTACAGATGAAAACCTGAGGCTAACTGGGAGAAATGACTTGCCCAGGTCACATAGCTAGTAAGTGTATGAGGCTGGATTTGGACTCAGATCTTTCTGACTCAAGACCCACTACTCTAGTCATGGTGTCACCTACATTACCTATGTTTTATTGTATTTTTATTTATTTTGTTAAACATTCCCAATTACAACCAAATCTGGTTCAGAGCACCTTGAGTTTGACTCCTCTGCATTACAACATGCTTCCTCTCACAGTAAACAGAACTGAATACAATATGACATCTGAATAAAGATAGATTACAGTGGAACTATCACCTCCTTCTCCCTGCAAACTGTGCCCTCTCTTAATGCAACCCAAGATTGAATTAACTGAACTTGTAGTCCATTAAAAAAAAAAAACCTGTAAGTCCAGATCTTTTTCAGAATAGTTCTTATCTATCCATTTCTCCTCCATCTTATACTTGTGAAGTCAATTTCAATAGCCAAGTATAAGAATTTACATTTATAGCTTTGGAATTTCATCTTATCACATTCATGCCATGCTCTATCTGGTCAAGATATTTTCGGATGTGTGTTAGTTATCCCTTCGAACTTTGCAAATTTCATGAGCATCCATTCATGCCTTTATCCACATCATTGATTAAAATGTTAAACTGCACAGGGCTAAGTAAAGATCCCTGTAGGACTCCACCAGAGAATGTCTTCAACATTGACATAATACCATTAAGAACTAATTACTCTCTTGGAGGCAGCTAGGTGGCTCAGTGAATAGAGCACTGGCTCTGGAGTCAGGAGGACCTGAGTTCAAATCTGGCCTCAGGCACTTAATACTTAACTAGCCATGTGACCTTGGGCAAGTCACAACCCCAATTGCCCTTCAAAAAGAAAAAAAAAAAGAACTAACTACTCTCTAGGTTGAGCCATCCAATCAGTTATGAGTTCAACTAATTTTATCACCATCTAGTCTATATCTCTTCATCTCCTCTATAAGAACAGTATGAGATACATACTGACTTTGTAACTGAACATGTTACTCCGTTTCTCTGTGTGCAGGGCAACTCTTTAAGTTGCAAAATAGATGACAATCTGCATTGGTAAAAGGAATTGACTTCTAGGAAGTGTATTTATTATAGGAGTCCACTTCAATTTACCATATATGCGTGCACACACACACACACACACACACACACACACACACACACACACCCTTTTATCTGTCTTGTCAACTAACTTCTCTCCTCTCTTTTCCACTGTCACCTCTACTAGTTTGGTAAACAATTGGGCATGGAGAGCCAGGAAGAATAGGATGCTTTGATCCACTGACACACTAGCTAAGAAACAGTGACAGAGAAGGGGAGGGCAATGTGTCTCCATATTCAATTTTTTTCTTTCTTATTTTGTTTTAAGAATTTCATTCTTTCATTCAACAAGCAGTAATTGAATGTCTACTATGTACAAGGCATTATATTAGGCAGAGTAGTAACTAGAAGTTTGGCAGGTCTTGGATGTAAATATCACCAAACATCATTTTTTAATACAAATTTAGTTGAAAATGGGAGTAACATTGGAATCTTGCCCCACAGGAGGTGGAAAAATACCCTATGGTATTGTAAGGCCACTGCAAGGGAGGCTAGGGCAGAAGCCAAGGGGAGAATAGTCTGGGATGAGCTCCCATAGGATGTAGTTTTTAGGAAAGAAGGAGAATGAACTTGTTGATTCCTATTTAAACTAATTATTCTTGCTAATTTTCTGAGAGAAACAGTGTAGTATAGTAGATAGACTGTTCACCTAAGAGTCAGGAAGTCTTGTCTTCAAGTATTACCTCTAACAAACACTGTGTAAACCTGAGTAGTTGGCCTTTTGTCTTGGTAGAGAGAAACAGTATTGTGTGGTGAAAGACTGCTATATTTGCAATTAGAGGTCTTGGATTCAAATTCTGGTTCTGCTTCTTACCATACATATGACATAGGACAAGTCAACTAATCTCTCTGTAAAATCAGGGCCAGAGCAGGAGGCAGGATTGAGACTAGATGGCCTCTGTTCCCCCTTCCAGCTTTCAATCTGTGAGAAGTATCAGAGTTGCATTTGGAGAGTTTCCTCTCTGGGAGTTAAGCATAAGTCTGATTTATAAACAAAAGCTCAACCAACAAAATTCTTGCAGTAGGAGCTCAGCTCAGGCATTTCTACCAAAAACTGTCAATACTTTTTAAATTTCAGTACCATGGGTGATACTCTATTCTCCCCTCTCTAGGTACAGTTTTGGTGCTAGGTAACATGGATGAGTTAGACTGAGACAGAAAGTTATTATTTGGGAAATATCCATAAGGTATTCTGGGGAAAAGAGCAACAAGCCAGTGCTCTTCTTGCTATAGAGAACCCCAAGGGAAGAATAAAGGCAAACTTCCTTAGAAGTCAAGGACTGGGCTACAGCATCCTAAATTATACTGAATTCTCAACAACTCCTGCCTGAATGCCATGAACAGAGAAAAGAGATGCTCTTTGACTCTGCCATATGCATGCAAGATGGAAATCACAAAAGGTAGAGCTAGGAGATGCTCTTCTGTTTCATTATATCAAATCATCAACCACAAGATGTAAAGAGAAATTAAATTGTTCCCTCTAACCAGGTTTATTCTATATTATTATCAGAACTTGTTATCCACTCAGAGATCTGCTATACAAACACACTGGCTCTTTCTGGATCCTGTCCTTCTCTGCCTTTGACCTGATGATCTCAGCTACATTTGCCCATTTCTAGAGTAGTAGATTTTCTAACCTAATGCTCATACCATCATCCCTACCTCGCCATTTTTTCCTGGGCAATCTCTTATTGGTCTTAGACACGGCATAGGACAACTAGGGAATTCATCTCATCATTTTCACTCTGGATGACCTCCTGGATTTCATGATCTCCAAAAATGCATAATTCTGCAAGACGAAATCAACTCTGAAACTCATATCTCCTCCACTTCTCACTTGTAAGACCAAGAACACTCAGTACCCAGGATGGCTGCTAGCACAGGTTCACTCTTGATTAGTTTTATAGGAAAAACAGCTTCAAAGGGGTTAATAATCTTACTTTATTCTATCTAGTTTTCTTACAAGAATTGCTGAGCACCAACTCCTGCAGCATTTTCTAATCACCATTCTCACAGGGGCTGGTGAGAAGATGAGGGGGCATCTCCCCCTACATCTCAATGATGTCAATCAAGACAGGCACAACTTGTGCACTCCCCTATGTCCTCTCAAGCCTCAGTGGGGGCTAGTTGATGCAAACACAGATTTCCCCCAGCTTTCATTGGGGCCAGTCAAAGCCCATTCAGCTATAAAGTTTCCCCCTTTACTAACATCATCCACTTGTTCAGGAGAAAGGTCATTACCCTGAAAGTGGAGAAAATATATCACCAGACCAAAAGAGTGCCAATATCTGGGTTCACATTTACAGCCAGGGGACCCCTTAACAATGGCTACCCAGAGTCCTGTCCAGGAAATCAGAAAGGTCTCAGGCAAAACATCCTTCCCATGAGTGGGGTAAAATGAGGCAAAATATCAATTTCCCAGAATATATACAGTTTCTCAATGCCTGAAGGGGTGAAAGCTTATGTGACTCAGCACCTGATTGGCTCAGTGCCAAAAGGTGTGAAAGCCTATGTGACCTAACACCTGATTGGCTCTATGTGACTCAGCACAGGATGTGTTACAGTTGTGAACCGGACCAGAGAAATAAGACATTTGTGACAGATAAGGTAAACCACCTGGGAACAAGAGATTGTCATGAATCCTGGAAACTGAACTCCAAGAAATGCCAAGATCCACTTTGCTTACATTTACATCACTTTGGCTCCTCCCTCCCTCTGACTATAGGTGGTAGAGGTTGGACATTGGAGAATCCTTCCCTCAACCTGTACTATTTAAGGAGCATACTCAGGGAATTCACTCCATCATTTCTCATGGCATCTGACTCCTGGGTTTCATAATCTCCAGAAACCCGTCATTCTGCAAGATCAAATCAAAGGTGAAACTCACATATCCCCAGATCATTTCCCAATCCAGCCCTCAGTAACCTGCCGCCACCCATTCAGCTTCTTTTTAATGTGTTGTCTTCCCCCATTAGATTGGGGGCTCCTTAAGGGCATGGACTATATTATACCTTTCTTTGTATTCTAGCACTTAATACAGTCCGAGCACATAGTAGGCTCTTAATAATTATTTATGGACTACCATTGACTATTATGGCAAATCCCAAACTAAAGAATGATGTCCATACCTGACATCAGTGCAGTCAAGATCAAAGGCAGGGAAGCCTGACAGTACCCATTCTGTCTCCCTAATGTTCAGTCCCAGACTGCAAAGCAAGAAGACAAACATCACAAGCCTATGTTCATATAGTTTCCTATGCATGAAATATACTCATCACTACCTGCTAAATCCCTCAAAGCCCAATTCACACAATACCTCCACAATGCCTTCCTTAATCTCCACCAATAAGTACTGATGTCCATTAGACTCATGAAATATACTATGATTTGCAATGTCCAAATACTTTATATCATGTAGCATTATCTTTTGCAATCTGACTTTTGAACTCATTACCCCACTGAAACTCCTCTCTCCAAAGTTACCAAGTATATCTTAATGTCAAATCTAATGGTCTTTTCTAAGACCTCAGCCTCCTTGACCTCCCTATAGCACTGTGGTCTACCCTCTTCTCCTGAAGATTCTCTGCTTTCTTGGTTAGTCTGTCTGCTTGTAGGTTCTTTCTCTGGCTCTTTTCTTGGTTTATCATCCTTATCACTCCCCTTAATGGAGAGTGCTCCCTAAGGTTCGATGCTGGGCCCTTTCCAGTTTTCTCTCTATACCCTCTATTTAAATGATCTTCTTAGCTTAAATAGGTTTAATCTTTATCCCAGATTTAGATAGCCAACCCCTGTCCTCAATCTCACTTAGAGACAGAAAGTCCATGAGACTCCTGGTTAATTCATTTATGTCCTTCCTGTGCTGTCAAACCCATTTTAGAGGACTCTGCCAAAGAAATTTTACAGAGTTCTGTATGACTAAGCCAATATGTTTTTTGTCCAGTCCACTAAAATACTTTGCTTCTTGCTATACAAATGTATCTGAGTAAGCACAAAAGCTAAGTTAAGAAGGCAAAGTGATTATTTTCTTTCTGAAGAAAACATTTCACATTTTTTTTTTTGTTTCTTGAGAGGTGCATAGAATTATAGTGCATAGAATTCTGAACTTTGAGTCAGGAAGACCAAAGTTCAAATTCCACCTTTGGTACTTGGGCATGACGATGGGCAAAAGAATTAACCTCTTTTGGGCTCTGTTTCCTCCTTTATAAAATGGATATAATAACAGGTATTTAAAACAGCTCTGGTACATGGCACTATGGGAGTTTTCATACATTCAACACTGTAAGCCAATAATGAAGAATAAAGTAAGCAATTGCCTAGGTTCTTATGTCTTCCATAGCCCAAAGGGTGTCCCTTTATGGCAAAAGGCCCTGTTGGTAAGATCAAGCAGACGTAGGGTCAATTTTGAGAAGGCCTCACCTCTAAAAAAGTGTGTGTGTGTGTGTGTGTGTGTGTGTGTGTGTGTGTGTGTGTGTGCGCGCGCGCGCGCGCGCGTGTGTGTATGTTATGTGTGTATATGTGAATTTTCTTCTCATACTTATTATGCCCTCACACATAATCCAGGGAAAATTTTAAATAAAACTTACTTATGGCTCACATCTAAGTTTGTCTCAAAAAGAATTAGGTGTCCCTTCTAGAAAACTCATTTAATTTGCAAAGTAGTTGATACCAGGTATAGAACTACTGTTTATTTCCTCTACCATGAAAAAAAAATGTTAAAAAATTTTAAAAAAGGACTCAAATTGCACATTGACAAATACTTAAAATATAAAGCAGTAACCTTTAACTCCTGTTTTAGTCTCCTAGAAGGTAGGAAATATTCTTGGGAGACTTGGGAGACAGCTGAACAGGATATCCCTTTCTCCTGGGATCTGCCCTGTCTAAGCAACTCACTCAAGGTGACTTTGGCCAACTCTTTTCTATTGATGATCATTTTCTTCTCTGAAAAGGATATAAGTACAGGGATTCCCTACTGTTGAACAACTGGCACCCAGTTCAAAGACTCCAGACTCTTTAAATTCATAATAGAGTCACTAAGACTAGAAATACCTATTTCTCAAGACCACTGTGGGTGACCTTTGCTCAGGGCAAGAAACACAAAGCAGAAGAGGCAGTCCCAGGTTCACCTAAGCAAGCACATTTTACTACTGGCATATGCTCGTAGTCACCATAACTGCAACTGGAGGGACAGTCTGAAAATGAGAGCTTTGAACCTTCCAGTAAAGGTGAGTGGGACCCTGGAAAAAATCCAGTGGTGCCTAGTCCCTCTTCCCAGTACTAGAGAACTGAGTTTCATCTCTGAGGCATCTCTTTTTCAGATCTATGCATTTTCTGAATTTGTCTTAGTGCCAAATACTAACCAAAATGAATTCAATTACCTGGATCTATACTCCCAATGATTTTATACAGTTCTCTTTCTATGACCTAGGAAAGGGTTGAGTGTAGTACTATTCCAAAATGCAGCTTTGAAACCTGCCTCTCTTTGATCAGTGAAGTGACCCCTTTTCTCTTAGATGGATCTTAGGGGAGAAATTTCCCCTTTCTCCCTTTGTCCATTTGTCTTTCTATTTCCAGAACTTGTCCAGAGTCCAAAAACTCTGCCAAAAACCTTTCTTTTGGAGACTATCAATATTTCTAACCCAGGTACAGTGTTTCGTACTGCCTGGATGCTTTTTGAATCTTACAAGGTGGCAGACTCAGATTTTACACAGACATAGACACAGACAGATACAAACAGAAAGCACAGATAGCAATAACTTTTCTTGGTGTTCCAGATTATATAAAGACCAGGTGCTATTACAACTTAGTAGTCCTGTAGGATGGGAGTTGGGGCTGAATGCCAGTAAGCCTAAGGAAACCCCCCCTATAGCCACATTCATCTCTTCAGTGGCATCCCACTGAAGGATGAAGAATTGAGTTCATAAAGAACTCCCCGCAAAATTCCCAGGCAGAGCATCCTCTGTCTGGAGGGAATTTGCTAGCCACAAGGGCCCAAGCAATCCAGTCAAGGCTTCCTAGGTGCTTGAAGGATCTCCCAGCTAATAGAAGGGAAAAAAGATAGGCTTACCTTCAGATTAGAGGGGTTCCGAATCAGAGACTTCTGCCATGTGGAGAGGAAGGTCAGAGTCAGAGACTCAGGCCCACCCAGAGATGCTAAAAAGCTTGCGGTTTAAATCCAGGCAGGGATGCCAAGAACTGTTGAGGTGGGAGGTGTCTGCCCACCCAAAACTGTTGTGGTTTCATGATGTGTTGTGGTGGAACTGTCTCAAAGAATTCAGAGTCAGACCACCTCTAATCCAAGTATAGGCATTTATTGAGATTGACTGCCTCTCATGAAGCAGGCTAAATTCCAAGAGGAACCAGCAACTTTAGAGAAAGCAAGATGGATTTTTATAGGGTAAATATGTAATTACACAGCAGAAATTTACATAGAATAGAGGAATATCATTAATATTAAAAAGGCAGGAGGAGTTTGTTAAAGGATTAGATAATGGAGGAGGAGTTTAAGAGATTAGGTAATGGAGGAAGGGTCCCATCTATGGTTTAGTGCTTAAACATTCTGGTCATTCTGCCCTCCAACTGGCTAGCTATTGTGGTCCTATCTTGGGCTAGATGGATGATGTGATTGTAATTGAATACAAGAACACACCTGTTTCTGTGGGAATCAGTCTGGGGGCAGTGACCAGGTAGAGGCAGTAGCTAGGTTTCCATCGTATGGACACATCTGCTGTTTCTGGGGGAACTAAAAGTTCAGTGACACACCTGTTGTTTTATTGAGCAGTGAGGCATGTACAGTAGACTCTCTCTACTTAGTAGCTCATGCTAGCAGAGTAGTCCATCCTCTCTGACATAGCCCCTAGACACAGGGACCAGGAAGAGATCCCTGTGTCATCCCAAAGCACAAGTACTTTAGCACTGAGAACCCCAGTCATGGGGATGAATAAGGAATTTCTTTAGTAAGACAACAAAACATGTATGGCCCATTGGAAGGGGGAGGGGGTCAGGGCCCATTCCCTTATGTGTTATGGATAACCCATTGCTACAATTGAAATGTTATTCATACTTTTCATCGCAACAGTCTTCTTGTGACTATATCCAGGCTTTGTGGGTTGTTGCTCTTCACCTAAGAAGCTTCTTAGCTTGGAGTAGGAGGTCCATATACTGGGAAAGAACATTTTCCTCATAATCCCAGAGATGACCATGATGATTGTTACTACTACTGCTAATACTACTACTACCACCACCACCATTATTGCTTCTTCTATTGCTGCTATTACTGCTGTTACTACTACTACTACTACTACTACTACTACTACTACTACTACTACCACCATCACCACCACCATTATTGCTACCTCTACTGATGCAATTACTGCCACTACTGCTGCTGCTATTACGACTACTACCACCATTATTGCTATTTCTACTGCCACTACTGCTGCTGCTATTATTGCTACTACTACTATTACCCCTACAAATGTAGAATCATGCCCAGAGAGGTTAATTAATTGCCTAAGGTTGAAAATCTGATTGATGACCCAAACTGGCAACAGAACTTAAACCTGATTATTCCTAATTCAGTACCCAATTTATTATCCCACATTGTCTTTTTTTTTACAACTTATAAAATAGTTTTAAATGTACTATCTCACTGGAACCTTACAATAACTCTTTGAGCTAATGGCAATGCAAGGGTTATCATTCTATCACATTTGTCATCTCCACTTTACACATGAGGAACCCTGAAATTCAGTTCTTGATTAGGGCAACCTGCAGGTCCCTTTACCTTCAATAGCAATTCAAGGAAAAGTTACAATCCCCTGATCAAGTCCAGGAGAGCTTGAGCCCTGAAGGTCACCACAGGGACAAATAATACTTCTAGGCCACTGGCAAGCCAGAAGTAAAGGAAGGGGAAAAGAGAGAAGAAAAATGAAAAGCATAGACGAGTGAGATGAATGGAGGAGGCAGAAAAGGAAGAGAAAGTGAACAGGAACAGGTGCAAGCAGAAAAAATGGCCAACAATCGCCTTGGGACTGTCCTTTCTCATGGGAGTCATTTGGTATCCCAGGCACTGGGCTCATTATGTTTAGATCATAGGCAGCTATTCTACTCTGGAGACTCTCATCCTGCTTCGGATACCCCCTTTAGTGATGTACTAGTGCAAGGATCCATTACTAGGCCATTGTGCCCCCAGGCGTCCCCTGTCTGCATGACAACTAGCACTTAAGGAGCACAGACTCCTAGGATCTGAGAGCTCAGAGGAACCCTTGGAGATTGGCAGAAACTCTCCTGTGAATACTGAAGCATACGTAAGTGCTGACACCCTTTGCTTGCAGGCCAAACACTCGGTATTAGCTTCACAAGCTGCCTACTTGGCTAGGTTTAATGTCAGATGAGGAGTTAAAAAGAAATAGAATTTGCCTCTGATATCTCCTTTCCACTCCCAGAGGGAGAGATAATTAGCTTTTACTGACAGGCACCAATCCCTGAAGATATTCATGGCTGAAAACGACAGCCCTCAGCTCTCTAGAGGAGTTCAGAAATAATAAAATGGAAGCATAAGCAAAAAAAAGGGCTATTCTTGACACTGCAGGCCATCACTAAAATGACCAAATTAAGTGTCTGCCAGGCTCTTGGGACAGCAAAATCTAATTGCCCACTGCCTTCCCTCATCTGGAACCCAAAGGGTGCCAGGGTTTGGAGTATTAAAGGCAGTGTGGTGCCTGAGTCAGAATCTGGACTTTGATGCTTACTAGATGTCATCTGGAGCACTTTACTTAACCCTCCTGAGCCTCAGTTTCCTCATCTATAAAATGAGATTAATAATACTTTTATTGACTACCTTACAGTGATATTGTGAAAAAAGTGTTTTGTAAATCTTAAAGACCTATATGACTGTGAACTCATTATTACTATGAGTTTATTATTACTTATCAATAAAATTTGTGATGGAAAAGAATTGGGAAATTGAAGGAATGTCCATTAATTGAACAAGTTGTAGTGTATGAATGTAATGGAATACTATTGTGCTATAAGAAAAAATGAGCAGGCAGATTTCAGAAAAACCTGGAAAAACTTACAGGAACTGATGCTGAGTGAAGTGAGCAGAACCAGGAGAACATTGTACATGGTGACAGCAACATCATGCAATGACCACCTTTGATAGACTTAGATCTTCTCAGCAATACAATGATCTAAGACATTTCCAAAAGACACATGATGGAAAATGCTATCCACACCTAGAGAAAGAAGTATGGAGTCTAAACACAGACCAAAGCATATTATTTCCTCTTTTTTTTTCTTTCTTGTGGTTTTTCCCTTTTGTTCTGATTCTTTTTCTTTTTTTGGAGGGCAATTGGGGTTAAGTAACTTGCCCAAGGTCACACAGCTAGGTTTTTGTTTGTGTGTGCGTTAAGTGTCCGAGGCCGGATCCAAAGTCAGGTCCTTCTAACTCCAGGGCCTACGCTCTACTCACTACTAACCCTAACCCTAACCCTAACTCTAACCCTAACCCTAGCCACCTAGCCACCCCAGTTCTGATTCTTTTTTAACAACATGACTAAGGTTTAATATGAAAGTACATGTATAACCTATATCAGATTGCATGCTGTCTTGGAGAGGAAGAGAAAATTTTGGAACTCAAAATCTTATAAAGTAAATGTTGAAAACTAAAAATAAACTTCAAAAATCAAAAAGAAAAAGGTTCTATACATTCAGGCCAGTTTTTCTGTTGATCAGACATTGGCTGAAATCAAAGAAAGTGAATAAAATGTGATATTATGTGCAGAGAAAAAAATCAATAAAATTCAATGTAAGGCAGCATAGCATAGGGATAGAGGGCCCCACCTTTGAGTTAGGAAGATCTGGCTTCAAGTCCTGCCTCTGACAGATCCTGGTTGTGTAACCATGGACAAGTCACTTAACCATTCACAATCCCAGGCAGGTCTCATGGTCTTAACCAGTCATTTTTCTCATCTAAATCCTAAAATCCCATCTAAAAGTAGGTGGGATTTTATTGGATGTCCTTTGAGACCTTTTTTTCAGTTCTAAATCTATGATCCTAAATTACCAATGAGTGGCCAATATACATTAGTGGAGGAACTTTCCATTCTGAGAAATATCAATATTTTATATTAATGAAATTGCAAATTAATGCCAAAATATCTCAAAATGATTTGCAAAAAATATAATGGAATCAGTCTAAGTTCAGAGAAGCTTGTCTTCCAAAAGTTGTCACCACTTCTAGAAAGGGGCTACTTGCTGTCTATCAAGATATAGAGGGATTATGAACGGTGTTGAAAGAGGGATAATACATTATGGTGTCAAGGATATTTTTAAATACTCAAGAATAATATATCATAGAATTATCATATCTTGATTTAAATATTTCAAAATAACTATTAATAACACACATCAAATATTTTACATTTATTATCTCATTTTATCCTCATGACAACCCTCTGAGGAAGGTAGCACAAATCCCATTCAGAGTTCTTGAGTTCAGCTCTCAGTTCTTTTACTGAAGTCCTGTGTGACCATGGGCAAGTCACCTCCTACTTCTGTACCTCAGTTTCCTCATCTGTAAGGTGAGGACTTTGGGCTAGATGGTATCTAAAGTCACTTTTAGATATTAAGGAATGAACAAATATCCATTTTACAGATGAAAATCAGAAAGGCAAAGTAAGTTTCCAATAGAGAGACAGCAGAGTCATGATTCAAACCCAGGTCTTCCTAGACTCCAAGGAATTTGAAACTGACACAAGTTCCCCATTGAAAATGCTGACTGTGTAGGGGTGGCTAGGTGGCGCAGTGAGTAAGAGCTCCAGCCCTGGCATCGGGATGACCCAGGATCGGTCCCAGCCTCAGAAAATGAGCCCCCACACATAAATAATGACTGGCCATGTAACCTTGAGCAAGTTACTTAACCCCAATTGCTTTAAAAAAAAAATGCTGAATGTGGTTGAGAGTTGTGCCAAAATAATTGCAAAGTTTCTTATTTCTTTGTTCTAGAGATCCTGAGGACGATAGACTTTCTAATGGAATCCAAATGTAGACAAATACTCCATCACACAAGATTGGCAACTTAAAAAAAAAAAAAGGAGGGGTGGAAACTAAGTTTTGAAGAATACAGAAGGAATGTGTAGTGGCACTAATTAGAATTCTCATTAACTTCAGATAATGAGAAATGTGTGAGAAGACACTTTCAATCTCCAAAGGGAGATGGCAAAGCCAGAGAATGGCTTTCAATGGCATCTAATTTGTGTCTCTTCTTTATATTGGCAAGCATTTAAAGAGAAGTGAGATGAAATCTCACCTCCAAGCTAACATCAAAGTGATCTTCTTGATGATGTTTTCTGGTCCTCTGTGGGTGTTTCATAATAATATTAGCAAAATTATGGTCAGCATTTATGCAATTATTCTCCCCACCTCTCAAACTTAGAGATAAGTATGTCAAGATATTGACATTTTTCTTAGCTGATAACATTCCAATTTACATTAGAATCATAAATCATCATAGCTTGACAGAACCCAGGATCATCTATTCCAGCACTTTATTTTATTTATTTATTTATTTGCATTTTGGAGGGCGATTGGGGTTAAGTAACTTGCCCAACGTCACACGGCTAGGTTTTTTGTTTGTGTGTACATTAAGTGTCTGAGGCCGGATCCGAACTCAGGTCCTTCTGACTCCAGGGCCGACACTCTACTCACTGCGCCACCTAGCCTCCCCAATATTCCAGCACGTTAGAAGTGAAGTTTTTTTTTTTTTTTTTTTGGAGGGCAATTGGGGTTAAGTAACTTGCCCAAGGTCACACAGCTAGGTTTTTGTCTGTGTGTGCGTTAAGTGTCTGAGGCCGGATCTGAACTCAGGTCCTTCTGACTCCAGGGCCGACGCTCTACTCACTGCGCCACCTAGCCGCCCCAGAAGTGAAGTTTTTAGAGGTTGTCACACAAGGTCACACAACTAGTTACTGAAAGAATGGGGATTTGAACTTGGGTCTCCTGATCTTTTCTAGCTATATGTTTTTCATATTGCACTACAATTGGTAACTCAATTTCTTCATTTATAAAATGTGGGCAGCAAGGTGGTACAGTGAATAGAGCAGTGACTGGCCTTGGGTTCAGGAACTCATCTTCACAAATTCAAGTCTGACCTCAAACATCAGTTGTGTGACCTTGGGCAAGTCACTTAACTCTGCCTCAGTTCCTTAACTATAAAATGAGCCAGAGAAGGAAATGGCAAACCACTCCAGTATCTTTGCCAAGAAAACCCCCAAAAGGGTCATGAAAAGTTGTATATAACTGAAACATGAGTGAATAACAACAAAAACATGAGTGGGCTGGATTAGATGACCTCTAAGGTCATTTCCAACTCTAAATCTTTGATCCTAAATTATGTAAGAGTTGCTAACATATCAGGAATGTCCCCACAATGATGGAAAAGATGTTAACTGATTTGGTTTGAAAATTCTTTTTTTTTTTCAGTCAGAGACAGGATTTATTAAAATACTGGTTGGGTGGGCAAGATTTTAAGAATCTGAGATATTGACCAGATTTTAAGAATCTAAGCATTGTCCAGACTCTAAAGGAATCTGAGCACCCTATTGGAGGCAAGATGAACCTTATACACAGAAGACTGGGAAAATCTGGATGTGATCTGGGAGTGGCCAAGTAGTCTGAGGTGTTTGGGAGGTAACAGAAGGGGTTTAGATGGAATTAGGTGGTGGTCTAGGGTGGGGCCACGTGCAGAAAATGAGGGTCACCAGGAAAGGGCAACTGAAAGGATTCACTGGGAAGGGTCACCCAGGTGAATGCCAGAGATCTGTACCATTTTTAGGAATCCATCATTAGTGCCCCATCATTTTCCCTTCAAACAAATGGGACCCAAAATTCTTTGGGGGGAAAAGATGAAGGTCTGGGGGGCAGCTAAGTGATGCAGTGAATAGAGCACTGGCCCTGGAGTCAGGAGGATCTGAGCTCAAATCCAGCCTCAGACACTTGACACACTTACTAGCTTTATGACCTTGGGCAAGTCACTTAAACCCAATTGCCTTGCCTTCCCCCCTCCAAAAAAACAAAACCAAAAAAAAAGATGAAGGTCTAGGCTTCTGAAACTGCTTCCTACTGTCAAGGGGCATAGAACTATTCCTTCCTCAAAGGAGTCCCAGAGAGAAGGTTGACTGGAACCTAATGATGAGGTATGGGCTCTGGGAGCCCCCTTGACCTCTCCTTAAGTCCTTGAGGTACAGGCTCTGGGAACCTCCCTTGGACTCTGATTAAATCACCTCATTTGATGAGACTTTCGCATGAGGCAAGAAGCCTTTCATTGTGGCTGGGCCCAAACCTCTTGTTGCTAGACTTCCCACCCCTGAGCTGTTGATCCACCCTTGAACTGACCTAGTCCACCATTGTTTGTGGTCTCCAAGTGGCCTCCAGCTACTTCCCACCTTAATCACTCATTGACTTCATTAACTCCCCCTGAACACCCTCCCCAAACTTCTCCTCTAGACAACCCCTAGATTCCTCCACAACCTTCTGTATATAAGACCCCATCCTGCCTTCATGTTTGTGAAAGCTCCATAGAATAGTGAGAGTGCCCTAGAATAGTGAGAGCGCCAACAAATGAACTAGCACAGACTTACTCTGCGTCTAATACAAGCGAACTTTTAATAAACTTTACTTTTCTTTGGCTGAGAAGACTTGAGTTGAATTCATTCAGCAGGATCCACGGGATCTCCAGAGCAACCGTAACCCTCTTTACAAGTAACCTCTTCATTTTTATGGTTACCTGACTGGGAAGCACTGCTAATCTCGAGTTCTTCTCCAGCCAGGACTGGAAGGTACATAAGCCTCTCTATCCTTAGTACCTTAGAAGTGCAGTTTTTTGTTGTTTTTGTTTTGTGGTTTGTTTGTTTTGCGTGTGTGTGTGTGTGTGTGTGTGTGTGTGTGTGTGTGTTTTGCGGGGGAGGGGGCTGACCTCTCAAGTCCCATTAGATCAGACATCTAGGAGGATGTTTTGTGCTCAGCCTGACCTCAGGTTTTGTGTCCTATTTGGTTATTTTGGAGAATATGGACATGTGTGCAGTTTCTGAAGAATGGAAGATAAGGACAGATGCCCCATATGGAAGCATAAGCCATATTCTTTCAATTCTCTCGGTGCTAGGGAGCCCCTTCTTTCCATACACACAGTAATCAATTACTAGCTTTGGGTTTTAGCATTAAACAATAACCAACAATTTTGCAGCGTTTATAAGTGATAGCCAAATTGTTTTAGCTGTAACCAAATTATGAAAAGTTACTTGACATAACTGATACAAAAATTTACCAATTTGAGACTTGAAACAAACCCCTTACCAATTATGTGGCTTCAATTTTGTTGAAAGCATTTCCAAATTGCACAGAAAATCTGCATCTCATCATTAACATGATAAAACTACTTTAAAAAGGTGGGTTTACCCAAGTTCTGAGGCTGGCTGGCCTTTTACCTCACAGTGCCTTGGGAAGATGGCTTTCCTCTCCCCCCATCCCTGCTGGTGAGCAGGATGGGCTGAACCTGAGTGATATTTCCAGGCTTGGCCAGTGGTGTCCAAGATGTAGCTACTGCCCCTCCCCCTTCTTTCCTTTCACCAAGTGGGGGAGGGTGAATTTGAAGGGTGGGGTGGGGGAAGGGTAAAACTCTCTTCTCCTAGTCTGATCTGGGAGTAGAGGGTTTAAGAGAAAAACCTGGGACTGTTTGCAGTTCTGCACTGAGATACCCTGGAAGGCAGTGACCAGGGTTATAAGGAAGTGTTTCAAAACTCCTTGATGATCAATCACAAAACCTCCAAAATCTGCTAAGATGTTTTTAGCTGTTCTAACTTTTCACTGTTGTTCTAACTTTTCCTGGCCTGGTCAGAGGACTACAGGAAAAAGAATCTCAATTTTTCTTTGACCTTTTACAATTTATCTCGGTCCTCTAGATCATAAAGACCAGGCATAAATTTTCCTTTTCAAGGTCTTGGAGATTGAGTTTTTTCCAGTTCTAACCTAGGCGCAAATCTCAGGGAAGTCCCACTAAGGCCAGCTTTGAGGATCTGGTGGCCAGGAGGCTGGAAGAGAAGGGAGATACTGCAGGCATGAGCATTGGGAAGGGGAATCCTAAGGTGTAGAGGGAAGGGAGTAAGTAAGCCTCAAGAAATGAAAAAGTACCTGTAGTTTTCCCAATTCCCTAAAATCAAAGGAAATAAAGAGAATTGGGGATATGATTCTGGATAGGGCGTCTGTCCTCATTCTCTATGCTGCAGAAGGTGTGCCTACATTCATGGCCTGGAACCCAACTGCTGGACTGAGATCCTGAGTGTCAGGCCCAAAAAACACCTCCAAGTCTTCCTGGGTGCTTGGAGAGTGACCCCAACTATAGGGTGAGAAAGGGATAAGGAGAGAGGGGAGATTTGCATACTTTCCAGTCTTGGATGGAGAATTTGAGATTAAGCAGTTTCCTGGTGTCAGGGAATCATAATGTTGGGGTCTAGGGGTGTTGGAACCCTGAAATTCAAGAGCAAATGATACTGATCCTGCCTTGAATGAATTCAACCCAAGTCTTCTTTCATTCAGAGATAGGGTTCATTAAAACACCAGTTGGGAGGGTAAGATTTTTAAAATCCATGATATTGGTCAGATTTTAAGAATCTGAGCATTGGCCAGACTCTTAAGGAATCTGAGTGTAGTTTGAAAATTCTACACTTGAAGAGACACCTGGCTTCATCTCTACCAGTGTAGTAATTACATGGTGACATCTGAATACTTTGCTCCATTTAGGCAGGGGCTATTATTGGGGGAGTGGGGGTGGAGAGGAAAAAAATATTTTTGTAACTGTATTTTGACATAACTGATCTCTTTTGTAATCCTGAGTATTTATTTTACGATTTAAAAACATTATTCTAAGAAGTCTGTGGGTTCCCAGAGGGGTAATGCAAGAAACTTTTGATATAGAAGGCCTACACCCCCCACCCACCCACTATCTACCCAATTGCTTATAGGTGTCATACTTTTATGCACTCTATTATGATTTCTACTGTCCCAAGAGAAGAAAATATCTTCACATGCCCCTGAGGGCCTCTGGCCATTGTACAGAAAGTGTCAAAAGAGTCACATACAGATAAGGAAATTCACAACTTCTGAATTTTCCAAAGCACTGTTTCTGCCTTCTCCCTTACCTTGGGTCCCACTCCCAAAAGTCTCAGCAGAACTATTATGGCACCACAAGAAACAGCAATACTTTAATCTTCACAAAGACCCTAGTAGAGAGTACTACATTTGGTGCTATCAGATTCACATTCAAGTCTTGACTCTGCCACTTAGTACCTGAGTGTCCTTTGAGTAAGTCAAGGACCTTGGTTTTACCTTTAAAATTGGGAAATAAATTTCTACTCTGCCTACTCTTTGTAGTTTTGTGATGACTGAATGAGATAACAGCTATAACCTCATTTATGCTTTGTAAACCATAAAGTGCTACATGAATGTAAGCAGTTATTTTCTTTGAAGACATTTGGCTAACCTCATAGACTGGTGACCTTCCCATTTCCTGTGGCTGTTCATGCTCTATAAAGTCAAATCATTTACCTTCTAACTGCAAATCTCCCCCCTCCCCATCATTTCGTTGTGGTACTTCCTCTAACTGTAGAAATAGAACACTTAAGTCCCTAGTCAGCTTCAAATAGCCCAGGGCAATGCCAGCAATAGAAAAGTTAGAGACTTAAAGCCCAAGTGACTAATTCCCAAGATGGTGGAGGGGTATAAAATTGGGATCTAAAAAAAGCAAAATAATTCCAAATATCCAAGCTCAAATCTTTGAGTTGCATTGGGTCAAATGTATCAATAGGGACATTTATTTCTTTTGACATGCTGTCTATATTAATAATGTCAATTATTAGGTATTCTCTATGTAAATAGTTTTCTCTATTGTCCTTCCTATAATGAGATGCTGCTACCAACATACCATTAGTAACAACTTTTAAGTTGTTTTTCAAGTACTAGAGATCTGAGTATGACAATTCATTCTCTCTTACCTGATCCTCCTTATCAGTGACAAATTAGACCATGAGTTTCTAGAGGGGAAGGTCAGCATCTTATATATCACTACATTACCATGGGTCCTTGCACAAAGTTCTTATTTCAATGAATCTTTGGTTTCACTTTAGGGGTATAGATTGTAATCCATCCTCCCCATTCTAGATAATTCTTAACCACACCCCCCTATAAATACTCCACACAGTATCATGATATTCTGGGGACCTTCCTCTAAGTCTTTTGGTGGGTTCAGTTCAATTGTTCTTTAGTTGTGTCCAAATTTTTATGACTGCATTTGAGGTTTTCTTGGCAAGACACTGGATAGGTTTGCTATTTCCTCCCTCAGCTCATTTTATAGACAAGGAAGTGAGGCAAACAGGGTGAAATGATATGCAATGGGTCACATAGATATTACATGTTCAAGGCTGGATTTGAACTTAAGAAGATGAGTCTTCCTCACTCCAGCCCCAGTGCTCTATCCACTCTGCCACCTAGCTGCCCAATCTTTTGGTGGGTACCTGTGAAGAATTTAGGCTGTCCATCCATTATCCTTAATACTCACATTGCTGATTGCCCATGTGTTTTCCTGATATTTCCTAGATGACACATTTTATGTCATTTCTTATGATAAGGGTTTCAGCCTATTTATGCCCACTGTATAACATTCAATATTCCACTGTGTTGCCTGAGATTTCAATTCTTCAGAGATCGTAGAACTCCATTATTGGTAATCATATTGCATCACTAGGTGAAAAGAAGAGGATGAAAAAAGGTACATTTGGCGCTTAAGAAACCGCTTGAGTTTATTGGAAGCTCTGAAACTGCTCAACCTCCCAGATGCAATCCAGTTTGCCCTCTGGCATCCTCGGTGACAATGGTAGAGACCTGAGATTTTATGGCTGACTTGATACGGGGAACGAGCATTATTAGCCAAACTATCTCTGCTGTCACCTGTTAAGCAATCTTGCATGACCTCAACATATTCATGGAAGACATTTTCTTGGAGAAGAGCCATTAAAACTAAATATTCATTCTGCCAGGTTTTACTCACACACACACACACACACACACACACACACACAATCTGCATGTATGTATATACACACATGCACACTTATATACACACATGTTTGTATATACACGTGTGTTATGTGTCTATGCTTATACTTTCACACACATACATATATGTGCATGTATATACATATATTTATATAGGTATGTGGGTAATATGTATAAATACATAAATATGTGGGTAAACACATATGTGCATGATGATTTGACCAGGTAGATACATTATGCATGTGTATGTGTGTATACATATATATGTATTTATGCATGTATATATATCAATATGTGTATATGTGTACATATTCACATATATATATTCATGATTTTTAAAAACCACAACAAATAGGCATGTTTTGTGACTTATAGTTTTAGAGATTTTCTTGGCACACTGAGAGGTTTAAGTGACTTGTCCAGGATCACAGACATAGTATTATCAGAGTAAGGGCTTGAATCCAAGTCTTTTTGCATTCAAAGTCATCTTTTGAGCCGCTATGTCCCATGACCTATTTTCTACCTCAAACATAAAATTCCAGATGTTAATAATGAATAGATATGGTAGAACTTGTGTACCCCTATCATATGGGTTGTGATAGTTCTTTTTCTTTAAAAGTATTTTAAAAAAATATTCTTGAGACTTAATTGACTCAGGAGGTTGCTAATGCAGCTTCCTGGTTGGCTCCATAGAAAAAAATAATATGAGGAGTTTTAGTAGATTCCTGAGGATTGACTGAAGGACCACCAAGGACAACATAGTAGTAGAGAAACCATGAACAATTAAATCAACACTTATCCTTGACTAAATATGCTTCCCTTCCTCTGAATGTTCTTCCCTTACTATAACTAAGTAAAATTGCTTTTGTTAACCATGAAAGATGATGAATGATTTGAAGGTCATTACTAAAAGAAAGGCTCTATATATGCCATATTTATTTATTAACAAAAGAAAGGCTCTATATACACCAAACTAATTATAGAAGTACCTTTTTATAGCAAAAAAATTAGAAGTAAAGTATATACCCATCTATTGGGGAGTGGCTAAACCAGCTGTGGTACATGAATGGAATGGAATATTACTGTGTTTTAAGAAATTATGTATGTGATGAACACAGAGAAATATGTAAAGATATATGTAAACTGAAGCCAAGTGAGTTAAACAGAGCCAAGAAAACAATATATGCAATAATTAATTCAATGTAAATGGAAAGAACTTCAATCACAACATAATCTAAGATGACTGTTGTGAAAAGAGAAGAGTAATTTTGGTCTCAAAGGAGACCCCGCCCCCTCTCCCCCCCCCCCCACTCCTTTGCAGAGGAAATGAATCCATGGTTGTGGAACACTAATAGTAACATCAGGTTGGTTTTTAAAATTTTTTTCAATGTGTTGTTTGGTTTCGCTAATTTTTCCCCCTCTTCCTCCTTTTTTATTTTAAAATTCTTTGTTTTGAATGAGAGTGCTATTTGAGAGGGATGGAGAAGGAAGAATATTGACAGTATAAAAAGATGAGATACAAATAAAATCAATTTTTAAAGGAATGTTTTCATTCATGTGTATACTTTTTTTTCCCATGAAAATAGAAATACTGGTTTATTGTTTTTTTTTTATTTTTAAACAAATGCTTTATTACCTTCTGTTTTACATCATTCATTTCCGCCAGATTTTGAGTTACAATCATTTTCCCCCCGTTATTCCCCTACCCAACCTCCCAGAATAGTAATCCCACAAGATATTGCTTCCTCCAATCTGCTCTCTGCCATACCTTCTCCCATACCCCCTTCGACTTTTCCATTAGAGGAAGGTGAGTCTTTGCATCCCAATGCCTGCACATCTTATCTCCCTATTACAAGCAAAAGAGTATTAATAATAGTATTTATATATATTTGAAACATTTAATGTTATGACCTCAAATTTCAGATCCATTTCCTTCCTCCCTTGTCACCCATTCTCTCTTGGGAGATAAGTAATTCAGTATATGCTGTACATGTCTAGCTATGCAAAACATTATCATAGTAGATATATTGTACAAGGCTGCTTATAATTCCCTCCCACTCATCCCACCCCCCACCAGGTCCATTCCCTACATGATCTTGTCCCTCTTCTATAGTGGGTACTTCCAACCTCCCCTCACCCCAAGGATGCCCTCCCATCCATCATCCCTCCTCTCATCCCCCTTCCCCTATCCTGCTGCAGGTTGAGATATCCCATTTAGCATGTATGTCATTCTCTCCCTGAACCAAATTCAATGTGAATGTGGTTTTGCCTTTTTAGCCTTCCTATTCTGCCCCTCCCTTGCAACCACTTCCCTTGCTTCTTCTACATGGGATAGTTTACCCTACCCTGTCTTTCCCCATCTCCTCTTGCCACTTTCCTCTCTCACCTCATAATTTCACCCCTTCAGTATCCTCCCTTCCCAACAAATTCAACCTATGCCCTCTATCCATATATAACTGTAACCATATACACACACATTCACATATGTGTTCATATGACCACACACCCTTCTTCCATTATTTTCATAGTGAGAAAGATATCATCAGTCCCAGTTATTGCTTTTCCATATAGGAATGTAAATAGTTCAACTTTGATAAGTTCCTTTTGATTTCTTTTCCCTGATTACCTTCTCAGCATCTCTTCCTTCTTGTGTCTAGGTGTCAAATTTTCTATTCAATTCTGGTTTTTTCCTCAAGAATGCTTGAAAGTCCTCTATTCCACTGAATGACCATATTTTCCCTGAAACAAAATACTCAGTTTTGCTGGGTAGGTGACCCTTGGGTTCATTCCCAGTTCTTTTGCCCTCTGGAATATCATATTCCATGCCCTTCGATCCCTCAGTGTAGAAGCTGCCAGGTCCTGGGCTATTCTGATTGTGTTTCACAATATTGAAATTGTTTCTTCCTGGTTGCTTGTAGTATTTTCTCTTTGATCTGGGGATTCTGGAACCTGGCTATAATATTCCTGGGAGTTTTCTTTTTGGGATCTTTTCAGGAGGTGATTGGTGGATTCTTTCAACCTCTATTTTGCCCTCTGGATCTAAAACATCAGGGCAATTTTCCTTGAGTATTTCTTGAAGGGTGATTTCTAGGTTCTTTCTTTGATCATGGCTTTCAGGTAGTCCAATAATTTTTAAATTGTCTCTCCTGGATCTATTTTCCAGGTCAGTGGTTTTTCCCATGAGATACTTCACATTGCCTTCTAATCTTTCATTTGTTTGGATCTGCTTAACAGCATCTTGATTTCTCATAAAGTCACTAGCTTCCATTTGCTCCAGTCTAACTCTGAAGGAATGAATCTCCTCAGTGAACTTTTGAGATTCTTTTCCCATCTGGCAAATTTGACTTTTTAAGGCATTCTTCTCCTCAATGCCCTTTTGGGCCTCCTTTGCCATTTGAGCTAGTCTATTTTTTAAGGTGTTGTTTTCCTCAGTCAGGCTGTTGACCCTCATTTCATACTTTCCTGCATCCTTCTCATTTCTCTTTCCAATTTTTCCTCCACTTCTCTTATTTGATTTTTAAAGTCCCTCTTAAGGTCCTCTATGGCCTGCAACCCGCTCATGTTTTCCCCTGGGGCTTTTGGAGCAGGACTTCTGACCTCACAGTCCTTTTCCCTTTCTATGCCCCCAAAATAGGAGTCTAGGGTTCCATTTTTCTGTTTCCTTTGCCTTGGCATGTTGCCACTTAATTACTTGACTTTTGGGCTTGTTGCCACACTATGGCTTTAAGGCCAGATAGAAGAATTTTCGTCCCGAACGTGTGGGGGGCAACTTCCGTTTCTGGCAAGCTGTAAACTCACCCACGACTTCCACCCTAGATCACAATCCAGATCCAGGGAGGTTAAAGCAAGAGCGATTACCCCCCAAGACTGATCGCTGGATCTCCCTACAAATTTGCAGGCTGGGAGCAGGAGCTGCCTCTGAAAACTACAAAATGGCGTTTGTCCTCAGCGGCTTCTAGCCCCCAGGGGAGGGAGCCGACACATTCCCTAAATACAGGTCCCAAAGTCCATAGGACACTAACATCTTACTTTGTCCTAGGCAAGTCTATGTTGATAATTCTGGAGTCGCCACAGCTCCTGGTGTTCTGGGGTTCCTCCAGCCGGCTGCTGGCCCTGCCGCCCTGGGGCTAAAACCTCGGCTCACGTGGACCTGGGCTCGGCTCCGCTCCTGCGCTCTGCGCTCTGTGTGCTGCCAGGTCCCAGACCGCTGCACTGGTCCTTCCTGCAGGGCTGCTGGGCTGTCCTCAGTGGGAGGTTAGCTTCTCTGTGTCGTTCTGTGGGTGCTGGGGCTCCAGAAGTTGTTCAGAGTCCTCTTTTACATAGTTTGGGGGGAATCTGGGGGCAGAGAGGCTTGGATGAGCTGTTTCTACTCCCATGTGTATACTTTTTATAAGAATTTTATAGTGTTGAGAAAATGCCCTCATTTTGTTCATGCACTTTTAATTTCTGTAGTGATGGTCTTAGAGGAGCAGAAAGTGGAGTAAATGGTACTAAAAATCACATAGTTTTTAGATCATTTATGAACAGTCATTTAACTCTTAGTGATGTTTTCAGCCATGTTGTCAAATGCTTTCAGTGAGGATGAACACGGCATTAAGGTCAGCTACTGCACTGATGGTAAATTCTTCAATTTGAAAAAGCTACAAGGCAAGACCAAAGTGGAGGGAGTGCTGGTTCATGATTTTCTGTTTACATATAATGATGCACTCAATGCAGCCTCTGAAGCTGAGATGCAACAAAGTATGGATCAGTTCTCTGCTGCTTGTGTTAATTTTAGCCTAACAATTAACACCAAGAAAACACAGGTGCTCCATCAGCCACCACCACACCATCCATACTGGGAACCATCAGCTACAGCAAATGGAGAAATTTTGAATGCTGTGAATAAGCTCATTTACCTTGGTAGTGTACTTTCCAGGGATGTGCACATTGACAATGAGATTGACTCACACATTGCCAGAGCTTGCTGAGTATTTGGGAGCCTCCAAAGGAAGGTACGGGAGAGAAGAGATATTAGACTGACTACCAAACTGAAGGTCTACAGAGCCATTGTGCTGGCCTCATTGTGAAACCTGGACAGTCTACCAGCACCACGCCAGGAAACTGAATCACTTCCATTTGAATTGTCTTAGGAAGATTCTGAAGATCACCTGGCAGGATAAGGCACCAGATATTGAGGTCCTTACTTGATCTAAACTGCCAAGCATTCAAACTCTGCTTCAGAAAGCACAACTCTGACAGGCTGGCCCCATTGTTCAAATGCAAAACTTTTGCTTGCCAAAAAGACTTTTATGGAGAACTCACACAAGGCAAGCATTCATATGGTGGTCAAAAGAAACAATACAAGGACACTTTCAAGCTCTCTATCAAGAACTTTGGAAGTGATTATGTGACATGGGAGACACTGACTGGCACAGGATGGCTCAGCATGACTGAGAAGGTGCTGTGCTCTATGAGCAAAGCAGAATTGAAACAGTTCAAAGGAAATACAGGATGCATGGATTTGGAGTATCCACCCCAAGTGTTCACATGGACTATTTGTGCCCCGTGGTAGAGCATTTTGAGCTCATATTGGTCTGACGAGCCATAGTCAGATACCTTGAAACTTAACTTTAGCATAGTGATATTGTTTGGTCATCTTCAAGAATGAAGGATAACAACCAACCAACCAACCAACCAACCAACCAGTCCTTTAAATGTGAAATCATTATTGACCAACAAGTTGGTATCTTGCTAGTGGAAATAATCCTCATTAACTGATATCCTTGCTAAAAACACAAATGAAACCAGAACAGGAGGAAATTGAAATTAAATGGAAGGATGGCTTACAAGTTCCTCTTGGAGAGGTTAATGAAGAAGATGGCAGATCTTCCTTCAACATTTACCCAAAGACTGTAAAACAATCAGATACTTTGGGCAGGGGTATAAAATAATGTGAGTCATTGCATAAAGCTCCTTTAAGTCAAACAACAGAGAGTCAATGAAGTGAATGGCTGATAACTGCTTCTCATTAGTTCTGACTACAGCCTACATGTCATTGGTTCTCAAGCCTGAAATACTCTAGACACCAATAGCTTATATATTAGTTTATAGATGAGGAAGAAAATATACAATGTCTTTTATTGGGGAGTTCATGTAGCTTTGAGACTAGATCTTTTAGATCCCCATTTCTTGGGGATCAGCAAAAAGATTATTCAAATGCACTAAGTCTCTTGATGGTGGTAATAATTTCAGAACTGGAAGGGACCTTTAAGATAATCTCCTAGCCCAACCTCTTCCTGCTACATTTGAGACAAACAGAAGTGACTTTCCCAACATCACACTAGTAGTTAGCGGGAAAGTTTTGAGTAGAATACAGGTTTCCCAAATCCCACTTCTGAATGCTTTCTGAGACATAATGCTGGGTCTTAACTATGAAGATTTTCTCACATTTCTCCTTGCTTGACCCATATTTACTATGACTATATTGGAGGTAACTAAAAAAACATTTAGATAAACACAGCAAGAGACGATTCTGGGAAGATGGTGGAATAGGTCAGAAAATTCCAAACTTTTAAGATTTTCCTTTACAAAAGAGTTAAAACAGTGCTTCAGAGTAAACATAGAGTAGTAAAAATAAATAAGAGAAGGGGCAGAACAGGGGTCCTCTTGGGACAATAGGAAAAGAACTGAAGAAAAATCCCAGACTGAGGTTTTATTTCTGTGAAGAGTAAATACTTCCAGGCTAGGGACTGTTTAAACAACAAGCTGCAAACCCTGGGGTTAGCTGGGTTGAGAGGCTGCTTTGCCCCAGTCACAGGAATTTTTACCCCTGGGAGAGTGAGGGAGTTGGTAGTCTTAGCTGGAGAAGATCAATAACCTCTGCTAACAAGGAATGCCAGATCCTCCTGTGCTTCAGAGACAACTGGGGGTAAGAAGGAACCAGCAGACACCCTGTGACCCAACAGAGGAGTGGGGATACCACTGACTGTAGGCACTTATGGGAAGCTAGAAGTCTTGATTTGGATTCAAGGTCAGAGAGTACAACTGAAGGAGGATCTGAGGCCAGAGGCACCATCCTCCATACCCCAGGACTAGAGGTGATTATAAAATTTAAGCTTTTACCAAAAAAATACATGTACAGGCAAAGGAGAAAGAATCCAACCATAGAGAGTTACTATGGGAATAGAGAAGACTGGGTTGTCTTCCAGAGGAGGATACTGAAGCAAAAAAACCCTCTTCTACCCCCAAAGAGTATTGTCAAATGGTCACCTGCCCAAGAAAGAATTCATAGAACCTTAAAAAAGACTTTAAAATCAAATGAGAGAGATTGAGGGAAAAGTAAAAAAAAATACAAGAAAAGAATATGAAAAAAGTCATCCAATTAGAAAAGGAAATCCAGAATCTTAAGGAAGAAAACGACTCCTTGAAAATCAGAATTGAGCGAGGGAAAGTCAGCAAAGTTATAAGCAATAAAGAAATTATAAACATGGGGTGGCTAGGTGGCACAGTGAATAGAGCACTGGCCCTGGAGTCAGCAGGACCTGAGTCCAAATCCAGCTACAGACACTTGACACACTTACTAGTTGTGTGACTTTGGGCAAGTCACTTAACCCCAGTTGCCCTCCAAAAAGCAAATAAAAAATATAAACAAAACATAACAATGAAAAAAATAGAAGAGTATGAAATATAAGAAAAACAACTGAATTGGAGAACAGATCAAGAAGAGAAAACATAAGAATAAGCAGACTACCTGAAACCTATGATCAAAAAAAGAATCTTGATACAATAATACAAGAAATAATTCAAGGAAATTGTCCTGAAGCATTAGAACAAGAGGAGAAAATAGAAATAGAAAAAATCTGCTGATCACCACCAGAGTTCCTGTAAAGGAAAATCCACAGGAATATTATAGTCAAATTCTGAAACCCTCAGCTCAAGAATAAAATATTACAATCAACAAGAAAAATAGTTTAAATATGGTGGTGCCACACTTAGAATCACACAAGAATTAGCCGTGGTGACACTAAAAGACCACAAGTCTTGAAACACTATATATTAAAGAACAAAAAATTGGGCTTCTGATGGAAAATATCATACCCAGCAAAGCTAAGAATAATTTTGAATGAAAAAAGGGATACTTAATGAATTGTCAGACTTTCAGGACTTTGTTTAAAAAAAAAAGAAAAACCAACAACAAACTGAATTTAATAGAAGATTTAACATACAAGAGCCAAGAGAAACATAAGGCACATACCAAAGACCAATTACAAGGGATTCTATAAGGACAGACTGTTTACCTTTTATGTATATAAAATGTAAAATGTGTTTCTAAGATTGTTGTTAGTAATTGGGTAATTCATAAGAAACATTGGGGTAAACCTTAGCATGATACAACTTCAAAAAAGCAAAACTGTTTAGGAACAGCTGAAAAGAGTAATTATCTTAACAGATGAGATAGAAGAAGAAGAACTGATACAGAGGAATTAGATTGGGGTGAGGGGTTGTTAGTTCTAGAAATCTACTTTTATCAGGAATGGATTTGAGAAGGAACAATGAATATACATGTACAAGAGTATAAAAGTCTTCCAAATTTAGAAGGAAATAAAAGACCAAGGCAATAGTAAGGGGGGAAAGTATAAGGGAGGGTTCTTTAGAGCGGAGAGGGAGGGAATAGGCTAAAGGGTCATATAAAAGGGTGTTTAGATTAATGGGCATGGGAGGATAAGAGAAGGATTGTTGGCGGGGGAGTAGGTTAAGTAATAGAAGGGCAAGGTAGCAGGTAGAAGTAAAGTAGAGGAGTTAGGAGGGAGAAGAAATAAGATATATGCACAAACATAAAAACAAAGATCAGGAGCAGAATCTTTTATGGAAAGTATATGTTTATATATGTATGCATGTATATATATATGTATAAATGTATGCATATATCTATATGTAAATATATCCATCCTTAATTATACCCTGGGGAAGGAGGAGAGTAGAAAGGGGAAAAAAGAACAAAGTAAAAAGTGTACAGCAGAGAACAAAAGAAAGCCTACAAGGAAGAAAAGAAAAGATGTACAGCTCTCAATATAGTGTGTAGTATTTAATATATAGGTTTTCTTGAAATGGAAATTTATTCCTATATATTTTGAAACCTCTCACATTCATGTTTTTTCTTTTCTTATTTTATATTAGTTTTAATATTTAAGTTTATAATACATTTCTTTTTATTTTCTTATGGATATAAGTTTTAGTACTTGTCTAAAACAAAGAACAAAAAAAGATAAACAGCCAGGGTCTTGGACATATCCCTCCAATAACAGCCTTGGAAAGAATGAGAGTTTGAATAATGGTTAGGAAAATACACATTTGTAATGAAAGCAAGAAACTTATGCTTTGCCATAGACACTTGTAAATAAAAGTCATATTTTTTTTGTTTTGTAAATGCTTATTTCTTTTTTAAAAAGACCACCACTTACCAAAGACTTCACCTCCCCCACCTGCCACCAAGAGAATTCTTCTTTGTAACAAATAAGTACTGTCAAGTAAATGATTCAGCACATTGGCTAGATCTGAAATGAATGCCTCATTTTGGCCCTTCGTTTTAACACCTTCTTGTCAAAAAGTGGAAAGCTTGCTTCACCATCAGTCTTCTGTGGCTACAATTAGACATAGCATAGATCATAGTTCTGAAATCTTTCAGTGTTGCTTTGCTTTATATTATTATGGTGATCAATCTGCTTACTTCATTCCTGATCAATTCCTTGTATTCTTCACTTAATTTCTTATGGCATAATAAACTTTCATTACTTTAATTTGAAGCATTTTGTGCAGTCATTCTCCAGTTGATGGACAGGCAACCAACCACTTTCCTTCTAGTTCTTTGTTACTACAAAACGTGCTAAAATGAGGCTATCAATAAGTTTTACATCTATGAGATTGTTCCTTCTGTCTTTGACCTCTTTGGGATGTATGGAGTATCATTGGGTCAAAGATTACATATAGGAATTATTTTTTATATACCAATTCTGCCATATCAGAGATGTCTCTAGGCACCCTTAATATCTACCATGTTCATGGAACTGTCCTAGGTCCCGGGGGAGAAAAAAAGTGTTCAATATAGTATAACTCTTAGTTATTTGTATATATTTCTTAACCCTTCCTTCTCACCACCACCCACACTAGACTGTAAATTCCATGAGCAGAGATTGCTATTTTTCACTTTTATATATGTGCTTTTCTTGAACATTACAGGTATAGAGGTAGCAAATGGACCTGTGAATCCACTGGTATAGTCTTCTCTAATGAGGGAACTACTTTAACTAATGCAGATTAGCACCTTCTCTGCAAGCCTTAGAGAGTTGCCTAGAGAACTGAGGTTAATAAGTAGCAGCAGAAGCAGCAGCAGAAGCAGCAATAGCAGTAGCAGTGGTAGTAGTAGTAGTAGTAGCAATTATATTTCTATAGTGTTTTCTATGTGTCAGGCACTGTGTTTAGTGCTTGGCAGATGTTATCTTGTTTGATCTTCACAACACCTTGGGGAGGCAGGTGAAATTATTTCCCTCGTTTTACAGATAAGGAAATTGAGGCAAACAGAGGGTCACACAGATATTGTGTCTGAGAAAGGTTTTGAGCTTAGATCTTCCTGACTCCAGGTCCAGAGTTCTATCCAATGAACATCTAGCTCATTTCCTTTTTAAAATGGCCATCACTTCCCAGTGACTCCATTCTCTACCTCCCACCAATAGAACCCTCCTTTACAAAGATTAAATACCATCAGATAATCATTGAGCAAGGTTGACCCAGGATCACATAGCCAATATGTGTCAGAGATGGCACATGAACCTTGGTCCTTCTGACCTGCTGTCTCTGACTTTCATGCATATAATAGGTGCCTAATATTTTTTTGAGTTGGGTCTGAATGGAATTGAATCTAACTCTGTCTCTTCCCTGAGAGACATTATACTCTAATTAGGGTATAAGGCATGTACATAAAAAAGTATAAATATGAATGTCATTTCCAGTTCTTAGGCAAGCTTTGAATGACTTCTCATTATTTTTAAGCCACCTTCTACCAGACCTGCGGTGTTGGGAAAGTTCAATTCCTCCTTCCCCCTTAACCCCCACTCCTCACCCCGAGCCTTCCCTCACCCATCCTTTATTGTCTCTGGCAACCTTCACAATTGGCCTTGAGAGAATAGCTGTCCAAGGCAAGAACTTCAGAGGGCATAATTTTAAATTCATTCCAGTTTGTCCTGAAACAAGGTGGATAGTAGAGGGATATCAAGAGAAGCAGGGGAGCTTTCAATGAGTAGAATATAAAGAACTAAGGGAACAACTGCTGCTGTCAGAATGCCATGTTGGAATATAGCCTCCATTGCAATGGCAAGACTGTAGGAACAGGGCCAACCTCCCCTACTGCCAAAATAGTCCAGGTATTTTGCTTGAACAATGTCTCTCTGGAACACATAGAGGAGGACAACACACTACAAATGGAATTTGTCCTGTATTGATGTCTTCATGATGCCCACTGACCACAAAAGGGCACTCTGTGCAAAGGATGTCCAAGATCACTCCATTCCCTTAGAGGCCCTCCTCTAGGTCAAGGGCTCTTGATGTGTGTGTGTGTGTGTGTGTGTGTGTGTGTGCGTGTGTGTGTCTGTATGTGTGTATCATAGAGCACTTTGAAAAGAATAATGCTTTTAAACCATAAAATAAAACACAGAGGATTACAATAATTACATTAATAGTTATCAAAATGTTTTTTAAAAGTTCAAAAAACACAGGCTAAGAACTCCTACATTATAGGTCTTTATTCCTCATGATAGCAGCAGTACATTTTTTTTTTGCTTTTTTTTTTTTTTTTTGGAGGGGGGAAAGCAAGGCAATAGGAATTAAGTGATTTGCCCAAGGTCACATGGTTAATAAGTGTTAAGTGTCTGAGGTCAGATTTGAACTCAGGTCCTCCTGACAGCAGGGTCAGTGCTCTATTCACTGCACCACCTAGCCACCCCACCAGTAAATTATTTAGCCTATTATCCTGGGGCCTCCATTTTGGAGAGGGGCCCAGACCAGTCAACCTTCATTCCTCTCCTGGTTATACTTTTGACTTCCTGTACTTCAACATTATGCTTTTTTTTTTCCCTTGCATTTCTTTCCATTCAGATAGATGTTTTATCCTTATTTATCATCATGCTTTCTTTGTCTCCATCACTTTTATTGCAGTTCAATGAATACTAGGTATGCTTATAAACCACAATCATTTTTTATAAATCAGATTTAGGAGAAAGGTTGAAGTGATCAGTGGTGAAAACTTCAGGACTCAAAGAAAATTGGTAGAAAGAAATTAATAGAATTCTTATTGGGAAATTTCAATAAAAAGGGATCCCAGAAAAGACTAGGGTATCTTTCCAACTTAAGTTCTTGTCTTTTCTCTAAGCTAATGTCACCCAGATGTGGATGGTAAAAACTCTAAGCCCCATGATCTGACCTCATCATTTCATGTAAGACTGCCATATTCTTTTTTGTGGATTGGCAGGGGACTTTCTATATCAGTTCCTGAAAAGCAGCTCCCCTAATGAAATGTCTGCTCCCATTAATGTGAAATAATATCCACCTTTAAGTGTAGTGGTGAATGATATCGCTAGGCAAAGGATGGGAATGATGATTCAAAGCACAATGAAAAAAAAGCCAGACCTTCACCCTTGGGGACAAATGTGTAAGTCACTTTGCTGGATAGAAATGGATTCCTCTAAGTTCGAAACTGTTTGTCAGAATGAGCACTTAGAAGTGTCAGGTTATGGTATCTTCCTAAATAGCCATTTTCCATTGAGCTCAATGTTCAGAAAATATCCACAGTCAAGCTTAAAAGCTTACTTGTCCTTCCCAGTTTCTTACACTGAAATACAGATTTTGTCCATTGTTTTATTATGAAAAAAGTGGGGAAATGCAAGCTATGGTTGTTTTCTCTGTTGCCAAAAATGTAATAGCTAATGGAAAAGAAGACTTGTTTGTAGAATTAATCATAGCATATGCAAGTTGGAAGGGACCTCAAAGATCATACAGTTCTCTCATTTTACAGATGAGGAAACTGAGGTCCAGAGAAGTTAACTCATTTACCCCCAAAGCAGTGAGTAGCAGACCCTCTCATACTTTTTCCACTACCCTAAGTGAATTGACTTTCCTAGTCACACATAGGTAAAATTGATTAATCAGTTAGTCAACACGTGTCTGTTAAACATTTATTTCATGTTCAGGTACAAAGGATTCAAAGGAAAATTGAAATAATTTCTGCCTAATGGGGTCTATGGCACAAACAAAGCTTAAGAAACCCTGCTCCAGTCACAAGGAAGAAATTAGGAAATGGAGCTGGTATCCAAGGTACACCAATCAACTGCTATCCAACTAGATTTCAACCAATGGGGCTTAAACCTTCAACAATAAAACTTCTACAGACATGTCTCTGGCTACTATGAAGCATTCACCTATTCTCTAGTCTGGCTACAAGTGAGAAGGGTGCAGAAAGGGGATGACTTTGCATTATTCTGACCAATGAAATAATAAGGGGGCCCTGAAAGCACAGTGCTATGTTCTTATTAGTAAAGCAGAGAGCCACACAATAGACAGAGGTGCCTAACTGACTTTTCTATTAGGGGATTGAAACCCTGGGTCTGAAACTGCCCACTGAACCTCCAATTTATATGTGGGACCTGACTCTCAGAATAGCAGGACCATTGTTCAACTGCTTTTTAGAAGTCTGCAGAGGAATTTGAGAAAATAGAAATGACCATAAAAACAAGCATCTTCACCTCATAAGTCACCTGTTTAGATTCTGCACATTTTATATTTTCTAGGGGAAATGAAAAAAAAAGTGGTTTTGTTTTTCACAAAAACAAAGAACAATATTACACACACACACATACACACACACACACACACATACACACACACACATATATGTGAAAAGCATTATAAAAATCTGAATCTGACTGAAACCTTGGGATTAGCCCAGAAGGAAAATTGAAGGGAATAAGACAAAATTATTTCCAACAACCATGACATTTCTTGATGTGAAATGCTTTATTTAAACCTAGCTACATCTCCCAGGCTAGAAATTAGAATCTGACAAGGGAAAGAATGAGGCTCCAAGTTTTAGAATTTATATGCTATTCTTTCACAGAGATTTTTCCCCATCTCTGCCTACTCCACAGCATAGAAAGCAAACTTGCAGAGGGGGATGGGCAGTCACAGAATCTTAGTGCTTCAGAGTCAGAAGGGAGCTGAACGGCTATCTAGTTCAACCCATACCTAAAGAAGAAACCATTCTCCAAAATACACAATGAGGGGTCATCTAGCCTTTTTGTTAAGACTTTAATTAGTGGAAACCATTCAGCCCTGCCTCACTCAAATCCAGTTCAATGCAAGTTATGTCATCATCTTCCTCTCCAAGGACAAACTACCACATTGCAAGACAACTCATTTTGCTTTTGGATATGTTTTCCTACTAAATTTTTTCTGATATCAAGACTAAATTTGCTGCTTTTCAACTTCTCCCCATTCTGCCTTCCAGAACAAAAGAGAACAAGACTAATTCCCCTTACTTAAGAAAAGCTTTCAAATTTTGAAGGTAGCAGTCATGGTCCTCTAAGTCTTCTCTAGGCTGAGCATTCCTCCTTCCATTCAGTCAGTCAACAAACAATTATCAAACCATCTACTATGTCCCTGTCACTATGCTAAGTGATGAGGATACAAAGAAAGACAAAAGACAGTCCCTGCTCCCAAGGAGCTCAGAGTCTAATGACTGGGGGTGGGGTGGTGGGATAACATACAAACAGTTAAGTACAAACAAGATACATACAAGATAAATTGGAGATAGCAGAGGGAAGGCCCTAGAATCAATTGATCCTCATGTGGTATGAACTCAGGGCTGGTCATGATCCTTATTTCCCTCCTCAGCTTACTGATGTCCTTCCTAAATTGTGTAACTAGAAGTTATCACAGTATTCCCCATGTGGTCTGACCAGAGCAGAGTACAATAAACGAATAATTCCCTATTTTTGGAAGTTAAGTATTTCTCCATTAATGTAGTCAGTCCCAGATCACAATCATTTTTGCCTGTCTTATTATACCATTGATTCCTATTGCATTTTTAGTCCACTAACACTTTACCCCCCTCCCCAAATTTTAGACAAACTGTGTAATTCTCACATGCCATGTGTCTAGATCAATACCCAAAAACAGGAAAACCAGGGGGAAAAGAAAGTGAGACTTTTATGAAAATTTGTGGAATATGTTTCCCCTTTCCTTCACCCAAGAAAACTCAAAAAGGAATGAGGAGTAATTTAGCCAGACCTGCATCATTGATAACTCATCGATAAACAAATGGAAGTAAATAAAGAACATGCTAAATTGAATTTCTCCATAGCAGGAATCCATTAAGAAGTATTGCTTTTTACACCAGAAGAGTTACAACATTGATGGGTCAGCTAATTGAACCAGATTATCTGTTGGCCTAAACTATTCAATCCCTGTAATAAGAAGTGCTCTTTCAGAAGCTAAACAAAACTTCTAAACTTTTGGGGATGGGGAAGGGAAGGCTATATTGTCCATAAACAAGAGTTGACTAAAGATAGTCAGCTTCCAATTATCCACACTATCAGAAAAGTTTTCTAGTATGGGTAATACAAACTACTAGAAAATGTATTTAAAATTATATGTGATGAAGAAGTGAACTGAGTGTTACTATTTTCTTTCTAACAACAGATTTGCCCTCACTATTACATGTATCTTACTTTTACTTTCTCTATTATTAATTGCCAAAGGGGAGACAGGATTGTTGGTTAGGTAGGAATAAACAAGTGCAGAATGAAACATTCACCACATGTTGATCCAAAGAGTATATAATTCAGATTTAAAAGCACCACCCTCAGGATGTTAATGACATCTCCCAAAATATTTACCTTAATATGCCAATCTTTATCCCAATCAGTCAATCAATAAACATGTATTAAAAGCCTACTATGTACCAGGCACAGGAGATTCAAAGAAAGGCAAATCAACCATCCCTGACCTCAGGAAACTCCCAATTTAACAGGGGAAAGAGCATGCAAATAGCTAAGTACAAATCATATACAGGATAAAAGGGAAATGATCAACAAAGGGAAGGGATTAACAGAGATTGGGGAAAGCTTCCTGTAGAGGACGAGATTTTATCTATGAATTAAAGGAAGTCAGGGAGGCCAGGAGGTAGATATGAGGAAAGAAAGCATTGATGAGACAGTCAATGAAACTGCCCAAAGATAGTGTCTAGTTCAAGAAAGAGACAACAAACAGGCAGATGTCAATGTATCAAAGAGTATATGGGGAGAAAAGAGGGGCAAGAAGCTTGGAAAAGGGAGTAAATTATGAAGGGCTTTGAATACCAAACAGAAGATTTTATATTTAATCCTGGAGAGGATAAGGAACCACTAGAGTTTATTGAAAAGGGGAGTGACTTGGTCAGACTTGTGCTTTAGGAAAATCACTTCAGCAACTGAGTGGAGGAGCCTATGTCTTATCTTGCCCTATACTGGGGCCCTACTTTGAGACTTTAACTTGGTAAGAGTAATTAAATAATTATGACTATTCCTACAAAGAATCTATGTGTGGGTACATGATAAATAAAGAAATCAAATCCCAACCCCATGTGTCTTAGTACCTATAGAGTAGGTGGTAATAAAAGTAGTGGTGTTGGTGGTAGTAGTATCAGCAGTAGTTATCTTAGGAGTAATAGGAAATAGTAAAATAGTAGTTGTGGCACTACTAGTAGAAGGAGTAGGTAGTAGTAGCACAGCATCAGTAGTAATGATAGTTGAAGCAGCAGTAGTAGTAATAGTAGGAGCAGTAATGTCAGTATAATTAGTAGTAATCATTGTATTGGTAGTAGTGTAGTAGGAATAGTAGTAGTAGCAATGATAGTAGAAAAAGTAATAGAAATACCAGTAGTAGTAATAATAGGCAGTGTTCTTATTATCCCCATTTTAAAGATATGAAAGTTGAGACTGAGAGATGTTAGGTGACTTCTCTAGAGTCACAGAGCTAGTAAACATCAGAAGCAGGATCAAACTCAGGTCTTTCTGACTCCAATCCCAGCCCTATCCATTATGTCCAGTAAATGCCATGCCTAGACATATAGAACTAACTTTACTGACTGAGGAAAACATATAGAAAAATGTTCCTCAGGTAACCAGAGTTGCAGGCAAGAAGAATTGGGCCTGAATCATCCAAGGATATGCACTGGATAACCTGAGTGATCCAAGAATATATGGGTATATGTGGCCTAGCTCCTTTCCAGCTGGACCTCAGTCTTGGCTCTGGGATTCGGTGGCCTCTAGGAGGTCAACAGGGCAACTTTAGTGGGCTGTGAATCTCTGGGGAATGTGGAACACCTCGTATGCTACACATTTCAGAAGGACATTTTTGAGGTGAAGGAACTCGATGTGAAACCATTAGCTAAGGTTAAGATCCTGAAATCTAGACACCAGGGCCAAGTGAGTTAGCATTCAGTCTAATCCTGGTTCAATTGCTGTCTTTCTGAATGGTCCCATGCCTGCTTCTCTGGGAGCATCCCAGTGATTAAGTATATTTCTCCTGCCAGGGTTAAGTGAACAGATTTAAGGTTAAGAAAGTCATATGCAGACTTGGCAGTGTCTAACCATCTGTGTCCTTGGACAAAGGAATTAGATTGACCTCACCACAGGATTGGAGGTATTCCATATTTAATGGACATACAGAAAATGTTGATTCATTAGAACCAGACTGTTAGACGTGGGCAAAGGGCAAAAATGCCAGATGTTGGAAGTGAAGGAAAGCTATGGATTCTGCCAACTACACTTAGGGCTGACAATCCAAGCTTTGAAAAAAAATTAAAAATGGATCATAAGACAATATATAAATAAGAGTAACACTTGGGGAAGCTAGGTGGTGCAGTGAATAGAGCACTGGCCCTGGATCAGGAGGACCTGAGTTCAAATATTGCCTCAAACGCTTGACACTTACTAAATGTATTATCTTAGGCAAGTCACTTAATCCCAATTGCCCCTCAAAAAAATAAAAGTAATACTCTTGCTGTGTCATTCCATTCCACCACCCCACCACTATCATTGCTACCTCCATCCTTTTACATACATACATACACACACACACACACACACACACACACACACACACACACACACACAGAATCCCAGAGCCAGAAGTACAATTATGAGTACACCTTGTTCAACCCATACCCAAGGAAGAATTTTCTCTATAACATGCCTTTGCTTAAGGACCTTAATTCCAAGGGAAACCTACTAACTACTCAGTCCACTTGCTGTATGTAGAATTAGGGCAATGCAACCCCTACCTCCATGGCTTTGTACAGGTTTTCCCCCCTTTTCTAAGATGCACTGCCTCCTCATCTTTGCCTCCTAGAATCCTTAGTTTCCTTCACGACCTAGTCAAGGTGTCAACTCCTAGTCTATCCTGATAGACTGAACCCTATGATATAGTAGCAGTAGCAGAAGTAATATTATTAGTAGCAGTAATTGTAGTAATATCTGTATAAGTGGTAACAGTAGTAATAGTACTCAAATAATCCTGTATTGACAAATTTTATTCCCTAGAAGAGCACTTCCCTATTAAAAATGATGTATCATTTAGATGAGTATATGATCCATATCTTTGATTCATACCTATATATATATATATACGTATATATATAACATATATATACGTATATATATGATCAATACCTTTGATCTATAACTATATGATCCATACCTTTGAAGGCTACAAACTATTGAAATTGCATATAAGAAATTCCAAGTGGTGTCTGAACTTCAGCGATGGTCTGCGGCTGCCATTTTTCAGATTGTGTTGTTGCACATAATATCATGACAAGTTGTACCACCACTTCTTGGATATACAAAAAAGTCACCAAAATAAAAGCAGCATTTATTTTATCTCCTAATTCATATTATAAAAATGAATGTTCATATGTAGACTGACTCAAGAATAGAGGCAGTGTTGCATAGTGGACAGAGAGAGCTGGCTTCAGAGTAAGGAAAATCTGATTTGAAGTCCCACCTCTGACACATGGCTGTATGACCTTAGACAAATCCTGTAATCTTTCAGTGCAACCAGGTAATTCTCTACAACTGTAAGTCATGAGGAAGGTGTCAACCTTTATAGGCAGAATTGGAATTTTCTTATCCAGGAGTTCCCTGTAACAATGAAATCATGGTTCCAGTCCCTATCCACATAGCTCCCTTCTAACAGCTGGCTTCTCTGACCAAATATCTGGCAAATAATAGCCAGTTGTCCACAATAACTAATTCCTTATGTTGGGAGTCAATGGTGACAAACTGCTAATCTAGAATCAGAAAACTTTAGAGTGGCTAAAAATCATCTTATTTAAACTCTGCATATTAGAGATGAACAAAATGAGACCCTCAGAAAGAATTTATCCAACATTATGTAACTAGTGAGTATAGATAGTATCAGAACAAAGATTAGAAACCATGCTTCCTGACTCCTAGTTCTATGGCTCTTACCATCACACATCGTGACCCTTTAAGACAATGAGAAAAAGGAAGCATTGGGGGCGAGGGTGAGGGAAGGACACAATGTTCCTCTGGATGAACACATTCAGATAGCATTTATATATACATTTGGATATACATTATGTATACATTTTCCAAGCCACAAGCATAGTAAAATAGCTGGGTTGGGTTACTAAAAAATTTACTGTTTTTGAACCACTGACTTGGCTTAGTCCTTTCTTTGTTATGGAAATCTATTTTCCTTAGCTTGCATCCTATACCAGCCTCTGTTCCATGATCCAAATATTCAATTCCTTTAATAGCCCCCAATGCTTTTGTTGAAGCATCTGTGCCAGTCCTAACATCTCTGTTAGCTATCTACTGAACTCCACAGTTCAGTGAAATAGTTCAACAGCCTCATTCAATGAAAAATAGAGCAGGATTTGGAGTTAGAAGACCTGGGTTTGAATTCTAGCTCTCCTTAATATCTGTGTGACCCTAGGTAAGTGACATAATCTCCTTGAAATTCAGTTTGCTTATGGAAAATGAGGGAACTGGACTAGATGGCCACTTGAGGACTGTCCCTTCCAATTCTAAGTCTATGATTCTATAGTCCAAGAGGCACCCTGAGACATTTATCTCTGAATAGCACCACAATCATATAATCATCTGCCCTAAAAGCTGCTTAAGCACTGATACCCTCGTATCTATAATTTGACTCAAGAAGAGCATGATGCTTTTGCATGATCAAAAATTCATGTAGATTGGTGAAGTGTCCAAGCACCGGAGATGGGACAATGGCTTACAATCAAAAATCTTCCCTTCCCCTTTCTTGCCTAGATTTGTACATCTTAGTAGGGTTTTCTTAGGGAGCAGAAACTTGATTTCTACAAGGCCTCAGGCTTCCCTCCATCTCTGGCTTCCATTTATATTTGGGCATCTTAGAAGCCTATGACCACTATTTCTCAATTAGATGCAAACATTTTTCTGTGGACCAATTTTTTTAGGATATATTGGCAAACATCACTGAAACTAGCTGATATTAGACTTTGAGTCCAAGAAAAATGATCCATTTTCAATTCTAAAATTCAGGTAACATTCAGTATAACTTTACACAGCTTACCTTCAGTCCTGTGTCGTAATCATTGATCTTCAAAAGATTCACTTATTTCCTCTGGACTTTGTATATATTTCCTAAGGCAGTAAAATGAACTCAGATCTCTAAGAAGACTTAAGAATGAAGGTTCAGGCAGGTGGATGATGCACGTCATATAGGGCTGAACCAGGAGTCTGGAAGACCTGAATTCTCATCCTATCTCAGATAACTTACTAGCTGTGGGACCCAGGGCAAATGGCAGTCTCTGTCAGTTTCAGTTGCCTAACTTTTTTTAATGGGGATAATAACAGCACTTACCTCCTTGGGTTGCTGTGAGAATCAATAAGAAAAATTTTATGTTTGTAACATGCTTTATAAACCTTAAAATGCTATATAAATATTATTATCATTAAATTACCCATAAAAGATATGAGGGACCACAGGGACATTGGGTTATATACACCACCAGGTATGGTTACTGTGTTGGTTGCTTTTGCTCAGCAATTTTCCTTTGTTTTCAGGGTTTGATAATAATATTGTATGTTTCTGTGTACATATGCACACACATACATGCATATTGGGAGAGTAATCTGGAAATAACTGATTTAAAAACCACAAAAGACATCAATAAAATTGTTTTTATAGAAATAAAAGTCCACACCATATCTGTGACTTTGGTAGACTGGGCTCCTCTCAGCAATGCAAGGTTAGAAGACAACTCCAAAAGACTCATGATGGAAAGGGCTATCCACATCCAGAGAAAGAACTACAGAGTCTGAATGCAGATTGAAGCAAACTACTTGCCCTCTCTCTTTTGTGTTTAGTTTTGTTTCGTTCCTTTTTTCTCATTCATTCCGATGGTTATAATTCTTCTTAACAACTTGACTAATGTTTAATGCGAAGTTATTTGTAGAACCTATATCTGATTGCATGTTGCCATGGGGGAGGAGGGGGGAAGAGAGGGAGAGGGAGAAAATTTGGAACTCAAGGGATTATGGAACTGAATGTTGTAAACTAAAAGTAAATAAATAAATTTTTTAAAATAATTAAAAAATAAAATTTCAAACAAAAAATTCTCCTTCCATGTGTACTAGCAAAGAACTAGAAACAGAGGAGATGGCCACTGATTATAGAATGACTAAATAAATTGTGGGCACATGGATATAATAGGCTATTACTATGCTGTAAGAAATTGTGACTATATAGAATAAAGAGAGCTATGGGAAATTTTATATGAGCTTATTCAATGACCCAATAATATATATATATATATATATATATATATATATATATACACACATATATATATGTATATATATACAATGACTACAAAATAAATGGGAAACAGGCAAAATATCCAAAACTGAGTACTGTGGTATGATAATGTCCAAGCCTGACCCCAAAGAAAAAGTAAAAGAATTACCACCCCCACCACCCCTTAATTGCAGAGGTGGGGAATATGGGTATGGAACACTACATCTAATGTTAGATACAGGTGATGTGCTGGCTAGTTTTGCTTAAAACTTTTTCTTTTCTCTTTTTTATTCTTTTTTTTTTTGGAGGGGGGAAGGCAAGGCAATTGGAGTTAAGTGACTTGCCCCAGGTCACACAGCTAGTAAGTGTGTCAAGTGTCTGAGGTCAAATTTGAACTCAGGTCCTTCTGACTCCAGGGCTGGTGCTCTATTCACTTCGACACCTAGCTGTCCCTCTTTTCTGGGACTGGGGCAGGGATAAAATGGAAAACGAAGCTGAGGTAAAACTAAAACATACCAAAAAAGTGTTTAAATACTTCTGCTTAATTTTCAGTTGAGTAGGAAATGCAAGTAACCACAAGCTTCTCATTACAAAGTATCCTGGCTAACACTGACTTGATTGCTCCTGACAAATGATGCTTCTCTCTCCGATTTTTGCTGGTTTTCCTGAAGTTGAATGAAGAATATGAGGTGGGGGAAGACACAGGTGGGACAGAAGCATCACATATAATCCAGTTTTATTGCCAGGTAAGAAATTCTTATTAATATAGTGAATACATATGTTTACAAAGAAACATTCTTAGAAAACAAACAAACGTTTTGTCTTTATTGTAGGAAGTGTTATTGGTATCATAAACTCTGCAGTTGTTAACAAGTATTAACACGGGGTTACTTACAGAACATACAGTTACTAAAATATTTGCACATAAAATATGCTCAAGTACACAAAAACCTGGGTGGGGGAGAGACTTGGATGCAGTTGCCAGGTGTAGCCCAAAGTTGATGATTTGAATAGACCTTCAGTCCCAGCAGGACAAGGAGTCAGACAGCCTGTTCGGGATGGCAGTCAGGACTAAATGAAAGGCAAGTGGGATAGGCAGGGTTAACTGGCCCATCACATCAACCTTTGATTCTCTCTCCTAGCATTGCCCCACCTTCCTACCCTACTAACAGGGTCTTAACCATTCTACCTGTCTGCCTTAGATCCCAGACATCCAGCTTGCCCTCCAATATAGCAGCAGGTTTATAGAGCAAGGCTTCGGACCTCCATCTGGAGACATCTCAGCCAAGAGCCCTTCCTTGGAGATGCTCCAGTTATTAGCTTAGCTCCAGGAAGGGAAGGCATGGTCAGAGCTGGCCTTAGGCAAAGAGGCCAGTCTGTTGACTCTCCATCCCATATCTCCAGTAACTCATTCAGTGCCAACGCTGCCCACACAACATCCAAGTTGTTCTCAGGCTCCTATGGTTCAGGTCTCTTGACAAGAGTGAAACTGCAGATTCAGAGGGCTCAGGTCTCCACTTACATTCTTACAACTCCTCAGAAGGGAAATTGACAGCAGGGGGTAGGACAATGTGGGCTGTTTGAGGCAACCATGAACAGATAGCCCTTAAAGGCTAAAAGTCAGGGAAGGAAATTCAGGGAAGAGAAAATTTTTGGAGAGAGAAAGGTGAGTCAGGAGACAGAAGCTGGTGGAGAAGGAGGCAGGGTTGAATTGAAAGAAAGGGAGGGTTTGGGGTCAGAACTATTTGGGCAAAGAAGTTGTGTTGGGAATAAGTTCAAGGGAGAAGAGAGGGAGGAATCTGAGGGAGAGCCTTAGGTCAAATAGAACTATAATCATAGAATGGTAGAACTGGCCTTAGAGACCATCTAGTCTGATTTCCTCATTTTTTCCAGTGAGGAAACAGGCCTTGGTAGATGAAGAGATTTGCCCAAAGCCACATAAGTACCATGGGACAGGCTCAGGACTAGAACCCTGGTCTCCTGACACCCCATACGATGTTCTTTCCACTACACTATAAGGGAGAAATGAAAGAAAAGAATGAGGGAAAGAGGAAATATTTTGGAATTGGGAATAGGAAAATCTGAAGAGAAACTAAACACGTGAACTGGTACCAGGAAGAGGTTCAGCAGGTTTCCCTTTGTATCCAGGGGATGTCAAGACACTATGGTGCTGTTCTTTGTGGGCCTGAACATTCGGTGGAGACCAGGCAAGACACCCGAGCAGCACTGAATCCCTTGGTGGCTGCTTCATTGCCAGCTAAAAAGGGGGTGGGAAACCTGGGACAGAGGGGCCGACTTAAAGTTTGTCATTTGGTCAGTTTGAAAGACTTAAGACCTCTGATGGATGTAGTGATCAGTCAGGATTTGAGGACCTATAATAAAGCATGCTACACACCTCCTGACAGAGAGGTGATGGCCTCAGGGTGCAGAATAAAACATCTATTTTTTTAACATGGTCAATGTGGAAATTTATTTTGCTTGACTATGCACATTTCCTATAAAAGTTTTTATTTTCTTTATCCTTTTTAATGGGGATGGTTGGGAAGATGAGAAAATAAATGCTTTTTAATTGGAGAAGCAATTTTGAAAATTAAGTCATTTGGAAACCACTACTCCTCAATTTTTCCTTTTCTGTTTTGTTCTCTGTCTGTCTGTCTCTCTCTCCATCTGTCTCTCAAAACAGGGCCAAGCAAAACAATACAAGAGATCCATGTGTCTTCTAACATATCATTGGTCTACGGAGGTGTTAAGCTTGAAAGCCAATTATGATGAACAAGTTTGGGAATTCCCACTGAGGAAAGTGTGGTCCAGAAGAGCTCTGGGGAAAGAAAAGCCCATAGGGCTTGTGAGGTTGTCGGGTAGGGCACATGGAAAGGCTGTCTTCTTACCTACATACCCCTAGCATTGCAGCCATTTGGTGCATGGGGGAGGGGAATGGTGAGGGAGGAGGTGGAAGGAATGGAGTGGGACTTGTTAACAAAAGGAGGTATGAAAACAACTTCTACTACTTGAGTAAAACAGAAGGAAATAAGTCTAAAGGAACACAGGTTGCACTTGGAAAACAAGACTGTCATTGAACACCAGTGACACATTGAAGGCACCACCCACGCTAAAGTCATTTTCAGTCCAAAGCAGTTGGAGTTCAGCAGCACGCTTAAGGTGAAGGGAAGTCAGAAACAGACAGTTAAGTGAGACTCGATTCTGTTCTTGGGAGAAGACAGCCTTTTCAAAGGTGGGAGGCACAAACCTGCGAGTGGTAGCTGCTCCCCTTTGCCCCCTCCTATAAACCTGTCCTTTGTTGGTTGGTTTGTTTTTTATATATTTGTTTTTAAGTGTCAAAGTCTTTCTTATTTTGGAGATTGTGAAAGGAAAAGGTAGATGTTTTTTCTTTGTAGTTTTATATAGAGATATTAAAAAAAAAAGGTTGAGTACTCTCTAAACCACTGTCCCCCCTGCCCAACAGTTCACCCTTTTATTTGAGTTGCAACAGTTTTTATGGATATCACAGGAAATAGTCTCTTTGTCTTTTCCTTTTCATTAGCAATTGGTGGGTTCAGGGTCTGTTTATTTTTTGCTTCCAACAGTGATGATATGAAAGTATAGTAAGCGTGAGGGCTGGGGCTGAGTTCCTTTGCCCTGGGCTTGTCACAGGTACATGTGTCCTGATCATGAGTTATTAGGTTTGACCAACAATTCAGATCCTTGATATAAAACTCCTCGCTGAAACAATGCATTTTCATCATTTTCTCCTCTGCCCCATGTGAGAGTGATCCTGCTCCCTCCCTCCCTCCCTCTCTCTCTCTCTCTTCCCCCCCCCCCTTCCTCTTTTGCTCTTACAAGCAGGATCAGATAGCTTGTAGCAAATGGTTTACATGGATGGAAAGTCTGGATTGTGCTACTTCTCATCAATAATTCCAATTTTAAGTTAAAAAAAGATGAAAAAAATGTCACACGGGTTGGGCTAGTGAGTTTGCCACTGCCTAGGTTGTGGAATCCACATGGAGTTTCTCGATTTCTCTTCCGATGTATTGCTAAATGCCCCTGTCTTGGTTTTCCTCAGCTGCTCATTGACCACATGCCAGTTGTAACCCAGGAGAAGCAAGTTTCCAAGTCATCAGTTAGTGGGTTGTCAGTTTTGATTGTAAGTGTTGTGTGTGAAGGTGCACAGGGGAAGGTGGGAGGGGAGCAGTTCTTTAGATTTTGCTTTTTTGCCTCTCTCGGCTGAGTGTGCTCTCCAGGACGCTCTTTGCAATGCTAATCTCAGACAGTCACCTCCGTTTTGCTGTTGGTGATGAAGTATGGCTGTGAGGGCATGAAGTGCTGGCTCCTCGTTGCCAGGGGCTCACTGGAGGTTGGCTCTGCTGTACCATGCTTGCCCTTGTTGCCATAAGCCTGACGCCGGAGGGATGGTTCATTGGGGTCCCAGCTCTTGAAGTTGGTGGTAGAATTGTAGGCCAACGGGTGTGTGTGGAGTTTGTTGACCCGGGACTTTTGTCCATTCTGCTTGGCAGGGCCATGCTCAGGACTGAAAGCCCTGGGTGGATCCTCCTCCACTCGCACTGGATGAAGTGGTAGGCTCCCCTTGGCTGCCAACTCAGCCAGGTGTCGCCGTTTGGAGTAGAAATCATCATTGACCTTGTCAGCTGCATAGGCCAGAAGGATGGGCCAGGAAAGAGGGGGGGGGGGGAAGAGAAGAGAGAAAAAAGAGGAAAAAAAAGAAAAGAAGCAGTTAGTGAAACTGGCAAAGAAACCAACCCACAACACAGAAATTAAGAAGTAATTCAAGACAAGACACACATTAGAAAACCAACCAGGGCTTAGGAATGAGGTCTTGGGTCTTTCTCAAACACAGAGCCCTAATGGGACAGGTCTAAAATCGTTATTCAGGGAGAGTATTGATTTGGGTGCTGCTGCAAGAATGCAGAATGAACTCTTTAGTCTTGCTAAATGAATCTCCAGAGTCTCACCCTAGAACTAGATACCTGAGGCATAATAGGAGTTGAAAGTAATTTACTCACCTCAACCCAAATATTAAGCAGCCATGAATAATCAGCTACACCCAGCCAGCCCAGCGTGAGTCCATCAGATCTGATGGGTCATTTTAAACATCTTTGCTTTCCTTGCACCAGGGCAACTCCTAAAGGTCCATCTGATATTAGGGTTAGGGTGAGTAAATTACTTTCAACTCCCATAATGTCCCTGGAAGCTAGCACTAAGAGACAGCAGATTGAATTCCTGAAGTTTCATGTGGCAAGACCAGAGGAAGTTGGAAGGAACTGAAGGCCCTTTGTGTCCTGCAGCTTTACCCAAATTACTGATTGGTTAAAGAATTACATCTTACACTTGAGTGAAAAACAATCTAGCATCTTAAAACTATGATGATGTTTGATAAAGAGCCATGGAGATATTGTCATAAGTATCTCTATTTTATAGATGAAGAAACTGAAGCTCAGGAAGAAGTGACTGAACCATAGTAACATGTGATTTGTGACAAAGTCAGTACTAGAACCCATATCTATTGATTTCTTATACAATGGCATACAGAAAAGAGATAAGACAACATTTGGGGACTGTCCTCAACAGAAGGCCATACAACAACAACTCTAGCACGGAGTAAGGGCCTAGATTGAGGATTTGTTTCTACCTAGGTGACAGGGAAGTCATTTGTGTTGGTTTACAGTCAGTCAAGTCAACAAACCAGGCACTGTGTTTGGAGATATATAGAAAGGTAGAAGTCAATCCCTATTCACAGGGGGCTTACATTCTAATGGTGAAATAACATTTTGGTTTACTCACAGTTTACTTATAGTCACTCTTTCAACAAGCCAGGCACTGTGCTTAGGGGTACATACAAAAGCAGAAACCTTCCCCAAAGTCCTTCCCCAAAAGAAATGTATATTCTAATGGGAGAGAAAACATGTAAATAACTAGGAGATATTTATATGTGTGTATGTTTGTGTGTGTACACATACATACTCACACATATATATGTGTGTATTGTTTACATATGTATATATAGGTACAGATAGATAGATATTCCAGTCCAGATAGATGGTAATAGATACATCTCTATGATATTATCTAGCTCTATCTATCTATCTATCTATCTATCTATCTATCTATATATCTATCTACAGAATAGGTAAAGGTAGAAAGGGAAGGCATTAGCAGATAAGGGAACTGGGAGAGGTTCATTATAGAAGGTAGGATTTAACTGTCTTGAAGGAATCCAAAGAAACTAAGAGGTATGGGTATGGGATCTATGTATTCCAGGAATAGGGTACAGAAAAACTTTAGTAACTGGCAGATCCACTCCAAGAGGTGGAGGAAGAGGTCCAAGAAGCTCTGAAGTTTGGACCTCTCCCCACCACCTTGGTTTCTCAACAGCTACCCTAGAAACACCCATATATGTATCACTATATACAAAGTGTATGTGTGTGTATGTATATACATACACATGCATGTGTATATATCATATATATACATATATGTTTATATATAATCTCAATGGAACTTCACAATACCCATATGAGGGAAGCACCACAGGCATTGTGCCCATTTTGTAGATTAGAACACAAGCTCAGAAAGGTTTAGTTACTTCATGGTTACCTATATCATGTCAGTAGCAGGCTTTGAACCCAGATCTCTCCTGATTTGAATTTCAATACTTTTTCCACCACACTCTGCCCATTCTAGAAAGTATGTTCTAATACTTGAGTCCCTGTCATGGTGTGACTGCAGCAGTCATTCACTACATTTCAGAGGAGCGAACTATGCAAAGATCTGAAGCATAAATATAAGTGGATCCAGCATGCTCCTCCAACTCTGCTTCAGGGTTTTATCCCAGATGACTGTCTGTCCCTTATACTTGATGCACCTCTTCCTGAGAAGGGCAGCACATAAACTAGCTTTTCTCCTCTCAACTGGTCCTGTCTGCATCTCTCCTTAGCTAAATTAACAGAGTGCTCTTTGCCATGACCTGGAATAAATCTGCACGTGTGTGTCTCTCTTCCCTCTCTTCTCTGTCTCTCTCTCTCCCTTCAGAACGATCTATCAGTTGGGCATTTTCTCAGGGGGAGAAGGAGAGGGGAAAGCAATGCCTGAACAGTTTCCTTTTCTACCAAATTAAACAAATTGCTTATTACACCAGGTATGAGAAGCTCCTAATTCTCAGCAGCTGGAAAAGATGTTGCATATTCAGGAACTCCTAAAGGGGAAACAGCTTCTGAGGCATCCAGTTGCTACTCCATGAAAACAGATGGGAATAGAAGCCCATAGTAAGTGAAATCATCAGAGCACATCTGGACATCCTACCTCACCCCATTCCAGTCCATTTCCTGGCCTCCAGAGTGGCCTCCCTGGATCTCTCCTAACCTACCACTGCCTTTGCCAAATGTGCTTTGACTCTGTGAACACACACACACACACACACACACACACACACACACACACACGATGTATGTGTGTGACCTCCCATAAACTGCATAGATGAGTGCAGAAAGTCCTTGCTGCACCTGGTCATTAAAAACGGAGAGCAGCAGGCTGAGTTAAGGCAGGACTTACCTCTAGGACTTGATTTGGGGGTGAGTGTAGGGTGTTATAATCTGGTGACTGTCAATTCATAGACTTTTTAGACCTGGAAAAGGTCTCAGACATTATCCATTATAATATTTTGTAGCTGAGGAAACTATCACAGAGTGGAAAAGTAACTTCTATTTAGTGGCAAAGCTGAGATCAGAGCTGAGATCTTCTGAATCTGTTAAGTGTTCATTCCATTATATTTATAGTCACTGTTCCACACAGAAAGAATGAATGTTGGGCAATATTGATGGAGAACAGGATCAGGACATCAAGCATAAAAGAAGGGTGTGTGTGTGTGTGTGTAAGTAAAATATCAATAGCAGGCATATATCAAGGTCACAATTCTTTCATAAGAAATTGCTTTTGTCTTATTATGATTCTTTAATAACATCAGTGATTATTTTAGGAGGCAGCATGGTATATCAGAAGGGGTAGTAGGTTTAGAATTAGGAAACCTGGGTTAAATCCCTGCTCAGCCACTGCTGTAACCTTGGGCAGGACACATAACCACTGGGGCCCTCAGTTATATCATCCAAAATAAGACAGGGTCAGGATAGATGTCTTCCAAGATAGTTACTTCCAGCTCTAAATAAATCTATGATTCAATGGCATTGAAGTTGATTGTTGCTTGTGGCTAATGATACAGCTTTACACTGAATTTCAAGATATATAACATTATATATGCATATGTGTACACACACACACACACACACACACACATACACTTCAATTGTCTGATTTCTCCCTTTCCCTCTTCTTCTCTGTCTTCCTCCCCTTCCTCCCCACCTCCCCTCCCCAGCAACACCCCCTTTCCCTTTCTTTACCCTATAGATTGTAAAGTCCATGGTGACTGCCACTGAATTCTGACTCAAAACAGTGGTCAACAAAGTGCCACACTCAGAGAGGGGTTTAATAAAATCCTTTTTCCCCTCCAATATGCAGTAAAATCTTAATTAATCAGAATCCCCTATTGACATCCTATTCTTCTCCCTACATTAAATTCCCACCTGATTTTAAAGAGAATAAATAATCTAGGTTTTATTCCCTAATTCACCTTTTAAAATATGTTATAAGTTGTTTCCATATTCAATTTAATAACTGTATCTTCAAAGATTGTGATATATCATATTCATAATGATGACCCTGGAGTACTTCATCTAGAAATCCTGTTGCAATGACTAGGTCATCCTTCCTTAAGCAAGTAGGTGGTGTATTGGAAAAGAGTGAGGATTTTGGAGTTAAGAAGACCTGTCTCAGGGATGGCTAGGTGGCGCAGTGAATAGAGCGCCGGCCCTGGAGTCAGAAGGACCTGAGCTCGGAGCGGGCCTCAGACACTTAATCCATACAAACAAAAAAAAAACCTAGCCGTGTAACCTTGGGCAAGTTACTTAACCCCAATTGCCCTAAAGGGGCGGCTAGGTGGCGCAGTGAGTAAGAGCGCCGGCCTCGGAGTTTGGATGACCCGAGATCAGATCCGGCCTCAGAAAGTGAGCACCCACGCATAAATAACCCCAACTGCTTTAAAAAAAAAAAATGAAGATCTGTCTCCCCACTTACTAGCTATGTAATGCTGGGCAAGGTATTTAATCCTTTTCAGCCTCAGTTTCTTCATCTGTAAAATAGGAACAATAATAATCTCTTCATTTTTTTTTCTTTTTTCAGTTGCATCTGATTCCTTGGGAACCCATTTGGATTTTTTTTGGCAAAGATACTGGGGTGGTTTGCCATTTTCTCCTCCAGTTTATCTTACAGATGAGGAAACTGAGGCAAACAGGGTTAAGCAATTTGCCCAGGGTTTTATCTGAGGCCAGATTTGAATTTAGGAAGACTTCCTGATTCCAGGCTGGGCAATCTATTGCTACCTAGCTGCCCTAGGGGTAATAACAGCACTTACCTTACAGAGTTACTATGAGAATCTAATGAAAATATATGTGTGTATATATACAAATATACATTATATATGTGCTTATATAGAATAATGCAATAAATATATATGTGTGTGTTTATATATATACATATATGTGCTTATATATGTATTTATGTACACATACATTATATACACACTTTGAAATACCTTAAAGAACTAATATAAATATCGGTTATTTTATGGCAAAAAAAAAAAAGTAAGCTCAATGGTTCTATAAAAAAGGAGTTTTTAATTAACCCTGAATTTGCCAGAAAAGGAAATTCACCAGAATTGTTCCTCTTAATTCCCATTCCTCAGGCACCCCAGTGAGCAGAGATTTTTACTTTATTTGTTGAGTTGAAGCTGTTCAAAGTGTCCTCCCTGGAGGAGAAAGGAGATTTTAAAACTTGGCTGTCAGCCTAGTTTCAGGGAATCCAGTCCAAAGGCTATTCTGGCTCCTTGTGGTGTTATTCTGTCTAAGTCTATTAAGAAGTTCCCAGTGAGGGAAATGAGAGATTCATTGAAGGGCCTATTAAGAACCATTAATGAATTCATTAACCTAATCAGCCCAGGGTGCCTCTTGGGCAGACAATTGACAAGATTAGGCCAGTAATAGGTGCTCGTGCCCTTTTAAGAGCAGTAGCCTTCCCAGGTCAGATCTTTCTTGGTTTAAACAAGTGGGGAAAGAAAAGAAAAGGTTTCTCTTCGATGAGCCTAATTGCCTTGAAGGAGTCAGTGTTGTAAAATTAAACTGAGCCTGCCACCATCTGTCTGTCCTTTAATTAGCAACAGAGTACTTGCTGGAACATACAGGTGCGGAAAGGAATTCAGTGACACTTTCATTAAAAGGGAGAATGCCAAGGTAATAACCAGTTTTCAAAATAAGACGCACCTTGGAGGCACAAGGCCAAGTTCATGTGGCTTTCCTCAAGATAAACCTATCATTAAGCAGTGACACTTATGGCTCACTGTGTTTGAGAGTCACATTTATCTGTCTTAGGTGATAGAATTTTACTCCAGGAGTTAACTCCCCCAACCCAAATACTCCCATGTTTCCGTGTTCATTCACCATGTCTTGTTTGCCTGAATTTTCAACCATCATATGGGAAGGATGCTTGCATTCCTCCCAGATATCTCTAGACCTGTGATTTCATGGCTATGTAGGATTGCTGGGTGACGAAACACTCTCTACCCATGTGGACTGACACCATTTCTGCAATTTATAAACATGGAATGTTACCTATAGAGCCCTGACAGCTTAAAGATATCTCTAGTACAGGGTTCTGCAGAGCTAGGATTGGAAGCCAGGCCTCCTTGACTTGGAGACTGGCTTTCTATCTCCTACTTATTGCCTCATTTATCTGTTTTAGGGATTGGATCCCATTTATTAATCTCCCTAGACCTCACCCAAATATTTATTTCTCTCCATTTATAATCAGCATGTGGGATGGGTGCCTGTGCTCTTCTCAGCACAACTAAAATATGTTATTATTTTAAAGTTCATTTTTGATGGACTTGGTGTTGTCAGAACTGTCTGTGAACGGGCAGAGACACTCTCTTGGAAATAGAAAACTGGTGTTTTCTCAACCTTGTTCTTTGAAGGCAGCAAGTCAGAAGAACCAAAGGTGGGAGAGAAAGAGCTGGCTGTTACCAATTATAAAAAGAAAACCTCTATATTCCATTTCTACCCTTTTCATATTTCCATACATAACATACTTCCCCCACCCCCATAAACATATGAAAGGATCATATGATAACCTGTTGCATTTATATTGAATGCTAACTTTAACCTAATCTCACCCGAGTAAAAATGGACATGATGGTCATGGGAAGGGCCCAGGAAGAACATATGGCCCAGAAACCCTTAAAGATATCCTTGGCTTCATGCTTTCTCTTTGTTCTCTTATGTCCTTAATATATTTTCTCTCATTTGCCATAGCCATCTACCAGGCAGGAGATTGGTCTAATGTTTCAGTACCTAGAATTATACATTTAACTATCAGGGGGTGTTGCTGCCCACTTGCCTGATCTCATTCACTAAGGTGGCCTTATGGTCACAAGAGTGGTTATATACATTACCTAATACCAGAAGTCACTCAAGGAAAATGACAGGCACTCTGTATAGTTCTCAGAGAGCTGAGTAGCTCTGTTCCCAACCCCTTTTGTAATTGCCAGTACTTCTCTCATTAGCTGATGGGTATGGTACACAGGGGTTTTTCCAGTTGAATTTTTTGTGGTACCCCAACCCAATAAGAGACTTCCATCTTCCTTTTCCTGCTGAATTTCATTGCACCCCAATCACTAGAAAAATGGAATCAGTCACAGAAACATTGATTGTACCTTTATTCATGATTGTAGAAACAAACAAACAAAAAAGATTAAAAACCACATATGTTAAAATAACCACATAGCACAAGTGGCTATGTTCCTTCCAGATATATTAGGCCAATCCTTTTTTGGTTCACATACAAGCCAACCCGGAAGTTTAAAACGATATAGTTCAGGCATTTTTAATTTGAACATCCTATCCTTTTCAGACAACACCCAAAGTTTTAAAGATCATTTGATCAGGTGTTTGTATTCAGACCTTTCGATTTGCTTTACCCACAAGAAGCTCACAGACATTTTCCCAGGCATTATCCACTTATGGCCAAATTTCCCAGAGGGCCAATGTTCAGTGAGTGGAAGTCAAGATGTAGGATGTCTCCTGGCTTTTCCTCATTCACTGCTCTACTCGTGGAAGGTAATTTCCTCTTTAAACGGCTTCCCGATTGGTTCATTAACTGGATTGTACAGGAATCAGGACCACTTCTCAACGTTTATTCACCCTGATGGCAAAATTAAGTCAAAGACAGGTGTAGATGCAGAGAGAAACTCCTTTCACACTTACGAATTTCCTGTCTTCTGGAACAAACCTTTTCACTGCTTAAGTCACAATTCACTTCTGCCCCAGGATTCTTTGGCTTTTTCTATAGAATAAGCTTTGGGAGCATTCTCACCTTTATGGGTGGTTTGATCTGACATGGGGCCAGGGCATGCGGGTTGGTAAGAGGTCATAGAAGCAAAAAATAACCGTGGCCTACATTCATACTCTTCCTCTGCTCCATCCCACACTATGTATACAAGAGACATCAGAAATCATGTATCCCAAACCATATTTAAGAGTATGAATTCCCTCTCAAATATCCCTGTTACTACCTCTCCAGATCATAAGATAATAGATTTGGAGCTAGGAGAATTGCCTAATGCAACACTCTAATTTCATAGCTGAGGAAACAGGCCGAAAAAGGTTAAATGACTGTTCAAGGTAACATATCTAGTAAGTGGCAGAGTCAGAATTTGAACTCAAGTCCTCTGACTCCAAATCCAATCCTCTACCCACTGTACAACTCAAAGGCCTTCAGTGACAGAATTTTCTACTTCCTCTATGTCTATTTGGTCAATTCTAATTATTTTTTCCTTCTAGGGAGCTTCCCTGTAATTTACACTCAGTGGTCCTGGTTCTACTCTCTGGGGCCAAGCAAGTCTAATCTTTCTTCCACTTGACAGTCCTTCAAAGCTTGCAAAGAATCTTTTAAAATTCTACATTTACAATTCTAGCATGTCTCCCCTAAATTATTCTTTTTTCCAGTCAAGTGACCCTAGAGTTTCTTCAATTGATTCTCATATGAAATGGTTTCATTTTCTATTCTATCATTTTCATAATACAAATCTAATGATAAAATATCACAACTAAAAGAGACTTTGGTGACCACCTTGTTCACCCCAAAACCACGCCCATTGCACTGACGGTGACCAAATCATCAGGATGACTTTTGTTTGAGTTCACACAAACAGGCAGGGCGTCATACTGGGAACTAGGATCCAGGGCTCCTGTAAAATGCTTTTTAAAAAATTTGGAGTTTATTCATTGCCTTCTAAACTGAATAATGTATTATTCACTTGCCCACACTAACTGCCCTCCACAGTCCAGTTCATTGTTTGAAGGTGCAAATAGAAGAGGCCTATGTGCTTTTTCCACATGCCTTCCCTCCATATACTTACTTTTTTATTCCCTGCCCCCTCCCCAGAGCTGGATATTATGAGACACAAATATGTATATGTGTGTATATGTATGCATGTATATATATATATATGTATCTTTCTATATGTATGTGTGTGTGAAACCATTCTATACATACTTCTGTTTATCAGTTCTTTCTCTGGATGTAGACAGAATCTTCCTTCATATGTCCTTTGTAGTTAATTTGGGTACTTATAATAGTCAAATTGTCAAAATGACTTAGTCATTCAAAGTTGTTCTAAAAAAATAGAGCTGTTACTCTCTACAAGATTCTCTTGGTTCTTCATTATTTCTTGCAAGTCTATCCATGTTTTCTAAGATCATTGAACTCATTATTTCTTATAGTACAGTTGCATTCCATCACAATCATATACCACAACTTATTCAGCCATTCACCATTTGATGGGCATACCTGAAATTTCTAGTTCTTTGTCACCACAAAGAGAGCTACTGGAAATATTTTAGAACATATAGGCTCTTTTCCTTTTTCCTTAGTCATCTTGGGAAACAGATCTAGTTGTGGTATTGCTGAGTCAAAAGGTATAGGCAGTTTGATAACTCTTTGAGCATAACTCCAGGTCACTCTCCAAAATGGTTAGATGAGCTTGCAAATCTACCAACAATGAATTAGAATCCCAATTTTTCCATATCCCTTCCAACACTTGTTTCTTTCCCCTTCTTCATTTTAGCAAATCTGATAGGTATAAAATGATATCTCAAGGTTGTTTTAATTTGTATTTCTCTAATCAATAGTGATTTAGAGCAATTTTTCATGTAACTATAAATTGTTTTGATTTCTTCATAGGAAAGCTACCTGTTCATATCCTTCAACCATTTATCAATTGGGGAATGACTCATATTCTTATAGCTTTGGCAGAGTTCTTTATATGTCTGAGATATGAGACCTTTATCTGAGAATCTGTCTATAAAATTTTTTCTGAGTTTTCTGCTTTCCTTCCGGTCTTGGCTACATTTCTTTTATTCTTATCAAACATTTTTAACTTAATGTTTTCAAAATTACCTATTTTACACATCTTGCTGATTTCTATCTCTTGTTTATACATAAATTGTTAGCTTATCCATAAGTCTGAAAGGTAATATATTCCATGTTCCTCAAAATTTCTTGTAATAATCTCTCTTTATATCTAGGTCATGTATCCATTTTGATCTTATCTTGGCAAATGGTATAAGATATTGATATATGCTCAATTTCTTCCAGACTGCCTTCCAGTCTTCCCAACAATTTTTACCAAATAATGAATTCTTATCCCCCAAACTTAAGTCTTTATACTTGTCAAATACAAGTTTCCTATATTTATTTGTTGCTGGAAATTGTATGTCTACTCTGTTCCACTGATCTACCTTTCTATTTCTTAACCAAATACCAGATAGTTTTGATCATTATAGCCTTATAATATAGTTTAAGATCTGATACTGTTAAACTTCCTTCCTTTACATTTTTTTTTACAAATTCTTTTGATATTCTTGACTTTTTATTCTTTCAAATGAATTTTTTACTTTTTTTTCTAACTCAGTAAGATCCGGTACAAAATAAGGATACCCACCTGTCGCCAATATTGTATCAGAAATCCTTAGCCTGACACTTAAAATCCTTCACAATCTAGTTACTATCTACCTTTCCACTTAATACCAGAAAGTATTTAATAATATTCTTTTTTATGCACTCTCCATTGTAGCCAAAGTAGCTTTTCTACATCTATGCCCTCTATACTTTTACACAGCTGGTCCCTTATGTCTGGAATATTCTCTTTCCTCATGCTGAATAGAATTTCTAGCTTCCTTCAAAGCCTAGCTCAGATGCAATCTCCTAATGAGGTCTTACCTGCTTCCATATCCCCTGCTGCCCTCATTTAATAATCTCTCACTTTAAATTCTTTTATAATTTCATCGTATTTATGTATATTTATTTGTATATTCCTCCTTCCCTCACCCCCTTTCATAAATCCTGCCTGCCCCAGTAGAATGTAATCACCTTGAGGGCTGGCAGTGATTAACATTATTATGTCCTTGGAGCCTAGCATAGTGCCTTGCAATTAGTAGGCAATTTATATTATTACTCAGTTTCCTCATTATGAACACGACACTTCTACATATGTAGCCTGAGTTCACATTAGCTTTAGCATAGGGCAAGGTGTAGAAATTGCTTTTTTCCAGAAAAGCTCACATAAGTAAATATGGTCTCTTCCTGGAGAAATGTCAAGATGTCATCCGGGCCAGACACTCTCTCTAGCTTAATCAAACTACCACTGGGGGGAAGGGAGGGGGATGACTCAAAGTCAATCTTACTTTCCTTCTTTCTTTTGTAAAGTACATCAATGCTTCAGACCACTAAGGTACTATTGTGGCATTTCTGTTCTAGTCCTGAGATACAGATTACAATAAGGAAGTGGCCCTGGTTTCTACAAGAAGATTTCACAGACTGGCCCCTGAGTGGCTTTGCAGAGGGCCCAGTTTTCACTGGGAAGAGCAGAAAAGGATTAGGGCTGCCCATGCTCAGACCCCTGCTCCCTCCAGCTACAGCTGACTTTATTATAATACTGGACATTCATATAGAATCCTGAGCTTCCTCCAAAGCACAGCTTTTCAAAGCTCTTATAGCCTTCTACATATATGATCTCATTTTAACCCCACAGCAGCTTGGTGAGGTAGATATTGGTGTTATTGACACTGGTATCCAAGTCCACCACTGACCACTGTCTCTGCACAGAAGAGACCCCTAAACCAGAGTGACAGCGCTATTGAGATACTGCCATGTCAAAGGTTGAAGGAATTGCAGCCAAGTGTCAGATAGAGAAAAGAGGAGGAGCCAAGCACAGGTCTTTATTTATTCACACGTTCCTTCTCACCTTTTCCCCTGATTCTTTGGCAAATGGATTGGAATCTGAATCTCCCAAAATGTCACCCTTCCTTCCACAAATATTCCTGAAAAGTGCTATTTAAAGCAAAACAACTGTGATTGTTCAGTGGCTGCCCTGCCCTGGCTTTTGGAGAGAAAGGTAGGATGGGGAGATTATTTGCAAGGCATTGAAGGGTGAGCTATATTTAGGCATTTATTTCCTTTCAATGCTGACAGACTCCTGGAACTTGTGTTAACATTTGGTTGTGACTGTTTATAAATAACATAATGGAAAATAGTCTTCTATCGTAGGGTTCAAGGTGAAGAAAATGCTGGCACAACTCTAGAAAGGTCCAGATCTGAGTTGGCCACAGGACTAATTAGGGCTTTTCAAGGGAAGAGCACAGCTCTGGTTCTCAAGCACTACTTTCCTGGGGGAAAAGGACCAGACAGCTGCTGCAACACCAACTTGCTATTCTAACACACCCACAGTGCTGGAAAGGCACTAGGGAACCAGATACCCTTGCAACCTTGGCTCAAAGGAGATAGGAAGGAGATGAATAAGGAGGACAACGGGCAATTTGGCAGGCCTAGACAATTAAGTGCTAACTTGCTCTACTCTCTTCTATGACTAGCTAGAAACAAGCAGTACATGGCTCTTTAAATTAAAGTTTCTGTTTGTTTGACAGAGGACAAAGTCTGTTCTCCTTAGAACTCACTACCTTCACTGATTGCTGAAAAAAGGCGTAGATGGATAGCGGATGCCTAGGTTCCAATTTGAAATAAGGTAATACATTTTTGGACATAACCAGTGTGGGAATTTGTTTTACTTGGCATACACATGTTTGTTACAAAGATTTTATTTTCATTTCTTTTCTTTTTCTTTTTTTTGGTGGGGGGGGGGGGAGATAGGGATAGGAGGAAAATAAAAATTGCTTGTTAATTAGAAAAATATCTTTTAAAAACATTTTTATTTAAAGTTTTGAGTTCCAAATTCTATCCCTCCCTCCCTTCTTCCCCTCTTCCCTTCCTGAGATGGTAAGCAATCTGATATATGTTATTCATTTCAAATATTTCCATATTTGTCATTTTGTACAAGAAGACTTAAAGAAAAGAAAAAAATAAAGGAAGAAGGAAGGAAAGGAGGAAGGAAGGAAGGAAAGGAGGAAGGAAGGAAGGAGGGAAGGAAGGAAGGAAGGAAGGAAGGAAGGAAGGAAGGAAGGAAGGAAGGAAGGAAGGAAGGAAGGAAGGAAAATAGTATATTTCAGTTTGTATTCAAATAATATCAGTTCTTTCTGTGGAGGCTTCATCACTGGTGCTTTGGGATTGTCTTGGATCATTGTATTGCTGAGAATTGCTAAGTCATTTACAATTTTAATCAAATAATATTGCTGTTACTGTGTAAAATGTGCTCCTGGTTCTGTTCACTTCACTATGCATCAGTTCATGTAAGTCTTTCCAGGTTTTTCTGAAATCATCTTGCTTGTCATTTCTTATAGCACAATAATATTCTAGTATAATCATATACCACAGCTGTTTAGCAGTTCTCCAATCAATGGGCACCCCTTTGATTTCCAGTTCTTAGTCACTACAAATAAAGCTGCTACAAATATTTTTTTGTATAAATAGGTCTTTTTCTCTTTTTTCAGATGTCTTTTGTATATAGACCTAGCAGATGTTTACAGTATAATAGGAGAAAAAAGGTCACACTTGTACTAAGTGGAAGAACTGGCTCTCTGATTGCAAATAGAGCACTCTTTGCACTGCACCAAGTTGCTCTTAACTGCTGGGATCTCATGAACAAATATTAAAAACAAATAAAGGAACTCTCACTAGTCCAGAAACAATAACTACAGTGGGGAAGAAGCTCAGGGAAGCTGCATATACTTAACTCTATGAATGGCCAAGAAAGTTCCTGACCATTTTTTGCCTTCTTTTCGCCCCTTCTGTTCACAAGTCAGAGACCTGAAACCTGAGAGTGAATTTACCCAACTCAAAAGATGGCAGCATCTGACGCTATTGGTAGAGTAACCTGGAAAAGCACATAGTCATCATATTTGCTACCCATGTCATCTGAAAGGGGAATTCAAAGACAATATTTTTTCAGTTCCTGGTTCCTAACCAAAGAAGGGATTTTCTAGGCAGTATTTTTCTGGAATTTAGTCATCTAGTCAAAGAAGGGACATTTCTCTTCTTTTTATCCATGGATTTTGCCTCTGTGACAACCCCAAATTTCATAAGCAGTATTTCTCTTGGAAAGAGAAGAGGATAGCGTATATCAGAAATGTTAAACACATGTCCAGGCATAGGCTTCATGCAGCCTATAACACTCCCAAGCACAGCTTGAACCAAATTAAAATGTAGTTGGGAGATAAATAAAAATGCAATAAAAAATAGATAATATCACATTTTAAAACCAAGTGAATATGTGGCCCACAGAGATCCTTATGTATGGATTAGTGGCCCCTATTTCTATTTGGATTTGACATTACTGGTTATATGGCCCCGAAACTGGAAAAATTAATATCACACATTTGCAAGCAAGGGGTCTACCTCTTTATTCCTCCCAACCCTCCTGCTATTACAGAACAGATCCAGCAGAGTTGGGGGTGGGTGTTGGGGTGAGTTGTTTACCTAGAAGCTCTGAAGAATGTTTCCCTTCTGAGAGGAAATCCAAAGCACAGGATGGTCCATGAGTAAAGATTCTGTGGGGTAGAAGGACTCACTGGAGTGTCATGGTGCTGCCTTACTGCAATCTCAAGTTCGGTTCCCTTCTGGGGGAAATACAAACCAAGGGGTTTCCCTGGGTTGAAAGAATTTTGAAGCCATGGTGCAAAGAGGGACTCAGTGGAGAGGGCAAAAAGTTATGTTAGTTGTTTATTGGCTATTTGAGAGTCCTTTTAAGCATTTTCAATATATATATATATATATATATTTTTTTCCTTTTGGAGGGCAATTGGGGGTTAAGTAACTTGCCCAAGGTCACACTGCTAGGTTGTTGGTTTTTTTTTTGGTTTGTGTTTGCGTTAAGTGTCTGAGGTCAGATCCGAACTCAGGTCCTTCTGACTCCAGGGCTGAGGCTCCACTCACTGCACCACCTAGCCGCCCCCACATTTTCAATATTTTTAATGGGTCCTTGCCATTTTATGTGGAATAAAATAAAGAGCACTTCTCACCTGAAGACTCACCTGGAGACTGAGATGCAATCTATATACAATCTAGATGCAGTGATTTTTCCAGAGTGAAACTCTTGATAAAGCTGATAGTCAGTTGCGGAAATGTTGACCTTTTGAGGCCAAAACTTAAGATCAAATATGGTCCATGTAGGTTCAAACCTGGGAGCTCTATGCCATGAATTACCCAATCCTGGGGAAACAATAAGAGGTTGGGGACAGAAGTAATCCTTTCCCTAACTTAAAAAACACAGAAAGAAAACATATTGGAAACTTCACACTCCCTCTTCCTCTTTTCTCAGGTGAAATTGAAAAGATAAAGGTATCAGTGCTGGTTTGGGGGAGGAAGGGGTACAGTGTCAAAATTCTAATCTGTCAGAATTCTAGATGCCCTGGATGCACTTGTAAATATTTCAAGAGAGTTGCCTTTAGGCTGCCGAAAAGCGTGTTAACATTTGCCTGTATGCAGATGATATGATGATATACTTAGAGAATCCTAGAGAATCAAGTAAAAAACTACTTGAGAGGATAAATAAATTTGGCAAAGTTGCAGGATACAAAATAAACCCACATAAATCCTCAGCATTCCTATATATCTCTAATGAAATTCAACAGAAAGAGATAGAAAGAGAAATCCCATTTAAAGTCACTGTAGACATTATAAAATATTTGGGAATCTACCTGCCAAAACAAACCCAGAATTTATATGACCACAACTACAAAACACTTCTCACACAAATAAAGTCAGATCTAACTAATGGAAAAATATCAATTGCTCGTGGCTGGGTCGAGCTAATATAACAAAAATGACAATTTTACTCAAATTAAATTATATATTTAGTGCCATACCAATCAATTTACCAAAAAACTACTATATGGAGTTAGACAAAATAGTAACAAAATTTATTTGGAAGAACAAACAGTCTAGAATATCAAGGGAATTAATGAAAAGAAATGCTAGGGAAGGTGGACTAGCTATACCAGATTTTAATCTGTATTATACAGCAGCAATCATCAAAACTGCTTGGTGCTGGCTGAGGAGTAGAGTTGTGGATCAATGGAATAGATTGGGTGCACGAGATCCAGCAATTAATGAGTATAGTAATCTATTGCTTGATAAACCCAAAGACCCCAGTTTTTGGGATAAGAATGCACTATTTGACAAAAACTTATGGGAAAACTAAAATACAGCATGGCAGAAACTGGGCATAAACCGTTATATAACACCATATACCAAAATCAAGTCTAAATGGGTGCATGATCTAGGTATAAAGGATGATACTGTAAGCAATCTGGGAAAGCAAGGAATAGTTTACCTGTCAGATTTGTGGAGAGGCAAAGACTTTAGGACCAAACAAGAATTAGAGAGCATTATAAAAAGCAAAATGGATAAATTTTGTTTGCATTAAATTGAAAAGCTTCTTTACAAACAAAGCCAATGTAACCAAGATCAAGAGGGGGGGGGGAAATTGGGAAAGAATTTTTACAACCTATATCTCTGATAAAGGACTCATTTCTAAAATATACAGAGAATTGAGTCAAATCTATAAGAATACAAGTCATTCCCCAATTGATAAATGGTCAAAGGATATGAACAGGCAGTTTTCAGAGAAAGAAATTAAAGATATCTATAAGCATATGAATAAATGCTCTAGATCACTATTGATTAGAGAAATGCAAATCAAAACAACTCTGAGATACCACATCTCTCCAGTCAGATTGGCTAAGATGACAAAACAGGAAAATGACAAATGCTGGAGAGGATGTGGCCAAATTGAAACACTAATGCATTGCTTGTGGAGTTGTGAACTTATCCAACCATTCTGGAGAGCAATCTGGAATTATGCCCAAAGGGCTATAAATAATTTCATACCCTTTAAACCCAGCAATACCACTTCTAGGGTTATATCCCAAAGAGATCATAGAAGAAGGAGGAAGACCCATATGTACAAAAATATTTATAGCAGCTCTTTTCATGGTTGCAAAGAATTGGAAATTAAATGGGTGCCCATAAGTTGGGGAATGGCTAAAAAAGTTGTGGTATATGCATGTAATGGAATATTATTGTGCTATAAGAAACGAGGAGGAGATGGTTTTCATATTTACCTGGAGAGGCTTATACAAACTGATGCTGAGTGAGAAGAGTTGAACCAGGAGAAATTTGTATACAATCACAGACACAACATATGTGTGATGACCAACTATGACAGACTGGACTCTTCTCAGCAATGCAGTGATATGTCAATCCCAAAAGACTCATGAAGGAGAGAGATGTCTACATCCAGAGAAATAACTAGAAAGAACTGTGCTTGAATCCTGATGGAAGAAAACTAATTGATCTTTTTCTTTTCATTGTTTCACTTTATTTCCTCTTTACCATTTTCCATTCCATCTAGTACAATACGCCTTTGTAACTTGGCTAATGTCTAATATGAAAGTATTTGCAGATCCTATACTGGACTATATGCCGTCATGGGGTGTGGGGGGAGGGAGGGAAGGGAAATTTGAAACTCAAGGAACTATGGAATTGAATCTTGTAAACTAAAATAAACAAATAAATTAAATATAAAAAAATTACACTGCTGATAATTATCTTTCTAAGACAATGAACATTTGTATAATTACCTGGAAAAAAATTTGCCTGTAAATGCTAACAAATAACACAGTTAAAAAAACAAAAAACAAAACAAAAAAAGCCAACATTCTCCTGCCATTGGGTTTGAGGTGATTAAAATTCTTTTATACCTCCTAAAAAGTCCCTGATCTGAGTTGCACATAGGGATGATGAGGGCACTTCAGGGGAGGGAAGCCTTTCTGGGGAATGCTTTTTTTTTTCAGTGCAGCCTTATGAACAGGTGATTAAGAAGGAAACCAGTAGGTTCTAGGGCAAGAAATAGTCCAGCCTCTCTGTCTCTGTCTCTGTCTCTGTCTGTCTCTTTGTCTCTGTCTCTCTCTCTCATCTGTCTCTCTGTCTCTGTCTGTCTGTCTGTCTCTCCTTTTTTTTAAGAAATGTGATTTAAAGTGGTAAGTATTCCTGTGGTTTTGCATTCTCACCAGACAGAAATTAGAAAGTCACAAGTCTTCAAAATGCAAAACAAAGCCGGTAGAGGAAACCAGAAGACCTGCCTTTGTGATGAATGAGCCCTGTTTTCGGTTGGATCCCAGCCATTGAAATAGAAATGGCAAAACTAGGCACTGAACTTGGGCTTAATCAGGCAAAACTCTCAGGCAGTCATGCAGGGATTCCCACATGTGCTAAAGGTTTAGCTTTTTTTCAGGAGAAAAATTTGGAAAAGCAAGCTAGGAGGCTGAATTCCTCTCATCTCCCTTTTATCTTGTTCCAGAGAGCTTGGCTCTAAAGAGAGTTCCTGCCACTTGTCCCAAAAAATTCAAATGTAATAGAAAATGACTATGGCTTCAGGTTCTCACCAAAGTTTCAAGGCTGCCTAGAGCTCTACCTTTATTCCTGGAGGTCTGCCAAACCATAGAGGTCCTACTGTTAACATTACAGTGACAGTTGGGGTTTTTTTGGGAGTCTTTTGAAAACTCTGCCCTTTGTCTCTTCCCTCAGTCAATTCTGTTGTGCAGTTAACCTATTTTGGAAATGGTTTAACTTGACAAGATGATTTTGAAGGAGGATCCAGACTTGTCTGGCTATAGTACCTTGTACATTCAATTTAACCCAATCCAATCTAATTGAACTCAACCAACATTTATTGGGCTTGTCCATCAGCATGTTTATGCTGTAAAAAGAGTACAGGTGGACCATAGTTGGACTGAGAGTTGAAGAGGAGAAAGGGAGGTTAGATTGCCTTTAGGAAGTAGAAAAGCTTCTTTAATGACCCTAAGCTTCCCATAAAAGTACAAAAATTAAAATCTTTTTAATACCAGCATTTTATTGGTGCTACTATATAGCAGCAAGGGAGGGAATACAATAGTCTCCCTCCCCCCAGAAAAAATTAAAAGTGAATTTCACACATAGAGACTAATAATGGAGAGTCATGTAATGGGGGTGAACAGGTGACAACATGGAACCAATGAGGGACCCTAAAGAGGAACAAGAGGGAATTATGTCACTAAGGAATTATATGATTGGAAAAGAAAATGGCTTGGTCACATGGCAAGGGTGAAGGATAGTAGTTGAACATTACCAGAGTGCTTCGTTAAGCACCCTCACAGTGGCAGGAGAAAACAAGGAAGGCCTTAAGCATATTGGGTGGCAGACATAGACAAAGCTTTCATTAATAACCACCGAGTACAAGAAATAGATGAAAGTAAAGGATCACAGGATGAGAGCTTTAAGGGATCCTAGTCAATCTATAAACATTTATTAAACACTTACTATGTGCCAGGCACTGGAAGTAAAGAAGCAAAAGACAATCCCTTGCCTCAAAGTGTCCTTAATCCAATGGGAGATTAAAGACAATCTAGTTCTACACCTTCATTTAACAGATTAGGAAATTGAGACCCAAAGAGGATATAGATTCAAAGCTTTGGAGCTAGAAGGAATCTACTCTAAAGATTATCTCATTCAATCCCTTCATCTTTCAGATGAGAAAAATGAAGCCCAGGGAATTTAAGTGACTTTGCCTAAGGTCATATAGCTACTAAATTACTGGGCCAAGATTCAAACCTAGGTCCTCTCACTCTAAATCCAATGTTTCCCCTTATTTCTGTAGAAGAGAATGACATAAGTAGTCTGGCATTCAATAAATATTTATTAAGTGCCTACTATGTACCAGGAACTGTGCTAATTATTAGAGATGTAAAGAGGACAGACCAGGGGAGTGTCTGATCAAATTGAGAATTCTCCAATAGACCTGTTAGATAATTTGAGCATGGGCCATTATTAGTTCCTGATCAAGTCCCCAAATGAAATTGATGGAACATGGGGCACTCCTAGTGATTGTCTGAAGGTCAGCCACACCCCTAGAAAGTTTGCTCCACTCTTTGAAAGTCTCAGTAACTATGGGCTTGATCTTCATATATAATGTATGGATTTGTGGTCCCTATTTCTATTTGAATTTGACATTATTGATTTATATGGCCCTGAAATTGGAAAAACAGTAAGGGACTAATGTCACAGATTCGGGAGCAAAGGGGCTACCTTTTTACCCCTCCCAACCATCCTGCTATTACAGAATAGATCTAGTGGAGTTGGGGTGGGTGTTGGGGTGGGTTGTTTACCACAGGATGGTCCATGAGCAAAATTCTCCAGGGTAGAAGGATTCACTGGAATGTCATGGTGTTGCCTTATTGCATTCTCGAATTTGGTTTCTTTCTGAGGGAAATGCAAACCAAGGGGTTTCCCTGGGTTGAAAGAACTTTGAAACCATGGTGAAAAGTGGGACTCAATGGAGAGGGAAAAAAATTATGTTAGTTGTGTGTATATATTATGTATATGTATATATGAGTGTATGTATATATGTGTGTATACATGTATGTATGTATATATGTAAAGGAAGAGGCATTCTGAATTCCCTAGACAGCGTTATCTTAAAATCCACCTTTCCAGAAGGGAGATTCCCTGAGCAATACTAGCTTTGAGAGCTGCCTTGGGGGTAACTCCAAGTTTAGGACCAAAAGAAAACATGATGGGATTTCCAAGCTCCCTGACCCAGTTTGGAATGACCTGAATACACTGGGCTCAGGCTTTTCTGGGCTCTTCATTTAAACTAATGAAATTTTACTTGTGACTCCATTTCAGCAATTCTCCAAAAGCGAATGAGTGAGTTAGCAAAGGGATCTCTGTGGCAGCTCATTTTCACCACCTGTTCACTCCCAAGACGGCTCATCAAAAGTTGTGTAGCTTAATAGGCTCAATTGTTTGCTTTGTGTTTTTCAAAAAATATTGAGCTCCAGTGCTTGTGGGATTGGATTTTTATTAAAAATGTCTCCTTTCTCTCCCCCTTTCCCTCTCCCCCCTCCCCCTTTTATATACTGCCAGGGCCACAAGGAAGACTGCCCATTGCCAAACCAATAAGGAAAAATAGAATATTAAAAAGTCAGATTTCCATGAAGTGATGGTTGAAGGTATTTTTCATGTGGAAGTTTTCCCCTGGATTCCAAGTGACCTCATCACATGCAGGGCTCAGCTTCAGCTGAATTCGGGCACAAATTAAGGGTTTTCTCTTTCATTTTGCATCCTGTGAAACTCTCCTGGGATGAAAACTTCTGACTTGAGGCTCTGACATTTTGCTTTTCTGGACCAATTCTCATCTTTAAAACATCCGCTAGCTTTCCACTTCTCTCCCCTCTCCCCACCCCCGCCAACAATATACAGCACAAAGTCATATTTAACTTGAGCTTCTGCTGACTTTAAATCAACAGCTCAACTCCACCACCTTTATATGAATGCCAACGTACCAAGGAGCCTCACTAGGCCAGCATGGCTTTCTGGGTAATATAATAATAACTTACATTTTTAGCATTTTACAAAGTTTTGTTCTCTCTCTTCCTCTCTCTCCATGTCTGTGTGTCTTTCTCTCTTCTCCTGTCCTCTCTCTCATTCTTTCTCCTCTTTTTTCTCTCATTCTCTCTCCTCTCTCTTACTCTCCCTCCTCTCTTCTCTTGTCCCCCCTCTCATTCCCTCTCCTGTCATTCTCTCATCTCTATTGCTCTTTCATTCTTTCCCTTTCTCTCTCTTTTCCTCTCCCCATTCTTTCTTCTCTCCTCTCTTACTATTTCTCTCTCTTTCTCCTCCTTCTCTCTTATTTTCTCTCCTTTCTATTGTTCTCTTCTTTCTCTTCTCTTTTTCATTCTCTCCCCTCTTTCTCATTTGTTCTCTTCTCTCTCTCCCCCCCCCCTTCCTCGCCCTTCCTCCCTCCCTTCCCCTTTGGGAGAAAGATACATCATTGAAATATCATCTTTATAGTTGAGCAAATTCAAAGCTACTAAATGAATTGAAAGCTCAGAGAAAGGAAATTAATTTCCTAAGTCACACAGATAATGACATAGCCAGGACTGGACCCCAGGTCTCCTTGATTCCAAGTCTCAGGCACCTTCTGCTATTCCATGCTGGTTATAGTCAGGGCCAGCCTATATAAAAATGAAATTGATAAATCATATGGCCAGCAATCTCCCCACTCATCTTGCAGCACTTTCTCTGATTCACTTCATGCATTACCCCTAGGAGATATAATTGCATATTAATGGGGGAATAATGCCTTAATCTCATAATAATAGCTAACATTTTATAGACCTTTTAATTGCAAGTATCTCATTTCATCTTCACAGCTTCTTTTATACAACATATTGTCACTGTTTTACAGATGAGGAAACTCAGGCTTGAAAAGGTTAAATGACTTCACCATGGTCATGTGCTTAGTAGGTGTCAGAGGTAAGATTCAAACCCAGGTCTCTCCTGACTAGGCTCTACACTCTTTCTGTCATACCCTGATGACTTTTTCTAGAGTAGAGGTTCTTAATCACTTTATGTCACATGAATCCTTTTGGCAAGTCTAATGAAGCCTAGGACCCCATGAAATGCATGAAATAAATTAGAAAGGATTAAGAAGGAAACCAATTATGTTGAAATACAGTTATCAACACATTCTTAAAGTTCATGGACCCTGGATTAAGAACCACTGATCTAAAAAAAAAAAAAACTTCTAATTGAGAGATTGTGTGGTATAGAGGAAAGAATTTGAGGCTTAGAGTTAGGTGAAAACCATGTTTGAATCCTGTTTCTGTTATTTCCTAGTTGTATGATCATGGTAAAGTATTTTAACATATTTCTGTTTCAGTTTCCTAATTTGCAAAATAGAGGAAATACCTATGAAACCTTCTTCATTTAGTTTTTGTGGTAATTAGGTGAAACAACATATATAATATATTGTGTAAACTTTCAAGTTCTACGCACCAGCTATCATCATCATTCTTTTTTTTTTTTAAAGCAGTTGGGGTTAAGTAACTTGCTCAAGGTTACACGGCTAGTCATTATTTGTGTGTGGGTGCTCATTTTCTGAGGCCGGATCTGATCTCGGGTCATCCAAACTCCGAGGCCGACGCTCTTACTCACTGCGCCACCTAGCCGCCCCTTTAGGGCAATTGGGGTTAAGTAACTTGCCCAAGGTTACAGGGCTAGGTTTTTGTTTGTGTGGATTAAGTCTCAGAGGCCGGCTCCGAACTCAGGTCCTTCTGATTCCAGGGCTGGCGCTCTATTCACTGCGCCACCTAGCCGCCCCTTATCATCATCATTCTTAATAATGAAATTTTGGATACCATGCTATGGGAACAAACGAGATATTTCTGTCCTGGTAGGACAAGAGGCCTACACGGAGAAGACATAATGAACAAATCTGAGGACCACAGTTTGGTATGCTTCTTTCCATCTCAATTCTAGAACGAACCTTTTTTGTTTTTTAATTTTCTTTTTTTAATGAACTGAACAAACAGCAATGAATATGAATATTAAAGAAATAAAAAAGATCAGAAAGGAGCATTATATTTGAAAATGAACTTCAAACAATAAGCATGTATTAAATGTTTACTGGGTACTGTGCTAAGCAATGGGGATACAAAGAAAAGGTAAAAATTCCCTGCCTCAAGAAGCCTATATTCTAATGAGGGAGACAACATGCACATATATAATTAGATACAAGCCATACATATAGGTATATATGGTAAATAAAATATAATCTTAAAAGGAAAAAGCACTAGAAGTTGGGGAGACCAAGAAAGGTCTTGTGCAGAAGATGGTAGTTGGACTTAATCTTAGAAGCCAGGGATTTTAAGAAACAAACAAAAAGGGAGAACTTTCCAGACATGCATTTTCCAGTGCAAAGACATGGAGAGAGAGGATGTGGGGCTGTACATGAGCAATGGGAAGCATGGACAGATCATAGAGTGCATGGAAGGGAATGATATGTAAGACTGGAAAGATAGAAAAGGGCCAATTTATGAAGAGTCTAAAATGCTAAACATTATATTTCATCTTACAGGTAATAAAGGATGACTAGATTTTATTGAATAGGGGCATTTTCACTTTAGGAAAATCATTTTGGCAGTCCTGTAGGGGACAGATTGTGTAGAAAAGAGATTTGAAGCAAAAAGACCAATTACGAGACTCTCACAATTGTCAACATGAGAGGTTATGAATGCCTGAACTAGGATAGTAGTGATATGAATAGAGAAAAGGGGATATATGCATACACACACATATATATATTTATGATGTATATATGTGTATATGTACATATATAATGTATATATGTATGTGTGTATGTATGTATGTATATATCAGGTTTGTTGCAGAAGTAGAAACAAGATTTGGCTCCTGAAGGATATGTGGGATAGAAATGAAGAGGTAGGGATGGCTAGGTGGTACAGAGAATAGAGCACTGGCCCTGGAGACAGGAGGACCTGAGCTCAAATCCAGCCTCAGACACTTAACACTTATTAGCCATATGACCTTGGGCAAGTCACTTAACCTTAATTTCCCTGCCTTGCCCCCTCCAAAAAGCCAAATAAAAAAATGAAGTCAAGGATGGCACTGAGGTGGCTAACCTGGAGGATTTGGAAGGCTGATCATGCCTTTATCAAAAGTACAGAAGTCCATAAAAGAGGTATATTTGTGAGAAAAAGATAATTAATTCTGCGTTGGACACGTTGAGTATGAGATGTATAGGAAGCATCCAGCTCAAGATGCCCAACAGGCTTGTTGGTGATACAAGAATGGGGCTCAGGATGTTGACTGGGGCTAGATATAGAGATCTTTGAGTTATTTATCTAGATACCACAGCCCATTGATAAGCCCATATTCAAAAGCTTGGCAGGGGGCGGCTAGGTCGCGCAGTGAGTAAGAGCGCCGGCCTCGGAGTTGGGATGACCCGAGATCAAATCCGGCCTCAGAAAATGAGCACCCATGCATAAATAATGACTAGCCGTGTAACCTTGAGCAAGTTACTTAACCCCAATTGCTTTAAAAAAAAAAAAAAAAAGCTTGGCAGAAGCTGTCAGAGCTTGGGTTCCACTAATATAGTCTTCAAGACACCATGGTCGCCTCTACTCCAACATGAGACATTGAACTAGTTAGTAGAGACAGTTTGTATTTTTTCTACTATGATATAGGAAACTATATTAATGACCCTCAATACTATAATAGCTGGGTCTTGATTAGTGTTAACAACGTATCATGAAATGATCACAAATTCACACTGCATGTTTACATTGGGCTGTAACGAATTACCATGATTTATATAAGTATATTTTGAAATCATGAGAATCTGAATACATGAGACCACTTCACAGGATTTATTGTTCATATATTGGGTCTTAGCTCTATTCATATTTTTCCTTCAACATTCTCTTCTCTAAAGAATTCCAGTCTCTTTAGCTTCTCCTAAGAGAGGTAATCTTTTTAAGCAATCTATGATCCCGAGGCAAATATTTCCATAAGTAATAAACATCACAATCTTAGTCAGAAAATCATTCAAAGACAGCAATGCTGAAAATACACCTGATTTTTATTATTCCAAATTAGAATTTTGGAGCTGCAATGAACCTGAGACCTCATCTGCCCTAGACCTTCATTTTATAACTAAGGAAACTAAAATCAACAGATGGAATATCACTAGCTAAAAGAAAAGCCCTGACTAGAACCTGGGTTTCTTAACTCTAAGAACTAATGACCTTTCTCCTTTTCCTTGCAAAAATAAGATCAACAAAAAAAGAAACCAACTGAGCTGGTTTCTCACCAGTTCAATCCCCCTAAATAAGCTTTAGCATACTGTCTTCCACATACTGAAGCAACTGAAATAAGGAGGCTCAGAGTTTCATTTCATAAAGTAAACAGAATCCCAGAACTGCAGGTATTTCTTGATCATGGTAGGCTGGTAGGCTTGAGGCAGTTTCTTTCATCATGAATTATAAACAAATTTCAGGTGAATAGTGGGAAATAAGGGTGCCAGGAATGGACTGATCATAGTCAGCTAAGTCTTGGAGTGTGTGTGTGTGTGTGTGTGTGTGTGTGTGTGTGTGTGTTTGTGTGTGTGTGTGTGTGTGTGTGTGTGTATGTGTGTGTGTGTATCAAACCTGACTCTACCACTCTGTGATTTTCAGTCATTACTTCCAGTCTTATACTCTAAAAGCAAGAAAAACAAGGTTAATTCCCGGGCAGCATGACAAGCCTTCGTGAGCTTTAATGTCTGCTCCTCTCCCAGTTAAGCATTCCCATTGTCTCTAACCAATCCTCTTATGGCATGACCTCGAGGTCCTTCAGCACCCAGTGCTTCTTGCTGGAGATCAGCTTACATGTTGCTATTCAGTCATGAATGATTCTTCATGACCCCATTTGCATTTTCTTGGCAGAGATACTGAAGTGACCCATTTTCTTTGCTAGCTCATTGTACAGATGAGGAAACTGAGGTAAACAGGGTTAAGTGACTTGCCCAGGGTCACACAGCTGGTTAGCATTTGAAGCCAGATTTGGATTCAGGAAGACGAGCTTCCCGATTTCAAGTCCAATGCTCTATCCACTGAAACCTAGACGCCTCAAAAGCTTATATGTATCTTTCCTAAAATGTATCACTTAATACTAAGCACAGTAGTCCACATACACTCTGAAAAAGGTAGAGTATATTTTATCTTGGTTCTGATATATGCAGTCCTGGATACTATGAAAATGAATAGACATAATGAAAATGAATATGAATAAATGAATAGAAAATGAATAAACATAATATTTATTGTTGTTGTTCAGTCATTTCAGTCATGTCAGATTCTTCATGACCCCATCTAGGATTTTCTTGGCAAAGATATTGGAGTGGTTTGCCATTTCCTTCTCCAGCTCATTGTAGAGATGAAGAAAGTGAGGCAAACCATGACCCCAGATAATGCATTATATAAAACAAAGGCACTAATCACTGGTGGTTTACACTGGGGAGAAAACATCAGGATGGAACTTGAGCTGATAACATTAAAGAATGATACCTTATTGTCCCTAAGGGATACCCTTAGATCCCCAGGACTGGGAGAGATAGCCTTATTCAGGAACTTGGTTCCTCTGTGATGGTAAGAGTTGGGCTGAGAATGCCCCAAAATGTTATGTGGGTTATCTAAGTATAGAGCTTTATGTAGTACCCAGTTAGTCCCTTCCCCCATTCAGGATGGGAGGGAAGTCCAAAAGTATTTGAAGTATGAGGACAGAATTTCTGAGTCCATGGCCATGTTGGATAAAATGGACTTAGGATGTCCTGAAAGAGAGATATATCGAATGAACAGCAAACTTCGAGAATACAGAAATGGGGTCAGGAAGGGCTGTAAACCAAAGGAGATACCAAGAACCATCGGATCCATGTCAATTTATAAGAAAATGGTGAGAAATACCAGGAAGAAAGCTTTTCAGCCTTGGAACCTACAAATACACTTTTTACTAAGGACTCATTTGTGAATTTTCTCTGAAGAGAAAAAGTAAGATCACTGTGCAAAGGGCTCATATGAGTCCTTTCTGGCTTCTTTACTCACTGTAACAAACTAGGTTTACCTTTAATACCTTTGCTAACCTGAAATGCTTACAGGGGAACTGAGGACCATTTGAAAGATATGAGTCAGATTCTTTTTTTTTTCTTGGTGAAGTCCTACATGGATATGTGAGCTATTGAGATTATTCTTAAAGACACCCCTAAGACTGAACCTTGTTTATTGCATCATTAGTCACAGTCTGACCCGCAAGTTATATTTAGATTTATCCTTATTAAGTTACATATTTAGATGATCAGCTCACATGTAAATTTATTTTTTGGATCCCAATTTTGTCATCGAGCAAGTTTTTTATGCTTCCCAGCTTTGTGTCATTTCTAAGTTTGACAAGCATACCTTTTACATTTTCATCCAGAACAATTACAAAAATGTTCAATAGAATGAGGTCAAATATCTCTAGGATATTTCATAGACTAGGACCTTCCTTTTTCCTCCCAACTCCCCCCCCCCCAAAAAAAAACCACTATTGAAGAAGGCCTGTTAATGACTGTTCTTTGGACCTATCATTCGGTCACGTATCTGTAATTTTACACATATCACTCCACTTTATCCATAAGAATAGCATGAAACATTATGTAAAACACTTTGCTAGGTAAAATACATATCTAGCATTCCTCTAACATACCAGTCTAGTTACCCTGTCAACAAAAGAAATGAGGTTGATCTGGTATGGTCTATTCTTGATGAAGTCATGCTGGTTTTTAGTGATAACCACATTTCTTTCTCAATGCCCACAAACCATCTTTTAATACTGCAATCAGAAATTTTGCAAGGAATATAAATCAAGATTACTGGCCCATAGTTTTCAGATTCCTCCCTCTTCCCTACTTTGAAAATCAGGACAGCACCAAGCTCTTCTTCCAGTCCTTTCAAAGATTACCAACAGGGGCTCAAGTTTTACAATTGTCCTAGGATGTGGCTTGTTCTGGCCTACTATAGTGAATTCATTGAGGGCAACTAGGCATTCTCTTCTCTCCTCACTTATCTCCAGTTTCAACTTACATTTATCTATTTTTGTTCTATCCTCCCTAGAACAAAGGTCCTTTTCTTTGAGAGAAGGGGGAAAAATAAACACCAAAGCAAGACAAGGGTTAGGTAGTTCAATCACCTTACCAATGCCCTCGGTCATCATCCCACTTATCTTACTCTGGGGAGCAGTGTATACCTTTTATGGAATATCTCCAGCCTTTAGATAGATAAACAAACACAATCCATTTTTTGTCCTTAACATTCATCATCAGCTTACCCTGAGTTTTAGCACTCTTAGCACAATTTTTTACAAGATTGAGCTAATCTTTCATATCCATGCTGAGTTACTTGCCTTTGCTTCTATTTTCAATAAATGTCTGTAAAATCTGAGCTGATCAATGACTTCCTTAAATAGTCTTATTGGTCTCTTTAGGAAGCTCCCATGCCTCCTGCCAACAGGAACCATTTTTCTTTATGTCTTCCGAATTTCATCTTTGAGAGCTTCCTATTCATCCTCTATTAGATTCTATAGAATTTTTTTTTCATTTTTTTAAATTAAATTTTATCCTATAATTGTACATGTATAGCCTAAATCAGATTCCTTGCTCTCTTGGGGAGAGGGCAGAGAGGGTGTGGAGAAGGAGAGAGGGCGGGAGAAAAGACATTGGAACTCAAAATCTTATAAAAGTGAATGTTGAAAGCTAAATTTTTTTAATAATTAAATTTTATTCTTTTTCAACTAAGAAATATTTATGTTTTCTGTTTTTTGAATGAACAGCAAAATCAGATCATCACAGCCACCCTGTGAGGTAGGGACTATGTGTATGATCACCTCCATTTTACAGATAAAGAAATTGAGACTTAGTGGGCTTGTTTTAAATACAGCTGGTAAGTTTCAGAGGTGGGACTCAAACCTAGATGTTTCTTGATTCTAGGTCCAGCAGCCTTCTCAGTATACTGTGCTACCTCTCACAGAGGCGAAGGAATCCCCCCATTTTTCTTCATAGCATTCTACTTAGCTCTTCCTTAAAGTGCTTTTTATTCATCAAAACCTGTAAAGATTTATTCTCCCAGATCTTTCACTTTCTTTTTTAGGATGAATACCAGTTTTCATTTTGTATGTACATAAAATTACTTGTTACTGTAGGAAACACAGCCACTTTCTTAAGGTCACTGCAGAAGTCATCTTGCCCTCCATACTTTGGTTGGAAGCCAAAATCTTGGCCCTTTGTATTATTTTTGGCTGCTCTCTTGACTAATCCTTCTGGCTAAGGACATTTGCTTATGCACCCTCCTGGAGGCTCTGTTGCTGGCGGGTGGCGCCAGAGACAGATTTGATTTTTTTTTTTTAGTGTAGTCTTCCTCTTCCACAGATAGAATGATGGTTTCTGCTTGACTTCTTTTATCTGACAATGACCACATTTTTGCCAAGCTGGATGTAATAACCTACCTTGTTTTACCTTGCTCTCAGCCTCCAGATATAATACTGTATTTCCCTAGCTGAGCAATTTTTCTTCAGAGAACTTTTTTCTTAATCTCTGCCTCAATCCAAACAAAGCCCCCTTTCCATCTATAATGGCAAATATACACTGATCTGCAAGTGGTCTTTCTTCTAGACTCCAGCACCTTCCACTTACTCTGCATATATCTTGTTTGTACATGGTTGTTTGGCTCTGGTCTCCTCCATTTGACTGTGAGCTCCTTGAGGGGGAAAAATATGTGTTCTATTACTATCTCAGCACTTAGCACAGTGCCTGAACAAAGCTGTTGTTCATCCTTCATTCCTGAAGAGGACCAATGACATTAGGAGTGTGATGTCTTGACCTGCAAGTGAATTGGACTCAAGTGAGGAAGAGCTAAGCAGAATCATCAGCCTCACTCCCTCCTCCAGAGTCACTGGAGTTCAGTTGCAAGACAGGTCAGGATGAATGGTGCTGGCCCTGGATGCAGTGGGGGGACCGTGGCCTTTTTAAAGCTAAGGTCTTTCCTGGGTCTCAGTTCATCTGAGGCAAAGCCTATTCAGTAATTAAAGGCTGGGTAAGAATTGAGGCAAAAGATTGGCTAGTTTGCCTTCATAAAAGAATCAGTCTGGGAAGGGAAGACCCTCGGAGTTTCTGGCCAGAACAGAAACATCTGCTATTTACACTCATTCTAAGACTTCAAAACCCAAACAATGAGCAAGTGAGGCTTGGGCTGGGATCTATTATTGGCCAATCAGTGAAACCAGAGTGATTTGGGTTTAAAGGCATAGTCAAGTAACTCCATTTAAATTACAATGGGCTTTAACAAAGCCTGGTTTTCCAGAACTATATTTCAAGAAATCATAAATGAAAAACTACATGAGACAAAAGAGTTAATTGTCACCTAGCACAAAGTAAGAGCTTAATAACTACTTGTTACTGCCTGCCTGTCTGAATAAAAACTGCGTCCTCTCTCAGGATAACTATAGTTAAATATTTTCCTCAAGTTCCATCTATGTTATATCAAAAGAACAGAGGCAAAAGTGTAGAAAAATTCAATAACATCAAATAGACCTCCAGTTTATTCATCTTGCTTAGACAACTACAATTAAACTCAGGTCATTTTTATCTGATTTGAGTCCATAGTCTCATAAATCATATGCTTCTGGTTACCTGTTCTCCAATCACTTCTGTCCTCAGTCAGGGGTGAGAACAGGAGGCAAATGGAGAAGCAACAATGGCTCCTAAACCCAATATGGCTCACCCTACTACCTTTAACCCCTAATTTTAAAATCATCAATCTCAGCCTCAATTCCTCCTTTTCCATTTTTGCCTAACCTGAAAGAAAAACAAAGATCTAGTGTGGTGAATGGGCATGGGATTTAGAGTCAGGAAGAGCTAAATTCAAATCTGACCTCAGACACTTACTAGTTCTATGAGCCTGGGTAAATCACTTACCTAGTCTGTGCCTCAGTTTCCTTGGTTTCCCATAAAATGAGGACGTTATACTCAATGGCTTCTGCAATCCATTCCAGTTCTAAATCTATGATGCCTGACCCTATGAAGTAGTTTAGGGATCTGAGCCTTTTCATGTAGATTCTCAAGGAATATTAATAACCAAGTGTGTTATTCTCAGCATGTATATAATTAGGAATTCTAGACCTGGGGCAAATTCAGTTGATTAAAGATCTAACATATCAAAGGTTTTTTTGCATAATGGAAGTAAAGAGAACAATGTAACGGGAGGTGGAGAGACTGAGAAACTCAGAATGTATCAAGGGGTTGGGGTCTTACAGAAGGGTCTTACAGAAGACTGTAAGCCAAGTACAAAACTTATTGTAGAAGAGGGGAAATGTTCTGAATGACAGTAGCAAAAATTTGAACAGGATGGTAAGAACTTTAAAGGAGGAAAGGCGATTGCTGAATGAAGGTGGTAAAAGGAGGGTCTGAAAGTAAAATGTATGTCAACTCTTCCTCTGGGTCCTGTGTGTGAGAGAAGGTACAGCCAGCCTTGCATCAAGTGCCTAGAGATGTGTTGTCTTTAGGAGAATTGTAGGTTTCATTAAGCATCAGGAGATGGAAGAAATAGTAATGGAGGGTTTCTATAGTTACCATGGAAAAGGAAAATAGAGAATAATACAGACTATGGGAGACATAAAGCTGTTTATAATGATAGGAGGTGGCAGATAATGTTATGTTCATCTTGCACTGTTCCAAGTATTTTACCTGATAAAAATCTCCTGGTCAGATGGTGCCATGGAGGCAGTCTATACTAGCAAAATATCAGACCAGAAGAAGAATACAACTTTCACAAGAATCTGGAATGAGGTAGAAGGCAGACTACATAGGAGGGCCATAGATACCTAAGTCACTGTACAAGGGGCCAGCTTCCTACCCATATCAGCACCTGAGGCAAAGCCCCAGTTGATTTTTTTAAAATACGGATAGATTTACATGAAATAACGAAGAGCAAAAAGAGCAGAACCAAGACAATGTTGTATACAATAACAGCAATATTGTTTTAAGAATAACTTTGAGTGACTAAATTATTTTGACTATTATAAGTACCCAAATTAACTACATAGGACATATGAAAGAAGATACTATCTATACCCAGAGAAAGAACTGCTAAATAAAAAGAATACATATACATATATACATACATATATATGCACATATTTGTGTCTAATGGTAGCCATCTCATGGGTAGGTGAGGAGAGAAAAAAGGAGGAAATAAAGAGAAAGTTACATGATAACTTTATTATATTTTTTATTATATATTTAAAAGAAATAGTAAATCATACATAATATATTTGCAGTTTCATGTGCATCTTTATTATTATCAGAATAATTTTTTTATTTCATGAATTTAAAATAAAATACTTTTTTTTAAGGAAAACAGTAGTTGGGCAGAGAAGGCAAACAGTAAAGTTTCCTCAGATTTGGCTGAAAGGGAAAGGATCATAGGCTTGGGGCAAGAGGGGAAATTAAAGGTCATCTAGTACAGAGAGATCAAATATTTAGCCCAAGGGGCCACATGTAACTGACAACACTCCTGAGTGTAGTCTAAACCATATTAAAATCCTGATTTTAATGTATGGATGTATTAAATATATATATAAATATATATAATATATATTTATAAATATAATATATAAATACTATGATATATAATAAAATATATTATATATAAATAATATATAAAATATTGTATTAAATAATATACATATAAATATAATATATAATATAGATATATAAACATGTGTCATTTTCTAAGGCAATATGCACCCCATAAATATCCTCATGTAGAGTTTAGTGGATCTTGTTTCTATTTGAGTCTGACACCACTAATTTAGTCCAACCCATTCATTTTTGTTTTTTAGCCTAGACCCTAGACCTATAATTTTACTGAACACCTAGCTAGGTGGTTCAGGGGAGAGGATGCTGATCTAAAGCCAAATCTGGCCACAAACAATCATTAACTGTGCGACCCTGAGCCAAACAACCCTATTTGTCTCCATTTCCTCATCTATAAAATGAGCTAAAGAAGGAAATGGTAAACCACTCTAGTATCTCTTCCAGGAAAACTCTAAATGGAGTCACAAAGAATAGGACACAATTGAAATAGCTGAACAATATTTTCATCAGTATAGGGAATTCCCGATGTGATAATTCTTCTACTGATGAGAAGTAGCTTTGTAATTTATAGGCTTAAAGACTTCTTTGGAGGTAATAGTAGTAGTGGTAGTAGTAGTCGTCATAGTAGTAGTAGTAATCAACATCACCATTATCATTAAAACTACCACTTATATAGCACTCACTATGTGCCAAGTGCGATGCTTTACAAATACTGTCTAATTTGATGCTCACAACAATCTTGGTAAGTAGATGAGGAGACTGAAGCAACAGAGATTAAGTGTCTTGCGAGGGTCACAAGGCTAATGAGGGTCCAGGCAGATGTGAACTCATTATAAGGTCAATTGGCTAAGGTCCAGAAGCACGGAGAGTCTGAGACTGGATTCAAATCTGAGTAATCCTGGCTTATCTTGTCATGTACATAACACCATCCCTTCATCTTACAAATGAGAAAAATGGGGTCCAGAGTGCAAATAGGACTTGACCAAAGTCACACAGATAGTAAGCATGACTTATACCCTGGTCTTCTGTCTCCAAATTTACCCATTTTGCTCTGTCATGTTTTGTCTTCCACAACAACATTCCCACTATATCTTCAAGGGCTTCCTAAAACTCTTCTAGAGAACAGCAGGCTATAACAAAAGGAGATAATTGACTGCATCAAAATACTGTCATAACTATTATAATGGCATTGTTTTCCACGAGAAAAAAAATAGCCTCAAATTAGTAGGTCTGTCATGTTCCAAATTGTTTTTATTTCTAAAAATGTACTTTGACATGTGGACAGCTTTTTATCTAACTCAAGACCAAAAAAACTGTGTTTTCTCCAAAACAGTAATAATAATAGTTCGCATTTATACACTGTCTTATAGTTTGTAAGATGCTTAGCAGATATCATTTCATTTTATCTTCACAAAACTCTTGCGAGGTAGGCGCTAGTATTTTTCCCATTTTATAGATGAAGACATGAAAAGTCAGGGGAGTTAAGCCACTTATCCAAGGTCAAACAATTGTCTGAATTCAGGTCTTCCTGACTTCAAGTCAAGAACTCTAACCACCATACAACACTATCTTCAATTCAATTCAATGAATATTTGTTAAGAGCCTACTATGTGCCAGTCATTGTGCTAAACACTAGGGATACCAAAAGAGACAATAGACAGTCCCTGTATTTGAGGAGGGTATAATCAGACAGCAACTACATTCTCAGGAAGAGAATACTTTCTAGTTTGTTATACCTTTACTGACGTTCTACTCCAGTCTCATATCTCCTCTGTGTTTAGGAACAATCATTCATGGAACCCAGGTTCATTGTAAGACTGGCAGAAAGGTTCGTCAATACTTCATAACACTGATCACCAACCACCCAATTGCACTTCAACCTTCCCCAGCCTGAGGAAAGTAGGAAGAAAAACCATCTTCTGTTGTTGTCTCTCTTCATGAAGATTCCTATGGTATGTGAGTAATGCACAGTAGATTTTTATCTTCAGTCATCTAAAACCATTCAGTCTTGGCACTAACCCACAAGTTATGTTTACCTTTAAGGTTTAGAATACCTCAAAAGGAAGCATGGCAATTCATTAGTATTTGGTTCCAGAGACTAAGTATGGCAGATCCCAGAATAAGAGAGTCTTACACAGCATAACCCTTCACATAACATGATGTGATTGATATTTCCAAAGGTTCAGTCTTTCCAAGGGTAAAAAAAAAAGATTACCTGGACCATGAATGAGCACTATATATCACATAGAGTGGATATTTCATCCCATTTCCTTGTCAGTCTTGTTTCATTTGTGTAGATATATCAGTAAAACTTTTTTTTTTCTTGGATGTCTTACCTGTTTTCCTTTCTGTTGTCTACGTGTGCTCTCCTTAAATAGGAGCTTTGGGAAGTTTCCATGGGCAAAGGAAACATCAGGGATTACAGCCCATCACTGATGCCTCAGTGAGCCTGGATGGATTACATTTTCCAGCTGTAGATACATACACAGATGTACAGTTCCACATGTACACACGTGAACTTGGACATACTCACACGTGTTACTACACTGTACACATGCGTGCAGTTGGACAGGTACAAACAGCAGAACTTTTCTGTACTTTTCAAAAAGATTTTCTGAGACATCCAAACAAAGGATCAAGAAAAGCCATACAGTACCTTTAGGTGACTTAAGTGTTGCTACCGCCCAGTCACCATCACAACTTCCTAAAAAAATAATAATCAAAAGATGCTCAACCTTTGGTTGTATTTCCCCCTTCCACCCAGAGCTCACCAGGTCTTCAAATCCAAATACTGCCCCAATCCCGATGGGACGACACGATCCTTCAGGACAGCCTAGATGAGCACCCCAAGGTTAGACTGCAAACTCCCAGAGGTCAAGAATGGGGCTGTGAATTTGGATCCAAACCAGTATTCCACACGTGAATGTTTGATATATTATTGATGTTTTAGGATCTGCATCCTATTTATTTCTCAAGAGAATTGGGCAGACTGCTGATTTATACCCAGTGTAAGATAAATCATGTAAGGGTAAAACAGAAGAAATCATCTGAATGGAATGGAAGAAATAGATGCTTTGGGGCCATGACTTTGCAGACCACAGAACTTGGCTATTACATTGGTTTCAAAGTTTTCTGATAGCAAAAGCAAAAGGGTAACATACTGAGTCAAGTTTTCATATTCTAAAATATGAAACCTGGGTACTGATCAATTTTCTTTGCTGATATTGATGACTAAAGGGTAAAGTTGGCAACTTTTCACAAGTGAGATACCAATTTGCTGAGTCATGTTATTCTTTCAAGGAGGGGAGGGAGAGGAAATAACCTGTAATAGACATGAAGAAGGTGGCTCCCAATTTCTCCCCCACATCTCCTTCCTATTATAAATTCATTATAAGTTCCTCTTTTAAAGTGTAATTGTTCCTGGGAGGTATCAGTCATTCACATCGTATAGAGAATTTAAATTAGATCATCAGACAACACATAATTCAGATTGACACTCAAGGAATGATAATTTTAATTGTGGAAGACAAGAGGTATAATTTTGGAGTATGAAGAATTTCTTAGAAGGGCTATACTAAATGAAGGGTCTCTAGATAGCATAAGGACAAAAGATCAGAAAATGGGAGAAGGGTAGAAAAATGAGGTGGGAGAATGTCAAAGGCAAATCCTGACCCTACCTCGTTCCTCTGCCTAAGTCCTTAGGGTCCTTCATTTAATGAAAATCATTTGGAGTTTTGCCTTTGGTTGCTAAGGCCTAAATAATTAAGGGAAATCATGTGTGAGTATGACAATATACTTGGGCCTCAATATCTCAGGGTCTAGTTATCTTCCCCCAAAAAGGCTAGATAAATTTCCTATGATTCCAAGCTATCAGGCAGAGTGTCTACAGGTAAACACTTTCTATCCCTCACTATTTACCATACCCCAATGTTGGTTACTCTCTAGAGTCTCCAGTGTATATCTATTGGCCCTGTGAAGGAAAGTTGCCCTGAATCTTTCTCTAAGAATATCACTGCTTTTGAAACTCCCTGAGTTTCTAGTGCTGGCACCTTCCCCTCTGAAATCCCATTATATATATATGCTGTATCTGTATGTTCTTATCTACATACATGTTGTTTAGCAATTATTAAGTGCTTATTGAATTAGGCAAACTCTGTTCCAAAAAGAGGGATCTGACAGTGGCCAAGGGCTCCCTGTACCCCTGGATGTAGCAGGAGATAAAAAAAAAAAAGCTTTCCAAAGCTTCCTCAGTGACCCAGGAAGATCTAGAAATCTGGAAGGGAAAAGATTTTAAAGAGAAAATCAGCTCCTCAGGTGAACTCATGAAACTGCCTGGATTTGATATACCCTGAGAGCCATCATTTTGGGGCCAGGCTAAATGAAATGATTAATAAAGTCAAGATCCAGGGAATCTTGTCCAGTATATCAGTCTGCTGACTGAGGGCCGACCCCTGTGGCATTCATCCTGGGCCAAGGGTGGTTTTTTAATCTGTTGCATGGTGACCACTTATGGAAGTAACAACCTTGATTGTCATTCAGTCAGCTCCTGAAAACAACAAAACACCCTCTTGCAGAGAACACCCAATGGAATGAGTTCTCTGCTACTTTATCCATGGCTTAAAATGAACAGCACTGCAGAGGTTTCAGGGGAATGCAATTATCTATGGAGTGGTGACTTCCTAACACTTTATTAGTGCAAAGTAAAATACAACTAGTGAAGGGTACTTATAAGGGACTTTCCATCACCTTATTCAGGGTCAAGGACCGAGGACAAATGAGGCTTCATGTATACTGATATAGAGGGGAAGGTGACTAAATATGCAGAATGAGACATATTTTGGACATGGTCAGTGTGGTGATTTATTTTCTTTGACTCTGCGTACATGTTTCATTTTGTTTTCAGGGGTAGGGAGAGAGGATTTTTTTTTAAAGAATCTATAGGAACATTTTTAAAAATTATGTAGATATTAAAGGTCTACCAAGAAAATATTTTTGGGAGTAATGTGCCTTCAACTAAAAGGCATTAGTTAGAAAGTAAGAATCTGCTCATTACCAATTTATGTCTTAAATTGAGAGGGATGACGTCATTGGATTAGGGTCATTTAAATCTTGGGTTGGGAGTGGGAAAGGGGAGGGAAAGCATCAAGGCAAGGTCAGAGTTTGATTATTCTTATAGAGAGTATTGCCTTGCAAGCACTTTCCATTCGTAGTTTTGAGACCATTCCTATGTGTCTCATCTGAGTACTCACTTCTGAGCTGGGGCTCAGGTTTCTGTTTAGAACACTCACTGCCTCTGATTTCTATGATAGCTAGCAATGGCAGACAGACTCAGGAGAAAATATGGCCATTCAAGCCAAGAGAAAAGCAAATCTGGTGAATTGGGAAGATTTGGGCAGACTTAACAAAAACAAAAGGAAATAACTGAATAGTATGCTTTGGTGCTCAAATAGTAAACTACTGGGAAGGACTCCATGTCACGATATTAAGACCTCAAGAGAATTAAAAACTCAAGGGGTGCTGTTCTCATAGAAAAAACAGCCACTCTGGGGGATTTGTTCCTATCAGACTGTAAGGGGCTCTGTTGATAGATGCTCTACTGTGGACTGGAACTCTGAGTACAGCAAGAAAAGATTACAGGAGGGGAAAAAAGCGGTGACAATATAAATAAAATAAAAGGTTTTAATTTTCCTAGTCAGCACTATAGAACTCCATTATAAGATGGCTGTTATTATATAAATTTGGATGCAGTGAGAGTTAAAAAATCATATATCTAGATCTGAAAGGGACCTCAGAGATCACTTAGTCCAACCCCCACCCCATTTTACAGAGGAGGAAACTGAGACCTGATGAAGTTAGTGACTTGCCCAATGTCAAACGGGTAATATCATTGAAGTCATCATACTTTACCACAGGTTCTACCTAAATTGTTGCTCACTCTAGACAGGTGAATATGGCTCAGGAGACTGAGACACAGCCTAAAACAAGAAAATAAAACACTGTTAACATGGCTACTCATGCACAGAAAGTGAATATGGGCTGAGGTTGTATGTTTTCCATTGTAACAGATTTTTTTTTAACTTGGGATGATCTCCAGTTGGGGTAGAGATTACAGGACATTAGAGAAAAAAAACTGAGCAATCTCACCTTCTCTAGGGACTCAGAGTCGGGAAATAATGTCATCAAGAGCAAAAGAACATGCAAGCATAAAGTTGGAATTACTATTACTTGATTTAATCAGTATATTGTCTTCAGGGTGGGGAAGGTTGGGAGGAGGAGAAACTAACTGGAGAAAAGGATTAGCTGTATATATGGAGATGAGACTGATGAAGTGCAAAAAAGAAAGAAGGTTCATAGGATCATAAATATAGAGCTGAAAGAAGTCTCAGAAAATTATACAATATTAGATTTAGCACATCTATTCTAATGAATGGGTAGCTAGTTGATGCAGTGGATAGAATGCAGGAAATCAAGAAGATGAGTGTTCCAGAGTTCAAATCTGGACTCAGACACTTAACTTTGAAACCCTGGGCAAGTCACTTACCCCTGTTTGCCTCAGTTGATTCATCTGTAAAAACTGAGCTAGAGAAGGAAATGGCAAGCCACTCCAGTAACTTTGCCAAGAAAACCTCAAATGAGATCATAAAGAACACTAAAGAACAACAAGAGTCTAGGGATAGGAATTGTGATTTCTTTGATATAAAGCAGAGCTTCTTAAACTGTGGTTCATGACCCCCTATGGGGTCACAAAAAATTTGGCAATAGTATAAGGTTTCTGAATATGCAACAACCAAAATTAATTCAAAATGAAACATGTAATGAATCCAAGGTGTTTCTGGCAGTGCTTGTCTGTGTGGGATCATGCGATTTCACTGCAGCCTTGGTTCTGAACACAAAGCATGCACACTTTGCACTGTGCACTCCCTCAGTCCAGGCAACGCCAATGAATGTTGCAGAAACATGAAAAGGGGTCATGAGTGAAAAAGTTCAAGAAGCCCTGCTCTAGAGTATAGAGAATTTAGGTGACCTGCTCAAGGTTACATGGCCAGTGTATGTTGGAGGTGGGTCAAGTCTTTCTGTCTTCCAGACCAGCTCTCTGTCCATTATACACTCTCTTTAGTCTAACTCTCTCATTTAATAGATAAGAAAATGGATGCTCCAGAGCTTCCCAACCTCACACACTGGCATCCAGAGAAGAAGTATCTTTTCAGAAGTGAGGTGTGCAAAAATTTAGGATAAAGATCCCGACCAATGACCTTTGGTTCATTAACTGAAGTCTTCAACTTCACTAATAAATGCCTTGTTTTAACATAATAGATGTGTTTCTTAAAAGATATAAATATTTTAACTGTTACCTTTTAAATGCCCCCGAACAACCCTGTATTTATTATCAAAGGTTTTTAACCTAGGGTGCACAGACCTCAGATTTTGAGGATCCACAAACTTGGAGGGGGAAAAGATATCTTTATTTCTGCTAACCTATAATTGAAATATAGCATTTCTTTGCAATGGATAGCGTGTTGGACTCAGGAGTCAGGAAGATTTAACAAATCCTGCTTTAGACACTTATTAGTTGGGCAAGTCACTTAACTCTCTAAACCTTAATTTCTTCATCTGTAAAATGGGTATAACAATAGCACCTACCTCACAGGATTGTTGTGATCAAATGAATCTTTGCAAACTTTATGGTGCTATGTAAATTTTAGTTATTTTATTGATACTATATGTGTGTATATGTATAAAGAGATAGATATATACATACATATAGACATGGTTGTTGTTGCTCTCAAAGAGGACCAATGACATCAGGAGGGTGATGTCTTGACTTTCGAGAAGTATGAGTAATAATCTGTGAGTAGCAGTGGCTGCCCCTCCCCCTTCCTCTCCCCTGAGGACCCAAATGTCCAGTTCCAGTAGGACAACGCTGATTGTGTGTGTGTGTGTGTGTGTGCGCGCGCGCGTTATTTTGAGAAAGTGTCTCTAAGGAGTAACCAGATTGCTAAAAGTGTTTGTGACACACATACACAAATGTTAAGATTTAGAGGGATCCTACAATGAATCCTTTTATAAAGTAATTGTGAGAATGATTCTCTACTTTCTAAATTAATTAAACTTCAGATTTTATAAATCCAGCCTTATAAAGGGGCTTTGTTTAAACTGAAGCCAACATACCTTAGAATCTCTCAATGACTATCCCGTTCCCTTCTCAATTGGCCAAAGGTTGACCAATTACACTCTGCTACTAATATCTTCCTTTCTTTAAGGGAAACCAAAACTATTTTCTACTCTTCCAGCTCTATTTTATATACTAGTCTTTAGCAGGCAATAGAAAGGAGCTATTGGGAACAGTTGGTAATCAAACTGACAAAATCTCAGAGATTCAGGGGCACTTGAATGCCTCTGCTTGGTGTCTAGGCACTACAGACAAGGACCCCACTAATTACCACATCCCTGTTTCAGGTAGTGGGACTGATGCTTGTCACCTACCACAGAGGGAAAATTAAAGTGATGGGACAAGAGTGATGAGAACTTGAGAACTGCTATGAAGCACAACTGGTTGCAATTCTTACTGCCTCTTTTTGCACTTGGTCATGGGTCATGTCCAGAAGTAGTATTGTCCCCATAGGAAATTATGGGATGAAGCCAACTGGGGGAAAATAAAACTCATTAAGACATAGAAAACTATCTTACTTTCAAACTCTTAAGATCATTCCCTAAGGGACTAACTCAAATTTATCACTCAAGATGAACTACAAGGGAGTGAAGCAGAAACTAGAGGGGGAAGTGAGCAGGACTTCAAAATAATCTCTATTTCTTATAAGAAAAAAACAAATAGATAGATGGGAGGGCATCCTTGGGGGGAGGGGAGGTTGGAAGTACCCACTATAGAAGAGGGACAGGATCATGTAGGGAATGGACCAGGTGGGGGGTGGGATGAGTGGGAGGGAATTATAAGCAGCCTTGTACAATATATCTACTATGATAATGTTTTGCATAGCTAGACATATACAACATATACTGAATTACTTATCTCCCCAGAGAGAATGGGTGACAAGGGAGGAAGGAAATGGATCTGAAATTCGAGGTCGTAACATTAAATGTTTCAAATATATATATAAATACTATTATTAATACTCTTTTGCCTATAATTGGGAGATAAGATGTGCAGTCATTGGGACACAAAGATTCATCTTCCTCTAATGGAAAAGTCGATGGGGGTATGGGAGAAGGTATGGGAGAGAGCAGATTGGAGGAAGCGATATCTTGTGGGACTGCTATTCTGGGAGGTTGGGTAGGGGAATAATGGGGGGAAAATGATTGTAACTCAAAATCTGGCGGAAATGAATGATGTAAAACAGAAGTTAATAAAGTATTTGTTTAAAAAAAAAAAGAAAAAAAAAGAAAAAAACAAATAGTATAATTCTCTGCTGTGTCTAGCTGAGTTGGATTCCTCAAGATCAAAAAGGTGTTTTCTGGGATCTTTTCAACGAAGTCAGGCATGTTCAATCAATAACCCTTCAGAGCCTGATTGTTGACCCTTAAAGCAAGCATGAAGAAGAAAATAAAATGCCTTGTGAAAATGTACTGCTCCTGTGGTTAGAAGTAATAATATATCCTTTGAAAGACCTAAAACATTAGAATGCAGAGGTACATAAAAATATTGAAACCTGCCAGTCATAGAAAATTTATTTCAATAGCAACTTATATAAAGTTTAGGGAGAGAAAATGTACTGCTGCCTTTTGTTGGTGACACACAATTCTAGCTTCTCTTTTTTTCCCACCCTTTTCTTAAATCATTAAAATTGCATATCATCATGAATCTCTAGATACTCAAGTAGTCCTTTCATTCTGCTTAGGAGAATGAATAATGTATTGCCAACAGAGGGTAAATTGCAGCATCCATGAACTCTGAGGTCTCTTGAAATGCTGAAATTCTAGGTTTCTATAATAGGGTTACATTTCCATTTGTAAAAGATAGGGCCAAATGGGTAAGGAATGGATGCTTTTCTAATAGCTAGAGTTTGGTTTGCTTAGCCTGAAGTACTTCTTCCTCTGGATTTGTGGGCAACTTGTACTTTAGCTCCTTGGTGATTTTTAATTGTTTAGTAAACCTTAAAATACAGCAGATGATGAGTTATGTCTTAGTACAATATCTTGATTAAAAAGAATGACTTGGAAAACAAAATTTCCGTTTCAAATGTTGTTGGAAACTTTTCTAAAATTCCTGGATTTACTTTTCCTACATTATTAAATAAAATATAGAGAACAGATGAAACAGTGGCAGATAGGCTTAGGAGAGGATGTGGCTTGAATTTGATAACTGATGATCACACAGAGCCATGTGGTCATCATTCTGTGTCCCAGTTCTTAATATCCAGGGGATGGATATTTGATGACTCTAGGATACTTTTGAAATCTAATGGTTTTTTTTATAATATGAAATTATAAGATTTTGGGGTTTTATTGAGTCATTTAGCCTAGCTAAAACATATTAGTATTGAAAAAAAATTTTCAGAACTACTGCCTAGTACCTAGTAGTACCTAGTGAGGTACCTAGAGAAGAGACTAGAACTACAGAAATGGATATACCTATAGGCATGCCTTGCCTAACATCATTACTTGATTTCATGAAAATATGGTACTGGGTGAAACAACATTATGGGGGTAGTTAGTCCATAAACATAGAGGGAAGCTGAAGCCATTAGGTTAAGGAGCACTGAACTAGGAAGATGGTGAGCAATAAGGATAAGATAGAGAAACTGTCAGATAGGGAATGGGAGTCTTTAAGCCAGGAAAACCAATGATGTTAACATCATCTTATCATAATATCCTGAGCAAATAGGTTGATTTGATTCAATTTGATAAGTAATTATTAAGCACTCATTCTGTTTCAGGTACTGTACCCGGTACTGGCTTCATATCATTAAAGTGGGGTATGGTTTTAATGCCTTAATTGCATTATTCAAAAAATGGTATGCATCTGGGCAGCAATATTCTGGGCATGCTTGTAACCAAAAAAGAGTGAATCTCTTCATTGACTTAGCTGGGATGCTGTTCTCCTCATTTGTTTCAGTCAACACTATGGAAAAGAAAGTTACCAAATACTTGAAAAGGATCATTTCAAAGCACCTGGAGAGTCTGTTTTTATTTAGAATATGAACTAGTGCATGCAACACATTCAGTCAAAAGAGAAAACAAACATGGCATTTTCAGGGCTTACCCACAGCTTTTAAGGAGGCATACTTGTTCAGTTCCTTGCCAGGAGGCTGCTGTTCATATGGATTGGAGATTTGTCCCAAGCTGGGATAGGAATGAGGGTGAGACATCTGTGGGAGGAGAGGGGATGTTGGCACTGCATTGTTCAGTTGAGTAGCATCTATAACAGACAACAAAGAAAGAAAGATGGTCAAAGACAAGATTGACAGCTTCCTACACTGAGCCAAACTCGTTCTCCTTGTCCAGTCAGTCAGTAAGCATTTTTTTTTGGTCTTTTTGTCTTTTTGGAGAGGGGAAAACAGGTCAGTTGGGGTGAAGTGATTTTCTTAAGGTCACACAACTAGTAAGTATTAAGTGTCTGAGGCAGGTCCTCCTTACTCCAGGGCTGGTGCTCTATTCACTTCGCCATCTAGCTGTCCCAGTAATTCATGACAGGCACTGGCCTAAGCAGTAGGGATACAAAGAACAGCAAAACATAGTCTCTCCTTTAGAAAGCTAACATTGTAATGGGGGGAGAATATGTAAATAACTAGGTATATAAATGGTATGTATAAAAATGCATATTAATCTTATTTTGTTTTGTTTTTTTGTTCTTGTTTTGCTTTTTGGAAGGCAATAGGGTTAAGTGACTTGCCCACGGTCACACAGCTAGTTTTTGTGTTAAGTGTCTGAGGCCGGATTTGAACTCAGGTCCTCCTGACTCCAGGGCCGGTGCTCTACTCACTGCGCCACCCAGCTGCCCCTGGAAGTTAATCTTAGCAAGAAGGGACTGGCAGTAGGTAGGATTGGGACATTCCTCCTATATAAATTGGGATTTGAGTCAAGTCTTATAAAGAAGCCAGGAAAGCTAAGAGTCAAAGGTTATGGGGAGCATATTCTAGCCATGAGGGGACAGCCAATGTAGAAGTTGGAAGATAAGTAACAGTGAGATCAGTGTAGCTAAATGATAGATGGCATGGAGAGGAGGAAAGTGTAAGAAAACAGGAGAGGAAGACATCAAGTTATGAAGAACTGTAAGTGCCAAGATGAGGACCCAAGCACAAGGGTTGTCTTTTACTCAAAAAACATCTAATTCCTCAAATATTCATCAAATCCATAGTATACACAGCTCTATCTACAATGTGCTGGTAATATGAAGAATTAGAGAAGTAAAAATGGTCTCTGCCTTGTGGGAACTTACACAGTCATTGGTGAGTCAAGATTAATGCAGACAAAGCCATTAGTAAGAAATCCATGGGAAAAAGAACTGGACCAGTGACTTTACTGGTATAGGGAAATCACAATTAAGGAAATTCTCCCTACCAATGCAAGCTAGCACTTTCTCTGCAACTTATAGTCATATAGTGCTGCCCAGAGCATGGAAAGATAAGGGACTTGGCTTTATACAGTTATATGTTATAACTGGGTTATAACATATAACTGGGTCTTCTGACTTTGAGGCCAGATCTTTATCTTCTATGTTCTACCATCTCTCAATGATAGGATAAAATGGGTGTGTCTGACTTGAAGGTCTGCAGAGGTTCAGAGAAGGAGGCCAGTGAGGGTTGAAATAATCCGGTAAGGGCTTTATGTAGGGGAGAAAATGGCAGAGAGAGGGATAGATGTATATTTATTCCTTACTTTTCATCATTCCTTTGCTGGAGGTTGCATGAAATAATGGGTTAAGTACTGAATTTGAAGTCAGAAAGGTCTGGATTTGAATCCCATCACTAAGTGGTTGGGGGGGAAGGAGGGGGAGAATGACTTGGAACTTAAGCTGGCAGGTGGGAGGCAATTGACTGGCTAGACCAATGGATTTGGGATCAGGAAGACCTAGTTTCAAATCCTGCCTCAGATACTCCTAGTTGTGTGGCCCTGGCAAATCACTTAACCTAGCTTCAATTGCCTCATCTGTAAAATGGGTTTAATAATAATACTTCTCTTACCTTACAAAATTTCTGTAAGGATCAAATGAGATAACATATTGAAGCACTGTGCAAACCTTAAAGTGCTATATAAATGTCAGTTATTATTCATTATTATGAATTATTAATATCACTATTATTTCCTGGTCTTTGAAGGATGGGAAGGGTCTGGAGAAGTGAAGCATTTTCAGACCAGGGGCATGTATGAACTCAGGTATAGAAGCAGGACTAAACCTAGCATGTATGGGGTAATCATGTGGAGATAGCCTCAGAGAAAAGGTGAATGTTTAGCGAATGCTGGCAATGTAAACAGGAAGTAGTCAGTACTGAACTTGTCATCCCCATCAGTAAGCCGAAGGAGCCAGGGGTGACCTGATGGCTTTCACTTTTGCAGGGGCTCACCATCCAATTACCACCAGGTGATGAGCAGTAATGAGGGTGAATCTGCCTCCTCTCCTTTTCACTCTGAAGACAGATGTACTTACAAAAAGACCAAAGGCCCCGCATTACTTAATTCCTCTCACATCACAACAGGTTTCAGGGTCCAAAGAAGCAGCTGCTTGTAAGATATGACTTTGTGACATAATCTTAATTATTTTTTCTTTTTTTCAGTACAATCCCAGAAGCATTTTTAAAATCCCTACTACAAGCCATGTACCATGTTAGGTGTTAGGGATACAAAGTCGAAAACAAAAAATACAATCCCTGCCTCCAAAGACCTTACATTCTAATGGATGAGTGAGGCTTTTGTTTGCATTTTGTCCTAATGCACTAGAGAACAAGTTTAAGGTATTTTGACACAGTGGAAGCAGAATTTTCTCCCAAGACAGAGGACACAGGTTCCTATCACACCATAACATTTATTCCCTGCATGACCTTAGCCAAGTCACTTGAATTCCCCTGGTTTTCAGTTTTCTTATCTGTAAAATAAAGGAGTTGGGCTAAAATGGCCTCTGAAGGCCCTTCTAGTTCCTAATCTATGATCCTATGTAACTCATTACAATTTCCAAAGCACTTTATAGGCATTATCTGTAAAGTAGCTATTGTGGGCATTATTATTTATATTTTATAGATAAAGAAAACTGAGGATTCTAATATGAATGATTTGCCCAACACCACATAGCAAGAAATTGAAGCAATTTTTTAAACGTAGGCCTTCAGCACTACTATTATCTATGGACCTCTAAGTCTCCCTGTCTTCCCCAAACCCCCAACAAGAAGTTCAATACCCAATTGACAGTCTTTTTTTACCTTATAACCCTCCTCCCTTCAAATACTCTGACCTCAAAGCTCCCCCAACTCTTCACTCCAACTCTCTGTAAACCACACAGAAGACAAATCATACCTTTGAACATCCTCTATCCCCAACTGAATTTGCCCTGGTGCTAGAAATCTTAGTTTCAGCTTTGCCTTGAGCAAAAAAAATCCCATCCTGGGGCAGCTAGGTGGCACAGTTAATAGAGCACCAGCCCTTGAGTCAGGAGGACCTGGGTTTGGATCCCGCCTCAGACACTACACACACACACACACACACACACACACACACACACACACACACGCACGCGCACACACGCACGCACGCACGCACACACACATACACTAGCCATGTGACCTTGGGCAAGTCATTTAACCCCAATTGCCCTACCCTCCTCCCTCAAAAAAAAAAGCAAAAAAATCCCATCCTCTTCACATCCGCTATGACAGTAACAAGAAAAAACTACCCTAGTGGAGCTGAGGTAGTTTGCTGTTTTATTGAGTTTCAAGACCCCAAATTATAATTTGAAACCAGGGATATGTCAAGGTGAGAAACTTCTCTGCCAATTAGTCCTGAATTTACAAATGATAGAAAGCTTTCAAGAAAAATTAATTTTCACTTTCCTAATAATAAAGGCTCCCCTTTCCTTCACCCAAATTAGGAGCATGGATTTAGAGATGGCAAAAACTTCTGAGATCTCCTAATCCATCATTTTATAGGTAACATCCTGTTATAATAATGAGTTCCTTTAAGACTGGGGCAAAATAATGGCCCCTAAGACCTACCTGATTCTTTCCTCTTTGATTTTGGGGAATTTATTTTAAATGAAAAAAGTTCTGAATTCATTCACAATTACTTCAAGCCCCCATTTAGGAAAATTTCTAACATTAGGCAGAGGTTACAGTCTTTGCCTAACTTTACATTTCTAACTTATTCCTAGTTAATCTTTGGTCTGTTTGTGGATGAGACAAAAATTAAGTTTTGTAGAAATGTTTTTGCATCAAAATAGAAAATTATATTACAATGTCTATGGATAAACAGGTATTGGGAGGAGAAATTGAGGAAAATGCTGAGGTCTTGAGGTTTCTCTCAACCTTGGGTTTCTGCTCTGAAATGCCAGTAAAACCAATGAATCTTCAGTTTCTCCTTTCCTTGTAAGAGCTCAGTTACCGCTTTGTTCCTCAAAGGTGTGCTAGAAATGCCAGCTTGTTCCAATCCAGACATTTAGAAGCTCTCCCTTCTGAAATAGCTTCTTCCTTTTATACAAATTGCTTAGGACAGAGGAGTAAAACACCACTGTTTCTGGTCCACAGTACCCTCAAGTGCTGGCCTGAGTCAGACTAAAATGTAATCAGGAAATATTTAACAAAATATTTTTTGTAATGAATACAACCTAGATAATGTTAATTTGAGGGTTTCTAAATCAATATGCAACCTGAGGGATCAGAAACAGTTCTATTTGTGTTTGATTACACTGGCTTGGAACATTACCCAGTGTCACACACAATGGATCTGATTGCTTCAAGGGGGCTACAGGTCCTATCAATATTCCATTCTAATTGTTTAATTCAATCAGAAAAAAGATTTCTTGCCTAGCTAAGGTAGAGCTGCGAGATGGTACAGGGGATAGAGTTCCAAGCCTGAAGTCCAGAAGACTCATCTTCCTGAGTTCATATCTGGCTTTGGACAGCTACTAGTTGTGTGACCCTGGGCAAGTCACTTCACCCTGTTCGCCTCCAGTTTCCTCATCTGTACAATGAGCTGGAGAAGGAAAAGGCAAACCACTCCAGTGTCTTTACCAAGAAAATGGCAAATGGGGTCACAGAGAGTCAGACATTACTGAAAACAATTGAACAATAACTTGTTAAGGTATCAAAGATAAAACAGGGATGGTTTTAACCCTGCACTTAGAGAAAGACAAGGAAATGTGCCTTCAGAGAAGCTGGGACTGGCCCATAGTCTTCAAGGTAATACAAGTAGCAGGGACAGCATCCAAACCTGACTGTCTGTCCTCAGGCTTCTGTCTCTAGTATCTACACACAGAGTCCTAGCTCATGTTCCATAGTACTTAAGAGGAATTGGATGGCCTGGTTAACTCCATAGGCATTGCCATAGCAACAGAACTGTTCCACCACCCAGATTAGAAAATCAGGGTTATCTGTGGGAAAAGCATATTTCTGAAGCTTGGAGGTTAATTAGACTCATATACTGAATCATTTCCATCCAAAGAATACTACTAAGTACCTACTATGTGCTGAGCACGGTCTCTACCCTTGCTAGATTTATAATTGAGTAGTACAAGACATAAGCAAACAATTAACATTTATATCATGCTTCAAGATTTACAAAGCACTTAGCTCATTTGATCCTTACAACAAACTCAATGAGATAGGAATTATTATTATTCTTCCCATCTTTATTTCCATATCACCATTATTATTCCTACAAAGCTAAAGAAACTGAGGCCCAGAGAAGTTAAATGATTTATCAAAGGTCACACACCTAATAGTCAATTAATAAAAAATTATTAAATGCTCACTATATGCCAGGCACTGAGCTAAGTGATAGAAATACAAAAAGAGGTAAAGGGCCCTCTGCCCTAAAGAAGCTTACAATCTAATAGGGAAGAAAATATGCAAATAAATACATACAAAGCAAGTTATATACAGGACAGATTGGAAGTAATTAACAGAGGAAAGGCACTAGAATTAAAGAGGGGTTGGGGAAGGCTTCCTGTAGAAGGTGGGATTTTAGCTGGGACTTAATGGGTCAATAGTAGGAGCAGAGGAGGGAGAACATTCCAGGCACAAACACGGTGGGATGGCCAGAGAAAATACTGGGAGCCAAGAGATGGAATGTCTCCTTTGTGGAACTAAAACAAAGTAGGTGTGAAGAAGTAAGGTACAAGAAGACTGGGGAGGTAGGAAAATGCTGGGTTTTGAAGGGCTTTGTATGCCAAACAGAGCATTCTTATTTGATCCTAGAGGCAATAGGGAGACATTGGTGTCCCTTGAGTATTGGAGTGCCATGACCAGACTTGTATTTTAGGAAAATCACTTTAGGGCTGAATAGAAGATGGATGGAGGAGAAACTTGAGACAGGCTGACCCAGCCACAGGTTATTATGTCTAAGATAGGGTTTGAGTTTGGGTCTAGCTTGTAAGATACGTGTTTGTGGCATAATCTTAACTCTCTTTTTTTTCAATCCAATCCAGAGACCATTTATTAAGTGCCTACTATGAGCCACAACCACTACTCACAAGACAATACTGCCCTGAACCCATTGGATGATGAAAAATAAGGAATCTCTCTCTCTCTCTCTCTCTCTCTCTCTCTCTCTCTCTCTCTCTCTCTCTCTTTCTCTCTCTCCCCCTCTATGTGTGTGTCTGTCTGTCTCTGTCTCTCTCCTTCTCCCTCTCCCTCTCCCATCTCCATTTCCCCATTTCTCCTTCTTTCCCTCCAACTATTGCAACTCTATGAGGGTAGGTGCTATCAATATCCCCATTTTACATCTGGAGAAACTGAGCCTGAGGGGTTTGATAGATAATAATTACTGTATAAGAGAAGCACATGTGACCTAGAAGCCTCTCTCGATCTAATTTTCATCCTAGTGACTTTGCCTTCCTCCCTTATTCCCTTAGCACTTAGGTATTGTTCACACTATTTTCATTAGCCCTTGCTTGAATATGCATCTTTACAAATTTGTAAACTCTTTTCTAAGGGATTTCCTCAACTAGATTTTACATGCCTCTGAAGGGCAGGGTCACTGGTTTTCACTTTTCTTGGTCCAGGTAAAGGAATATGGTTTCAGCTGAGGTTGCTGAGTTGACTCTGACACAGGTGGATGTTCCTTTCATCTATGGAAACAGGGAAACGGGGGAGTTAGAAAACAGGGAGGGCTAGAAAGCGAGTGGTGGCTCAGTGTGGTATGATGAGAGAAGCGAGTCAGGAATCAAAGAATTCAGGGCCAGCTTTTTACTACCTAGAGAACCCTGGGCAAATCACTAACTTCTCTAAACTTCAGATTTCTCATTTGTAAAGTGAAGAGAATGAAATAAATGGTTTCTAAAGTTAATTTCAGCTCGAAATTTATGATCCTATGAGAAACAAGCAAGCTCAATATAATCCTATAAACTAAAGATGGTTTGAATGGCCAACTAAACTCTGAAAACTTTCAAGAGAGTTAGACATTATTCCTTCTCTTCCTTTAGTGGGGGAAAATATCAACCTGTCTAATTTTTATTGAGAATGCAAGTAGAGCCAGAAATACTCACAGTGTATGTAAGTACCTATATATAAGCTGATAGATAAGCTACATATAGAGAAGCATACTATAGTTAATGCTGGAGTGACGTTTGAGTATATTTTTGCTTCTGCATATGCCCCATCACACACACACACATACGCATGCAGTACTTAACTGGGAATGTGGGTAAATATAGTTAGAGGGATCTAGTCTCTGGTGGGAGTCCAAGTAAGTGGGAGTGGACTTCTGTTCCCACAGTTGGCACTTTGGCCAGGATTCTATTGGAAGATGGAGGGAAAAGGGGTGGAGAAAAGGATCTTTTGAACAAATCAGCCCCCAAAGCTAAGATTCTTTCTGTTTTTACTTCCACTTATTCCTCCACGTCACTCTGGCCCAAGGATTGTGCAAGGACCTGCTTTCACTGGGAATCTACCCAACTGAAGGTTGAACCCTTCCCAAGGCTTGGATGCCAATTATGCTGTACATCTCCAGGGAGAGCTTGAGATTTAAAGAGCTGAGCATCAAAAAGATGTTACCCTCCTTAGATGAGTCAGAACTAAAAAGTAGTTGTGAAAAGATGACATAACTACTTGTTTCAATGGAGAGGAAAGCAGTAACAAAACAGGGATATATATAATTATTCCTTACTCTTTGTCATCCCATTGCTAGAGTGTTGGACTTGGAATCAAGAATACTTAGGTTTGAATCCCCCCTTAGTTACGTGCTGTCTACATGTCTTGGGCAAGTCATTCATGTTTTCTGAGGCTCAGTTTCCTCATCTATAAAATGAAAGGATTGAGCTCCATTATCTCCAATCAATCAAAGCAACTACTATGTGCCTGTAGTGCCAATGCAATATTTACAGCACTGACCATGACTATAAATATTCTCGTACAGTGCTCAGTTGCAAAATATAACAGATTCTCCATATAGAAGATAGAAACAAAACATTTATTTAGACACCAGAAAAACCAAATCCCCAAACCAGTAAGCCTATTCCATCATAGTAGCAAAGAAATTAAGTCATAGCAACACTGAGAGCCGTGAGATCCTTTAGCCTTCCCACAAACCAATAGATGATCAATATTTACTCATAAACCTATCTATCTCCTTGCCTGAGCATCCTCTCTCTCCCACCATCTTTCGGCTTTCTAACTCCCAGTTTCCTGTGGGCTCTGCTTCACTCTGCTAGACTATGAGGATATAAATAAAATAAACAACCCTCTCCTTACAAGGAGTTAATATCCCTTCCAATTTTTAATCCATGATCCTATCATCTCTGACCCTATGAATCCCAAATAAGGCTGACTCTTCCTATACATTGCTAGAGAATTTTTCCCCCACATCTGAAAAAAAGAGATATGCTTGACTTTTCACTGTCTGTTACAACCCTGGCCAATATACCCATGAAGAATAAGGAAGATCTTGTTATACACATAGTTTTAGTCAATGGAAATGTATGTCCCTATATTAGTAAAGGAAGACAATCACATCTATCTATTCTACTTACTATGGCAGGAAGTGAGATACAAGAATTTTAGAAATATTTTCAAGAAGTTGAAACAAAATTAATATAATCCAAGTATCCTAGTATATGGAAAGTTTCAATTGAGGAAGCCAGAGTACAAATATAGTATTTATGAGAACCAGTTTGTCACTAAATAGAAAAATAAAATGTAGCAGCTGAGTAATAACTGTAACTGGCATGTATAAATTTTGAGTACTTTAACATTTTGCATACATTATCTTATTTGACTCTCAAAGAAGACACTACAGATATTGTTATTCCCATTGTACAAATGAGAAAATCAAGGCTTAAAGAAGTTAGTGACTTGCCCATGTTCACAAACCTAGAAGGCAGAATTTAAACCCAGGTCTTTCTGACTCAAATACCAGGGCTATTTTCACTCAGCCATGTTCTTTCTGCATAAAGTAAGGCAAGATAAAAGCTACCCTGTCAAGAATGCTATAGGAAAATTCTTATATTCAGCACACCCTATTGTAGGGAGGGCAGATCTGACCTTTTCAGTCCTCAACTCAATAACTCAATGGTTTTCTGTTGTCTCTAGGATAAAATATAAACTCTTCTGTTTATCTTTTAAAGCCCAATACAACCTGGCCCCAACTGAACCACACTGCCTCACTAGACATTAAACCCCCTCTTTCACTATTCAATCCAGCCAAACTGACCTTTTCTCTGTTCTTCATACATAACACTGTCTCCATGGCTCCTGTTACCATGCCTTTGCACTGCTTGTCTCCCATTCCTGGAATGAACTCCTCCCTTACTTCCACTTTACAGAGTCCCTTTCTCTTTCTTTAAGCTATAATTCTAGTTCCATCTTCTGCTTGAAGTAATTTCTGAAATCTCTGACTGCGAGGACTCTCCATCCAGAACTACCTTGTATATATTTGCATTTATTTAACTTTGTATTTATGCTACATATATATTTAGCAGATTGTTATTTACATCTTTTATTTTTATTTTTTAATTTACTTAATTTTTAATTTATGGGATAAAGCAAGCATTTCCATAACATAGTAGAATAAAAAAAGATGATTGCTCATGAAACTGCAAATTTATTATGTACAACTTTCTATTTCTTTTAAATATGTTATCATGTAATTTTATTTTTTTCTTTCCTCCCCTCACATCTCCTGTTTTTAAATCATTTATGATTTTTTAAAAACAAAACAATAAATTCGACAGAATCCAACAAAATGTTGGAAAAAATCTAATTTTATATGAAATGTTCCACAACCATAGTTCCCCTACTCTACAAAAGAGTGGGAGTACAGGTAAAGAGTGCCTTCTCACATCTCTTTTGTGGGATCAAGGTTGTTCTATATAATTTTGTACTATTCACTTTCTGTTGTTTTATAGTTCCTGTTCTTTTCACGTACATTGATGTAGTTGTTATGTATATTATTTTTGTTCCTGACTGGTCACTTCACTTTGCATCATCATGTAAACCTTTCCATAATTCCCTGTATTCATCATATTCTTGTTTCACTGGATGGGAGAATTACTGCTCTCTCTTTGCTGTAGTTTCTTACACAGTAACATTTCATTTTACATTCATCTATCAATTGTGCTTAGCTATTCTCCAATCAGGGGAGAATACTTGGCTACCAGTTCTTTCCAACCACAAAACTGTCACCACATATAGAGCTCTTCTTTTTATCAATGGATAGAGATAGTTGGACTTGGAGTCAGAAAAACCTGGGTTTAAATCCAGCCTCAGACACTTCTTAGTTGTGTGATCCTGGGTGAATCAATTAAACTCTACTTGCTTCAGCTTCCTCTTCTATAAAATGGGATCATAATAGCACCTATCTCCCAGAGTTGTTATACAGAAAAAAAAGGTATTCATCGAGTGTTTTACAAACCTTAAAGTGCAATGTAGTTGCTAATTTTTATTATTATGATCATTGTTTGTTGTTGTTGTTAGGGTATGTGCCTACCAATCTCTAGACCAAAGGTCATGGACATTTTTGCCATCTTAATAGAATTATTAGCATAATTTTCAGAATTTTTGCATTAATTCTCTGCTTCACTAATGATGGTTAATATGTCTGTCTTTTCACAATCCTCTAAAATAAAGACTACTCCCTATCTTTTGTCATCTCTGATGATTTTCTGGATGCAAAGTGAAATCAGAGTTGTTTTGACTTGTATTTGTCTTATTATTAGGAACTTGGAACATTATTTTATAAAGTTGTTAATAGTTTGCAATTCTTTTAAGAATTATTTGTTCTTATCCTTTGACCACTTATCTATTAGGGAATAACTTTTGGTCTTAGATTTTTTTTTCCCCAGTCAACAATTCCCTTTTTATTCTTGATGTACCTAATTTTGTTTATGCAAAACTTTTTTTTTAATTTCACGTAAAATAATCTATATTAGCTTTGGCAATTGCCTTGGTGACTTGTTTGGTTAAGAATTTATCTCTTATTCATAACTGTGAAAGATACATGATCTGATTGTCTTCTATTTTTTTAAATATTATGATCCTAATATCATGTCATATATCCATTTGGATTTATTGTGGAAGAGGGTGTAAAGTGTATATCTGAGCCTAATTTTTGCCAGACTGCTTTCCAATTTTCCCAGAAGTTTTTCTTCTTGTCAGTAATACAGCCACCACCTTGGTTGAGGCAATCACCTTACATGTACAGTGTTATAATAGTCTCCTAATTGGTCTCCTTGCCTCTTACCTCACCAATCTATCCTACATGCTACTGCTAACATAATTTTCCTCAAGCACAGATGTGACCTTGTGACCTTCATATTCAATCATCTCCCACAGTTTCTTATTACCTCCAATACAAAATATAAACTCTTCTAGTTATTTTAAAAACATACACAACCTGACTCCAATTTAACTCCACAACCTCACTGGACATTATTTCTCCTCCCACACTCTAAGATGCAGCCAAAGTATCCTTCTCACTGTACCTTACACAGGACACTCCATATTTTGTCTCTGTGCCTTTGCATTGATTTTCCCAAGTGTCTGGAATATACTTCCTCTCCTTACTTGGGACATCTCTTCCTTGAACATACAGCCCAGGTGCTACTTTCTGTACAAAGTCCTCCCTGATCCTCTTAAATGCTAATGTCCTCCCTCCCAAATTATCTTGTATTTAAATGTTTTGTATATATTTTTATTCATTTCACCTTATATTTATATTGTACATAGGCTATATGTGCTAATTGTCTCCTCCGTTAGAATATAAACTTCTTCTGGGTAGGGATTATTTCATTATTTGTACTTACAGCTCTAGTGCCTAACACAGTGCCTGAAACATAATATACACTTTAAAATACTTAGTGATTGCTAAATTCCTAGAAAGAATAGTCTATACTTATTCCTTCTACTTCCTCACCATCTAGTCACTGCTCAGACTTATGGAAAATCTGGTCTTGACCTCATTCCCCTACTGAATTTGCTCTCTCAAAGTATGCAAATGATCTCAAATACCAAATCCTGAGACTTTTTATTAATCCTCATCAACTCTGACCTTTATGCAATTTTTAAACACTTTTGACCATCTTCTCCTAGATATTCTCCTTTTGTGGTTTCTATTACACTGTTCTCTTCTGGTTCTCCTCCTACCCATTTTACCTCTATTTCTCTGTTTCCTTTTCTGCAACCATCATACATCTCCCATTCCCTATGTCTTAGTGTTTCCCTAGCCCTCTTTCCTTGGACTATTTTTCTATCTACATTTTATTTCTTAGCAATCTCAAATGCATCTGTTGGTTGAATTACCAATCTAAACATGTATCTCTGAATTCTTCGTTCAGTTTTAATCTTTCTACCGAGCTCTAATCCTGTAACACCAATTGCCTATAGGGATATCTCCATTTGGATGTACTACCAGAATCTCAAATTCAACATATCCAAAATAAAAATTCATCCTTTTCTATCTTAAACCCTCCTCTCCACCAAACTTCCCTATTTTCTATAATGGACACTATTTGTTGTTGTTTAATGGTTTCAGTTGGGTCTGAATATTTATGACCCCATTAGGAGTTTTACCTTCCTTCTCCAGCTCATTTTATAGATGACGAACTGAGGCACAAAGGGTTAAGTTATTTGCTCAGGATCACACAGATAATAAGTATCTGAGACCAGATTTGAACTCAGGAAGGCGAGTCTTCCCGACTTCAGGCCTGGCACTCTTACCACTTAGCTGCCTAGCTGCATATCTTATCATTTAACTAGGTTTTAAATTTCAGTTATCTTTTACTTCCCCTCTTTCATATTCTCTAGTATAATAATTTACAATAACTTGTTGATACTACCTACCCCCATCTTATATCTGTACTTTTCTATTCATGTGGCCATCACCCAATAATCAGTGCTCGTAGCTACACCATGATAATGTAATCAAAATGACAATACTAACAGAATTAATTTACACTTTTAATACTATACCAATCAAATTACCAAGGGGATATTTTATATCGCTTGCTAAACTAATAACAAAATTTGTTTGGAAAAGAAAGATCTAGAATATCAAAGGAAACAATGAAAAGAAGTAGGGATGAAAGAGGGATGAAAGGAGAATTATACCTCGAGACCCCAATTATATTTAAAGCAGCAGTCACACAAACCATCTGGTATTAGTTAAAACATAGAAAGCTAGATTAATGGAACAGAAGAATTAGGAAAGATCAGAAACAATAGAACTCAATCATCCAGTGTTTGATAAAATGAAAAAAATAAATTACCTAGGGAAAAAAATCTTATTTGATAAAAATAAGGGAAAACTGGAAAGTAGTCTGTCAGAAATTAGGCTTAGACCAACACCTTATCCATAACCCACAATAGACTTTAAATGGATATGTGACCATAATATTAAAAATCATATTTTTGTCAATTATTTAACCAACGTTCTAGTTAAGGCCTTCATTACATCCCTGCCCAAACTACTGTAATAGTTCTGTAATCATTCTTTCTGCCTCCAAAAGCGCTACTCTCCCATTCAAACTTTATATGGTTGCCAAAATGACTTTTCTAAGGCATAGATCTGATCATGCCACACCTCTGTTCAAGAATCTTCAGTGGTTTCCAATTTCCTCAGTGATAAAATACAAATACGCATGTTGTGCAAATCTTTTACATCATTACATGGATACAGAGACAAATATACAGAAAGGCATGATTATGGATGCCTCCAAAAGGTTTTTTCTGAATTTCTGAGTGACCTAAATTGTTGAAGATTTACTACTTTAAGAACCAACATTTTTATATTTTAACAATTTTGTCAACACTCTTTCTAAAGAATATGATGCTCATTCCTGCCTTCTTAAACACTGAACAGAATTTAACCTTTCCTTGATGACTCAGGATGATCATTATAAGCATCAGTTATTCTGCTCTGATATCGTGATTCCCTTAAGATCTATTTATCCATAAGCCCAATTGTCCCAGCTTGCCATGCTTTTAAAACTCTTGTGTCTGTTTTCTATAATTTTCTTTCTCCTCTCTTACTATTAGGCTGTCATTTAGAAATGCCATCAGTATTTCTTGCTTATACCAACCCATCTCTCTCTTCTAATGTGCTACTCCTAATTTTATGTGGTTTGGAAAACAGATAACTCAGCTTGTTAGGACTGTATGCAAAGCAAAAATATTCTCCAAGCAAGGACCAGAAAAGGCTCTCCTATACGGGATGTGTATATGTTTTGTCAAATAGATGTGTGACATCTTGTAGCAGCAAGCACCCCAGCATTCCCAGAGTGGCTGCCAATACAGGTTCTTAGATCTGCTTTTGTAAAGGAAAGCAACTCAAAATGGGTTAACAAGCTTACTTTAATCAAACAAACATATATTACTTAGTTCAGGGGGAAAAGGTCAGCACCCCAAACTTCAGAGTATACAGACTGATCAAACAGACAGGCTTCCAAACTGTCCAACCATTATCAATATCAAAATCACAGTTACCAGAGAGGGAAGCATCAACATCTGGGTTTTCAAAGCCGGGGGGCTCTCAACAACGGCTTCCCAGAGTCTCATCTGGGCAAATCACACAACATTTCTCAAAGTGAGCCCCCAAAGCAAAGCCTCAAATCAGGGATTATATAGTCTTCTCCTGGCTCAGAGAATGTAACCACCCTCTTGACCCACTGCCCAATCACACAGCATCAAGGTATGGTCATTTCTGAAAACCAAGCCTCCTACCACAGGCTCCATGTGACCACATTCAGCCTATTAGGGGGCAGAGTATACTTTCAAATTAAAGAAGGTTCTCAGAGTCACTTAAGTCAATCAAAGTCTCTTAAGCCAATCAAAGGGCCTAGGGGCAGGGAAGATCTTCAAATCTGCATTTCCATTACACATCTACTTTCATGACACAGAGACCTTTCTTTTTCCTAATTCTTAGTTCCCAACTCTGCCAGATAGGAGAGATGCATTTTTACTAATTGTTAAATATGGGGATCGTTATGTTAGTCAGTAATAGATAAAAGAGGGATGCTGTGTTTTAGTTTTGTGCCATCCAATACATTGTCCAGGGCAGAAAATAAGAAAACAGACAGAAGAGGGCCACATGCCAGAAAGTTTGGCTCAGCTTGACTAGCTGACATGTCTTGGACTTTCCTGATTTTCTTGGGACACTAAAAATTGCTGTGTTTTTTCAATGCTAAATGGAGGATAAAATTTATATCTATCCAAGTCTACAATAAAAGCTGCCTCTCAGCAGGAGATGCCCTAGCCTCCAGACATGCCCATATTGTAAGTTGTTTTAGAAAATTTTCAATTTGCACCAAAAAGAGCTTTAAGTAATTCCATCTCAATTTGGAAAGTTTCATACTGTAGATTCACAGCTGCAGTCTTTTCCTGTAATTTCCCCATTAAACCTCTATTTTATCTGTTCACAAATGCACTCACGTTTGAGTTCAAGTGTCTCCTCCCTTTCTAGGATGAAGTTCAATTTTTAAAGGCCCCTCTACTAAGGGCAGGAGTGAATGGTGCTAGGAGTCATAGAGAAGACATTTCAGTTAGTATTTCCTTTTATGATCCTGCATCAGTGTCCCCAAATGTTCTTTTTTCTTTTTGCTCAGGAACTCTACTTTCCCTCCTTTTAAATTTTTAAAAATGTATTTATTTTATTTTAAATTCATGAAATAAAACATGCATTTCCATAATATAGTAGAATTTTTTTAAAAAGATGATTGCACATGAAACTGTAAATTTATTATGTGCAACTAACTATTTCTTTTAAATATGTAATAAAGTTATCATGTAACTACAAAGGGCCTATGAAGACACTATCTGTATCTAAAGAGAAAGAACTGAGAAATAGAAGTATATAAAGAATGATTTTACATATATATGTGTATGTATATATGTATACATATACGTTTATATGCATATATACACATATGTACAAATATACACACATGCACACAAACATAGTTATATCTAATGATAGCCATCTTGGGGAGGGGTGGAGGGAAGAAAAAAAGGGAAAAAAAGAAATTTACACTTTCCCTCTTTTAAAGTACAATCACTCTCAGGATCCATACATCCAGAGCTGGAAGAAGCTCAGATGTTATCTAGAACAATGTTCTCATTTTACAGGAGAGGAAACTGAAACCCAGGAAGGTAAATGGTTTTCCCAAGGTTCCATAGGTATTAAGTGTAATCAATCTATAAGCATTTATTAAGTGACCACTATATTCTAGGCACTGGGGATACAAAATTAAACATTAAATAGTCCTTGCCCTCAAGGAGATTACATTAAACTTCAATAGCTCAATTACCAATCATTTATAATTTGTGATAATTCAAGTCCACGTTATTTGATTTTTTCCTAAGTACTTAGAAATATTTTCTCCCTCTTAATGGCCAAGTGCTTCACCCTTGTGTGAAGAGAATGAAGTTTAAATTCAGTATTTTTTTCTTTAGAAACCAAAGGCTGAAGAAATTAAAGCTCTCTTTAGTATGCTTTCAATTTCTGGTGTGCCCAATGTATTAATGGAATCATAGAACCTCAAAGTGGGAATAGATTTCAAAAGTAATTCCATTTAGCCATAATTAAAACACAGATCCCCTACTAAGATGATAGTTAGATGATTATGTAGCTATATAGTTCCCATAATTACCTGCCCAACTGATGCTAGCAAGAATGAGGATGAAAGCATATTCAAAAACAGAACAGAATGGATAAATATAAACTGGACAGATTCCTAAGGAAATCTACCCTGTCCCCTCTCTCCCAACAGATTTTGCTTAGAGAGGCAGCAAGAGATAATTGATAGAGCATTGGAATTTGTAAGACCAGGGTTGAAATACTAGCTCTGATACTTACTACCTGTGTGAACTTAGGCAAGTTATTCATTTCCTCATTTCTAAACCAAGGATAACAATAACTTTAGTACCTGTATCACAAGTTATTAAGAGGATCAGATTAGAAAGTTTTGCAAACCTTGGTTGTTTGTTGTCCTTTGTTCACAAAGAGGACCAAAATGACATCACAATGTTAGAGTCAAGTTACGGTACATCTGATTGTGACTGTTCAGAACAATACAGGCTCAGAAGGCTCTCCTACAGGTTGGACACAAATAATACATGTCAACATTTAGGTGGATTCTCTAAATTTGCACATCTCATGTTTCCCTTGGGCTACTTCAGTTCAGAGAGCACAGTACCTTCGCTGACTAGGGCACATCTTGCTGGGTGGTCCTATGCCAGTATCCCTCATGTCATAAATCAGTTCCAAAGTTAAGAGAAAGCTAGAGAGTTTTTCTGACCACCATGTAGCCACTTGCCTTGTGTAAGTTCTCCATAAAATGGTCTTTGTGGCAAGTGTATGTTTGGCATTCAAATAACGTGGCCAGCCCATTGAAGTTACACTCTGTAGAAGAGTTTGAATGTTCAGCAGTTTAGTTCAAGAAAAGTCCTCAGTGTCTGGTATCTTATCCTGCCAGGTGCTCTTCAGAATCTTTCAAAGACAATTCAAATAGAAGCCATTCAGTTTCCTGGCATGGTGCTGGTATACTGTCCAAATTTCACAGATAGACAACAATGAGGTTAGCAAAATGGTTGTGTAGACCTTCAATTTGGTATTCAGTCTAATACCTCCTTTTCCCACACTTTCCTTCAGAGTCTTCCAAACAATGAGCTAGCTCTAGCAATGCATGCATGAACCTACTTATCAATGTGTACACCCCAGGACAGTATACTTCCAAGGTACGTGAACTTATCCACAGCATTCAAAACTTCTCCATTTGCTATAACCAATGGTTCCACTATGAATAGTGTGATGTTGGCTGATGGAGCACCTGTGTTTTCTTGGTGTTAATTGTTGGGTCAAAATTATCTCAAGCAACAGAGTCCAGTACAGAGTCATACTTTGCTGCATCTGAGCATCAGAGGCTGCATTGAGTGCACAATCATCTGCAAACAGAAAATCATGCACCAATACTCCCTCTGCTTTGGTCTGGGCTTGTAGGTTTTTCAAGTTAGAGAATTTACCATCAGTGCAGTAACTGACCTCGATGCTGTATTCATTCTCATTGACAGTGTTTGACAACATAACTGCAAGTATCACGCTAAAAAGCATGGGAGCAAGTACACAGCCTTGTTTCATTCCATTGGTGATTGAGAAAGTACAAGAGCACCGTCCATTATTCAGAACCCAGGCAAGCACATCATAGTGAAATTGATGTGCAATGTTGGTGAACTTCTTTGGGCAACCAAATTTTGACATGGTTTTCCATAAGACCTAGCAACTGACAGTATCAAAAGCCTTGGTCAGATCTACAAATGCTGTGTACAGACCTCTGTTCTACTCCTGGCATTTCTCCTGAAGTTGTCAGACAGCAAACACCATCTTGATTTTCTCCTCCATGGTAAGCCATGATCATATAGTGGTTAGCACTCTGCACTGTGGTTGTAGCAACCTCGGTTCAAGTCTAAGTCATGGCAAGAGGAATTATAATGCAAACTTTAAGGCCTATTAAACATCACTTATTATTGTTTCCTGCTATGAGACATCTCATTCCATGTTCATGGAGGATTTCTAGATGTGAAGCAAAACTCCAATGATAAGGAGATCACTGGCAATGATTCTGTTGGAGTTAAAAAAAAAATCCGTGAAACCCATTTAGCCATTTTGGAGTGGGCACCAAAGGGAAGGGGAAGGAAAGGAGCTGGAATTGAAAGCAGTATAATATAATGGGGAAGAAGTTTCAATTTGGAATCAGAGGACTTGGGACTAAATCCTAGTTTTCTTACTTATCACCTGGTAAATGACTCCACTTCTCTAGCTCTTAATTTCTTCACTGAAATTAGGAGGTTAGACTAAAAATCCTCTAAGGTATCTTCTAGGTCTATAGTCCTGTATATCAACTGAAATAACTTTCTCAACCTGGAAGATACCTCTGCGCTTGTGGCCCTTCCTTTGATTGCTCAATTCTTCCCAGGACTTCCATTTTTAGGGAGTGTTCAGTCCAGCTATGTTTATTTCTTTATTCTGCTCTGGGCTTCTGGCTCTCTCCCACCATACCCCTATAAAGGTAGTTTCTTCTTCTCTTCCTCCACCCCACCTCCAACTTACCAACTTTCTTTTATGTGTTGTCTTACCCTACTAGAATGTAAACTCTTTAAGGTTAAGAACTGCCGTTCTTTTTGCTTATACAGGGCTTGGCACATAATGAACATTTTAAAAATCTGACTTGACCTAGAATTCACAGAAAGGGGGCTGTCCATTCTTTATCAGCATGAAATCCCAAGTCTACTGACATTCAGAGGACTCAGTAGATTCAACAGAATACAATCTCTTCACCATACTATTACGTGTGAGTTTCATTTATTGGTTATTTCAGCTCAAGGTGGACTAACCCCTGAAGCTTCTTTTCAAGGGTATCCTGGACTTTTCGTGCATTAATATATAATGAAAATTTAATGTAAATTTTTACTACCTAATTATATTTATTACTACCCATTTGGATACTAATTTATAAAATGTAATATGTTTGAAAGTGCATTTTGTCCAGATATTTCATATTTTAGACTTTTCTAGAAACCAGAATAGACTCATTATTTGAAGATGCACAGGTTTATAATATATTTTATAATTTAGAAGACAGATACAAAATAAAGTTCAAAAATATATTCCTGGGTTAGACAGGATCTGGATGTTGAAAGCATTAATGAGAAATATTTCTCCATACATTATTGAGTTGTTTTTGCCAGATAGATAAATTCCACTGCCAAGAATGAAAATTGAAATAAATTCATAGTTTTAACATGCATGAAACTCTGCTTATACTCATTTTGTATGGTGTTTGTATATTTATATATGCTTATATGTGGATATAGTGTTTCCCTAAAGGGAAGCGATTATTTTTGGTTTTGATTTTGCATCTCAAGAATGGATCACAGTGCCAGGCACATAGTAGGAGCTTACTAAGGGTTTGCTGATTGATTCCTCATCCCCAGTATGGAAGCTCTTAAATGCCACTCCACTGTTCTAGCTTCTATGTGTTTTGCAAGGCCACCTATTTATAACATTTTTTTTTTAATTTTTAGTTTTCAACATTCACTTCTCTAAAATTGTGAGTTTTAAATTTTCTCCTCCTCTTTCCCTTCTCCCCTCCCCAAGATGGGGTGCAATCTGATAGAGGCTCTACATATACATTCATATCAAACATATTTTCACATTAGTTATGTTGTAAAGAAGAATTAGAACCAATGGCAGGAACTATGAGAAAGAAGAAACAAAACAAACAAAACAACAAAAGAAGAGCAAATAGTCTGCTTCCATCTGCATTCAGACTCCTGAGTTCTATCTCTGGATGTGGATAGCATTTGCAAGGCCACTTCTTAACAATGTTAACTTCTGGTATAGGTTCCTTGGAATAATAAAACCCCCTTTCAAGAAGATTAGATTACATGGGAAAAAAGAAAATAAATTCAGCTCGTGACTGAAAATAAAAATCAGGCAAGCAGAATATGCCTAGAGAGTCTCAAAATTTCTAAACAAGAGATGCCAGAAGTCAAAAAGGTAAGCAGAAAATCTAATATATACTGAAAATATCCATAGTAACAATCTTTGTGGTAACAAAGAACTAGAAAGTAAAGGTTCATTAGCTGGGAAATAACTGAAAAAAACTAACAAATGTAATGAAATATTATTGTTCAGTAAGAAGTAAAAAAAAGCAAATTCAGAAAAGCAGGGAAAGATTTGAATTGAAACTTAATGAAATAAGCAGGACTTAAAGAACAATATACCCCCCCATAAATACAATGTAAATGAAAAGATTATTAAATGCAAGTAAAATTCTGAGGAACCTAAAAATCAATTAAGTACCAATAATGAGAACCAATGATGAAATACCTCATGAGATGATGGAATTCTTGGATGGAATGAGATAGAGACAGACAGACAGACAGACAGATAGATAGATAGAGTTAGTAGTGTACTGGAATCAGCTCATAACATTTCACAAGAAGTCAGCGTTTGCTGTGAACATGTAAACCTTGGAAAATGGCAAAAGTTACATATCAGGGCTTGATTTATTGTTTTCTTGATTGTCTAGACTTAATAAAATAATAGAGAAAATGTTAATAATGCAGATTAATTTTAAAAGTTTATCATGTGTAAACTGTTAAGAGATCAAAATTTTGTTGATTCTATGTTCAACAATTTCTCTACTTTCACATCCTCCCTTTTAACCCAAATCACTTGATCACTACCCTAGTTCAGGTCTTTATCATTTCTCATCTGGACTATTGTATGAGCTGCCTAACTGTGCTCTTGAATTCCATTCTCCCATTTCTTCAATCTATCCTCCACATAGACTCCAACTGTCATTTGAAAGCACATATCTGACAATAGCACACCCTTGCTCAAGTATTTGTGTTGATTCCTTACTGGCTCTAGGACAAAATACAAACTCCTCTGTTTGGCATGTGAAATCCTCCATAAATAGATTCCAGCTGACCTTTACAATGCTATTTCACTTTACAGCCCTTGATGTACTCTATGTTCCAGGATTAAGTGGCTTTTTGCTGTTCTTTCCAGTCAACATTTTAACTCCTACCTCCATCCACATCCTTAAATAGACTACCATTCATATCTGGAATGCACTCCCAGATCAGTTCTACTTGTCTGAATCCTTAGAGTCAGATAAAGTGCCATCTCCTACAAGAAGCCTTTCCGAATTCCCTTAGATCTTAATGATTTCTCCAGTCTCAAGTTATCGTGTATTTATAGTCACTTGTCTATACATCATGTACCCCAATAGAAAGTAATTTTCCTAAGGGATGGGGATGGGGTTTTTTGTTTGTTTGTTTTGTTTTGTTTTCTGTGTTTCTCCAGCTCCTAGTATATAGCTATACACATAGTAGGCACTTAATAAATACTTAGAGAATTGAATTAATTGAATAATCTGGGAAAATCTGCATAAAGGCAATGAAATGAGAAAATAAATTTTTGAGATAGTGATTAGATTTAATTTACCATTTAGCTGACAAAGGGAGAGTGTGTATTGAAAAGAAATGTTAAGAGCCTTCAGTGTGGAATGAGATTATTAAATTCAGTTCTCCAAATGAACATTTATTCAGCAGCTATTCAGGGTGTATCATTCTTCTAGGTATGAAGGAGATATATAGTTTATATAAAACATTATCTTTGTCCTCATAAAACTTCTATTATGTCAGGGTCTCACAACACAGACACACCTGCAAGAATAAGGAAGAAATTAGAAGGCACCGCCAAGGAGGCAGATGACACGCTGTCATCTTTCTTCATCCACTTTTGTGTAGTCTATATCTCAGACCTACAGAGAGTTTGCAACACAACCCAATGCACAGGATTGTCCCCAGAGGTACATTCAACACAGAGCAAGACAAATATACTCAGAGAAACCCACATAAGTAACCAGAATCCCCAGAACATGTCTGCCACCATAAGGTGTGACTTGGCTTTCCTGCTTTCTCTCTATTGTCAATCCACTAAGCTCCAAGACTATAGCATAAGTTCCAAGACTATAGCATAAGGGAAAGTTAAAGGAATGCCAGCCAAAAGGCATTATTGCCCTTGATGTTGGTCATCATGGTGCTCTTAACATAAACTGTTTCATTCCTGTTTTCTTAACTCAGCCCTCTTCTCTAATTGTAACAACATAGTAAACACTACATCAACAACGATAACATACAACAGCACATGATAAGTGCATTAGATCAGAGGTGGGTCAGTCTTAGATGCAGGTGGCTGGTCCCAGTGTTGTGCTGATACCTCTAAAATTTTAAAAGACTAGAGAAAGTCCTCCATCCTCCTATATGAATAGTCTATGAAAGATTTTTTAAAATATCTCATTTTTTCTCAATTACATGTAAAAACAATTTTTGTACAAACAATTTTTAATGTTCATTTTTTAAAATTTTGAGTTCCAAATTCTCTTCCTCTTTCTCTTCCCCTTCCCAGAGGTAGTAATTTTATATAGGATATATATGTGCAATAATGCAAAACATGTTTCTATATTAGTCATGTTGTGAAAGAAAACAAGACCAAAAAAAAAACCATGAAAAAAATTGAAAAATAGTATGCTTTGATCTGCATTCAGACTCCATCAGTTCTTTCTTTGGAGGTGGGTAGCATTTTTTCATCATGAGTCTTTTGAAATTGTCTATGGTCATCATATTACTGAGAATAGCTAAGTCATTCTTAGCTGATCCTCATCCAATATTGCTATTACTTTGTACAGGGTTCTCTTGGTTCTGTTCACTTCTCTTTGCACCACTTCATGTATGTTTTCCAAGGTTTTTTTTTAAATCATCCTACTCATCATTTTTCATAGAACAATAGTATTCTATTATAATCATATACTATAAGTTGCTCAACCATTCCCCATCTGATGGACATGCTCTCAATTTCCAATTCTTCACTACCACAGAAAAATGATATGCTACAAATATATCTGTATAAAAGTATCCTTTCCCCTTTTAAAAAAAATCCCTTTAAGATACACATCTAGTAGTGGTACTACAAGATCAAAGGGTATGCACAGTTTGATAGCCCTTTGGGCATAGTGGCAGACTTTTTGGAAGAACTCAGACATGAACTGTATAGGATGAGTAGATTTGCACGATTTTCAATCTGCACACTTGGAAGACACGTCAACAAGACCGTTGCAATATAAGAGCAGGAGAATGCAAAAGAAAATACATGAAATCTGAAGGTTAGGTCATTGTCTACAGGATGAATCATGAATGACTTCAAGGAAAAGGTGGCATATGAGCAGAGCCTTAAAAAATGGGCAGGAATTCCATAGGAATTCCCATTGATGTATGGGAGGGGAAGATATGCCAATCACAGGGAACAATAACATAAGCAAAATCACAGAGCCAAGAGTATATAAGATATGTTTGGAGAACAGCATGACTGGAACACAGAGTTAATAGAGAAGAGTAACATGATATAAAGCTGAAAAAAGTAGGATAACATATTGTAGAGAGCTACTAAGCTAAGGAATTTGGATTTCATCATGTAGTAATAAGAAGCCATTGTTCCAAAGAAAGGACACAGAGTCAGAGGATGTTTATTTCAATTCCAGCTCTGCCACTTACTCCCTTCTGGTATGATCACTTAACATCTTAGGGACTCAGTTTCTTCATGTATAAAATTAATGGTTTGGACAAGATGATCTCCAAGGTCCCTGGTAACTCTAAAACTTATGACTAGGTGATCTTAGAGGCCTCTTCCCATCCCCTCCTTTTCAGGAAGATCCCCCATCCCTGAAAAAGGATCTTCTCATAGGTCCTATAAACCTATGACACTAAGAAAAATTTTGAGTTACTGGGTGATATTACCAGTGTGACATAATTACCTAACCTCAAAAAGTCACAGCTTCCTCATATGTAAAATATGAGTATTGAACTAGTTAACCTCTAAAGTCACTTCCTGTTCCAAATCTATGATCTTATGATTATATTGTGATTAATATGGTATGCAGTGCAGATTTAAAGCCAATAGGCTGGAAGAAAGGAGACCATTTAAGGCAATCCTCACATTATGAGCACCCAACACTATAGCATCTCTTAATAAGGACAGACAGTGTCACCTTACATAGGGGTGGCATTCAAGATACAGTGGCAGGTGGCAGGTTTGAGGGACTATCTGATCCAACAGTTCTTCCCTAACATTGCCTTTATTTCCATTCAGGGATTCATGCACACATCATATCTATCCCTTTTACTCTGTCTTCTATCACACATTCTCTTTGACTTGCTCTTCACTCCTTTCCTTCTTTGAATGCTTATCTCATTGCCTTAGGAAAATATGTCTCCTTTTCTTTCCCTCTTTATTCCACTTATGAGCCCCAAATGACCTTTGTCATAAATGATAAGCATAAAAGTAGTGCTCATTATACCATTGCATTAAGGAAAAAAGGCCCTCAGTTTTGAAGTGAAATTAGACATAATAAAAAACCAATGTCACCAACCTCTAGTGCCCATAAATCCTCATCAGAATCTCTACAAAAGTCACTTATCTTATCTAATTAAACTAGCTTTTTCTTCAAGTGCCAGCATTCAAGATTGATTTTTGAAACAACATTTCTTATTAAATCTGTGGATGTCTTTTCAATTTCACCTAATTATTACACTGCAGCAATTCTCCTACTTAGCTTTACTGTAAATAGCCAATATTTCAGTTACTTTCTGAATTACCTAGCCCTACATCCTAATCATCAAATTGTTTCTATAACATGTTCTGGTCTTCAAGAAACCAACTCACAAACAAAATTTTGGGATGCAAACTCTTAAATTGAAAATTGTACATATATGTAAATAAAATAAAACATCCCAAATTCATACCTCTTTCTCAGGTAGACAGAACCTCGAATCTCATCCAACCCATACCTAAATATAAATTCTCTCTACAATATACCTGTCAAGTTTCCTCACAGTGATGAGACCCCACTATCTCTCAAAGCAGTTGATGGCCCATTTGAGCAGTGCACTTATGAAATTGTTTCTTATTATGAGCTGCAATCTGTCCCTCTGCAACATTCAGGAAATGTGGTCAGGGATAGGGACATGGCTGTGGGTGGACTAGAAGCTGAACTAATTTGTCCTATCATAGACCCTTTTGGCAGTCTGGTGTAATCTATGGAGTCTGCCTCAGAATTAATGTATACCAATTTTATCAACTTATCAAGATATTTTTAAAAATAAATTCAAAAGTCTCCACTTAAGAGCTCTCTCTCCAGATCTAAGGCTGTACAGTACATTAATTCTGAGGCAGGCTCCATAGGTTTCATCAGACTGCCAAAAGAGTCTATAACACAAAGAAGCTTAAGAAGCCCTGATCTATCAGTAGGATATACCTTGAAGGTAATCAAGACCAGCTCTCTCATATTATAAGAAAAACTGATGCCTAGAAAGTTTGCTACTTGTTTGAGGTCACCCAGGTAGTGACTGGCAGCACCAGCATTTTGATGCAGATCCTATGACTCCAAGATCAAGATTTTTTTCCATTTCGCTGCTTATTCCCAAGGAATCTTCTCTGTGTGTATGAAAATGGTCACCATAATGATTATGCCAATGTATTTTCTCTAATTGCTTAGATACTAAATTTTGCTTCACTGAAGTGTTTTTGGAAGCTTCCAAAAGGTGGTGAATTGAGGTGAGTATCATAATATTTATGCCAACTTGAAAGCCAGTGTGATTATAAGGATAGCCAGGCTCTTAAGTATCCTATCAACTAGAAATCTCTTTTTGTCAACATTTCTGCACATTGGCAAGGCTATGCTAATTTATGTCCATAATAATTATCCTGAAGTCCAACAAAAGCTAGTAGCAGTTTCTGAGTCATAAAATATTAAAACATAGACTAAGTCTATCTTACTGTACTCTAATTCTTTTAAGGGCAACTAGGTGGCACAATGGATAGAGGGCTGGATCTGGAGTCAAAAAAACTCATCTTGCTGAGTTCAAATCTTACTAATTGTGTGACCTTGGGCAAGTCACTTAACCCTGTTTGTCTCAGTTTCTTCATCTGTAAATGAGCTGGAAAATGAAATGGCAAACCACTCCAGTATCTCTGATGAGAAAACCACAAATGAGGTCATGAAGAGTCAGACACAAAGAAAACAACTCAACAACAATGACAACAGTTCTTTTAAATAGGTAATTCATGTATTATTTAAATGGTGACTCCATATTAACCAACATGTTGAAGAGATAGAATTTTTAGTTCCCCAATTTATGCAGCTCCTGTTGATTCTAGTTCTGCTTCTGAACTAGAGGTCAAGGCTTATAAGGTCTATTGCAGTAGTTGAAGCTTTCCTAAACTGGAGGTGAAGAGGAATGATAGCTAAACAGTTGCTATATAAATAAAGATCATAAGTTTTATGTAGAACAAATTCTAAGTTGGTTAACTGGGATAGATATAGGTCATGAATGATTAGGGGCCAGAAGCAGAAAGTTATATCTGGAACTGAAGAAAATCTGAGAAAAAACCAGGATCAACCATGCCAAAGGGAGCCATCAAGAAGCAAAGTCTGGGGTCAGGGCATAGGGATTTATTGCCAGGTAGAAAAGAAGGGTTTGAATTTAGCATAGAGTTCTTCTAATTGGTGCAATAGAAGTAATACTAATTTGGATTTAGAGGACATTGGTTTGAATTTAATCTTTCATTTTACTACCTGTGTAACCTTGGGTTTGGACCAGATAGCTTTAAGGTCTTTTCCAGCCCTAAATCTATGACCCCAGGAAGAAAAGCACTTAGTTCTAATATTCTTCTATTTAGTAAATGTCTATATTTACTATCCTGACTCTCCTTATGGGCTTATAAACTTAAATTATATCTCCTCTTAGATTTCTTGTGCCCAAATGAATAACAATTGTCTCTAAACCTGACCTTATATAAAAACGTTGCAATCTTGTTTTATCAGTGGAATTTTGGATATGGAGTCAAAAGGTTCAAATGCCAGTTCTTCTGTGCACTACCTGTGTGACCTTAGGTAAGTCATTGCAGCACCTGAATGCTCATTTTCCTCATCTGTGAAATCCCTAGATGACTTCTAAGGTCCTTTCCAGTTCTAAATCCATGATCATCTTGGTTTTCCTCTCAGTTGTCCTTTGAAATTATGGTGTAATTCAAATCAAGAAACGTTTATGCCATTCCTATCTTGTGTAAGGCACTAAGCTAGGTATTGAGAGGACAAAGACAATTATGGAATCAAAGATTCACAGAATATAAAAATTGGAAATGACTTCATGGCCATCTAGTTCAACTTATACATGAAAAAGAACTCCTCAAACATTCTCTAAAGTGCTCAAAATGAAATAATCTCTGCCATCGGGGAGTAATCACTCTATAGGAGAGATATAATCTATAAGCAAAATATCAACAAATGTAGGAGGGATTTCAGGAAAACAGACACATTATTGTTGTAGAAACTGTGAGATGATCTAGCCATTCTAAAAAGAAATTTGGAAATATGCTTCCCAAAATTGCTAAATTACAATTCTAGTTTACCCAGAAAATTTGCTATTAGGCCTATACCACAGGGATCAAAGAGAGGAAAAAGACCTGTATGTACAAAAATATTTATGACAGCTTTCTGTGGAGAAAAAGAACTGGAAATTTAAGGGGATGCCCACCAATTAGGGAATGGCTCAACAAATTATGCTGTATAAATATGATGAGCTACTATTATACTAGAAGAAATGAAAAAGAAAATGACCAGAGAAACTTGAGAAAACGTGTATGAATTGAGGCAAAGTAAAATAAGCAGAACAAGAAGGACACCTTGTACAATGACAAGAAAATTGTAAAGACAACTTCAAAAGACTTAAAAACTTTGATCAACCACAACTCTACAGGACTCATGATGAAACATGCTACTTATTTCATGCCAGAAATTCACTTCAACCATTCAATCAACTCCAATGGTTTCCCATTGCCCCCAGGATCAAATGTAAAACCCTCTTTTTTTACTTTTAAAGCCCTCCATAACCTTCCTTCTGCCTACCTTTTTAATGTTCTTACCCCTTATGCCCTGCCATATACTCTGTGATCCTGATTCCAAGATGGCTGTCCCCCATGCCTGGAACTCTCTCCTTCCTCAATTCTGCCTCCTGACTCCCCTGGCTTCCTTCAAGTCTCAACTAAACCTCCAACTTCCATAAGAAGCCTTTCCTGGTACTACTTTGTTTTAGTGCCTTCCCTCTGAGATTGTCTTCATCTTATTCTGTATATATCCTAATCGTTCATAGTTATTTGCATGTTGCCTCCCCCTTTAGACTATGAGCTTCTTAGAAGAGGAATTGGTTTTGCCTTTCTTTGTATCTTCAGTGTTTAACACAATGTTTAGCACATAGTAGGCACTTAATAAATGCTAAATGATAGATTGACTCATGCCTTGACTATGCATATTTGTTACAAAGGTTTTTTTTTTCTTATCTTTTTTTCCAATGGAAGGTGGGAGGTGAGAGAGAGAGAGAAAATAGATTTTTGTTAATTAAAATTTTTTCATTTGATTTACAGAACAAATTCATGGAGGCAGGAGACTGAGTGTCAAATGTGGGGAAACAACTAGTAGTCCAATCTGGCTACAATACAGAGTGTGTGAAAGGCTTTTAAATGAAATAAACCAAAAAGTTATATTTTAAATGAAATAAATCAAAAAGCCAGATTGTGGAGGGTCTTAAATGTTAGGTAGAAAAGCCTCTATGTTTTTATAGAAGAGCCAATAGGAGTCACTGAAGTTTGTAGCTCAGGAAAAAGACATTCATTTGTCTTAGGAAGATAATTTTGGCAGTTGAGTGAAGGAGAGATTGGAGAGGGGAGGAAGACAGATTAGGAAGCTCTTAATATAGTCTATGGCATTGACGATATCATAACAAATTAGAGAGAAAATGGGGTCAGTACCTATAGGACAGAATAATCAAGGCATAGGGGCAACCAGGTAGTAAAGTGGCTAGAGCACTGGTCCTGAAGTCAGGAAGACTCATCTTACTGAGTTGGAATCTTCCCTCAGACACTTATTAGCCGTGTGACTTTGGGCAAGTCACTAAACCCTGTTTGTCTCAGTTTCTTTATCTATAAAATGAACTTGAGAAGAAAATGGCAAACCATTCCAGTATCTCTGCCAAGAAAGCCCCAAATAGGGTCATAAAGAGTCAGACACAATGAAAAAATGATTGAACAAATCAAGGCATAGAGCCACCCCAATTTTCTAAGACTGCACCTTCCATTTCACCCCCAAAACAAGGTTTCAGGACCCTTCTCTATGGAGAGACTAGATCCTCTTCTCTCATGCAAAGGAAAGTTCACACACACATACAAAAAAGAGTCCACTGCTTTAACATAAGGATCCAGACTGCCAATTGTAAGGTCAAATTATAAATTTATAGAATTATAGGATTATAGCAGCAGAACTGGAAATGAGTCTCAGAATTCAACTAGTCTCCTTTACCAATGAGAAAACTGAGGCAGTTAAATGACTTTCTCAAAATCACACAAGTATTCAGTGGCAAAGCCAGTATTCAAACCCATCTCTTCATTCCAACTCCAGTGCTCTTTCCACCAAACTATGCTTTCTCCCTCAAAGTCACTGCAGAGGTTAAAATTAATTGCAAGCATGGTTCTTCGTTTAGACTTGGATATTAAAGGATCATGAACTGATAAAGACGAGCATCTGTCTAAAAGAAACCGGGCACTTTAATTGGTCCCATTAAAATCCAAAGAATTTGGTTCTTTAAAAAACTACTGAGTGCCATACCAATCAATTTACCAAAAAACTACTTTGTAGAGTTAGACAAAATAATAACAAAATTTATTTGGAAAAACAGACGGTCTAGAATATCAAGGGAATTAATGAAAAGAAATGCTAGGGAAGGTGGACTAGCTATGCCAGATCTTAATCTGTATTATACAGCAGCAGTCATCAAAACTGCTTGGTACTCGCAGAGGTGTAGAGTAGTGGATCAATGGAATAGATTAGGTGCAGGAGACCCAGCAGTTAATGAATATAGTCATCTATTGTTCGATAAACCCAAAGACCCCAGTTTTTGGGATAAGAATGCACTGTTTGACAAAAACTGCTGGGAAAACTGGAATACAGTATGGCAGAAAGTAGGCATAGATCACTATCTAACACCATATACCAAAATCAAGTCTAAATGGGTGCATGATCTAGGTGTAAAGGATGATACTGTAAGCAACTTGGGAAAGCAAGGAATAGTTTACCTGACAGACTTGTGGAGAGGTGAAGATTTTAGGCCCAAACAAGAATTAGAGTGCATTATAAAATGCAAAATGGATAATTTTGATTACATTAAATTGAAAAGCTTCTGTACAAACAAAACCAATGTAACCAAGATCAAGAGGGAGGTGGGAAATTGGGAAAGAATTTTTACAACTTGTGTCTCTGATAAAGGACTCATTTCTAAAATTTATAGAGAATTGAGCCAAATCTATATGAATACAAGTCACTCCCCAATTGATAAATGGTCAAAGGATATGAACAAGGAGTTTGCAGAGAAAGAAATTAAAGATATCTATAAGCATATGAAGAAATGCTCTAAATCACTGTTAATTAGAGAAATGCAAATCAAAAACAACTCTGAGATACCACATCCCTCCAGTCAGATTGGCTAAGATGACAAAACAAGAAAGTGACAAATGCTGGAGAGGATGTGGACAAATTGGAACACTAATACATTGCTGGTGGAGTTGTGAACTTATCCAACCATTCTGGAGAGCAATCTGGAATTATGCCCAAAGGATTATAAAAAATTTCATACCCTTTGACCCAGCCATACCACTTCTAGGGTTATATCCCAAAGAGATTATAGAAGTGGGAGGAAGACCCATACATACAAAAATATTTTAGCAGCCCTTTTTGTGGTTGCAAAGAATTGGAAACTAAAGGGGTGCCCATCAATTGGAGAATGGCTAAACAAGTTGTGGTATATGAATGTAATGGAATATTATTGTGGTATAAGAAATGAGGAGGTGATGGATTTCACAATTACCTGGAGAGACTTACACAAACTGATGCTGAGCGAGAAGAGTAGAATCAGAAGAAATTTGTATACAATCACAGACATACCATATCTGTGATGACCAACTATGACAGACTGGACTCTTTTCAGCAATGCAGTGATATAAGTCAATCCTGAAAGACTGAAGAAAATGAGAAAAGCGCCATCCAGAGATATAACTAGAAAGAACTGAGCCTGAATCCTGATGGAAGCAAACTAAATGATCTTTTTCTTTTCGTTGTTTGGTTTTTTTTCTTCCTTACCATCTTTCATCCCACCTAGTACAATACGCCTTTGTAATTGGAATAATGTCTAATATGAATGCATTTGCAGATCTTATACTAGCTGTCGTGGGGGGAGGGGGAAGGGAAGGAAAGGAAATTTAAAAATCAAGGAACTATGGAATTGAATCTTGTTAACTGAAACTAAATTAATAAATTAATTTTAAAAAATTACTGATTAATTTTAAGATTACCTTTATTTGCAAACATACCCTTCCCTCTCACTCACCCTATGAATTATTAATAGTAATAATAGTAGTTAACATATTTATACCCCTTTTACAAATGTAATCTCATTTCAACTTCACAACTCTAAGAGGTAGGTACTATTATTACCCCCATTTTATGCCTGAGGGCACTGAGGCAGAAAGAAATTAGGTGACTTGCCCCTATGGGGCATAGCTAGTAATTGTCTGAGACTAGATTTGAACTCAGGTCTTCCTCAGGGCTAGTGCTCTAGCCCCTGCACCACCTAGTTTCCACTAGCTGAATTTTTTTTTTTGCTTTTTTGCCTTTTTTGGAGGGGGAAAGTAAGGCAATTGGGGTTAAGTGACTTGCCCAAGGTCACACAGCTATTTTTTTGTGTTAAGTGTCTGAGGCCAGATTTGAACTCATGTCCTCCTGACTCCAGGGCCGGTGCCACCTAGTCTCCCCTAGCTGAATTCTTTACAATTCTTTACTAACCTTTACAAATGCTTTACCAAAAAAAAAGTTTTGAAAAAAAAATATCCACAGAATTAACCAATTCATGAACAGAGTCTAAAAGTAAATGTCATGCAAAGAATTCTGTTCTAAGGAAAAATGGCCAGTCAAGTATTCCTGAGTGATGAAGACCCCAGAAGGCCATTCCATAAAAGCTTCAGTTTATAAGAACATAAGCTACTGTTGAAAGAACCCTAAATTCAAATTGGAACACTAAGATCCAAATCCCAGTTCTTGACAAGTAACCTAAAAATGAGGGACTTGACTTTCTTATGGGCTAGACTCAGTCTGTAAGCCTTTAACCTCACTATGTGAAGAATGTTACACATCACATGAACCTACCTTTAGTCAGTCAGTCAGTGAATCGATGAGTGTTCATCAAGTTCTTAGTATTACTGCTGCTGTGTTCTTGTTGTTGGAAACAACCATGTGCCAGGCACTTTGATAAGTAGCAGGGATACAAGAAAAAGCAAAAATACAGTATCTGTCCTCAAGGAGCTCTCATGATGATGGAAGAGACAAAATGCAAATAACCACATACAAATATGACACACACAGTATATACTGAAGGTAATCTTAGAGGTTACACACTAGCATTGGGTAGGATCAAGGAAAGTCTCTGCAAACAGAGTCATTAAGAAAGTCAGAGAAAATAGGAATTAGAGGCAAGGAGGGAAAGCATTCCAGGTATGGGAATACAAATGCAAAGGCACAGAATTGGGAGATGGAGTGTTGAGTGTGGGGATTAAAAAGTAGGCCATTGTAGTGTCACTGGACTATAGAATTCAAGGAAAGGAGTAAAGTTCAAAATTACAAAGTTAGGATATGGCCAGGTTTTGAGGGACAATAAATTACAGAGTATTTTATATTTTATTCTGGAGGTACTAGGGAGTCACTATTGTTTATTGAGTTGAGAAGGGGTATGTGTGACAAGATCACTAGAGGATAGATTGGAGTTAGGAAGAAACTTGAGATAGAAAGACCAAGTAAAAATTTATTAAAATATTTCAGAAAAGAGGTGATAAGGACCCATATTAGTGTGATGCCTGTGCAAATGGAGAGAAGGAACGCAGGAGATATTGGGAAGGTGGGAGCAATATTTGACAATGGGTTGGATATGTGGGGTGAGTGAAAGTGAAGAGTGGAGGATAACATTGATATGGCAAGCCTGGGAGACTAGGACAATGGTGGTACCCGCAACAGTAACAGGAAAGTCAGTAAGAGGGTAAGGCTTTGAGGGGAAGATAATGAATTCTGTTTTAGTCCCAAGACCTCTGCTTGAGTCTACCTTGACTGCCTTGAAAGACGGGAATCTGATCCTGTCCCACTACCATGCTGAAAGGCTTTGGCCGCTTTCTTAGGCCAGTCACCTTCAGCCAATTGGAACAGGCTCATGTCTGCTCCCGTTAGCCTCTCCTGCCTCCTCCCTCAGGGCTCCCTCTTGGTGTATCTGGTGCAGGGAGACCGAGCCACCTAGAATAATTACTCACCCTGTTGAGCAGCTTAACAGTTCTCTCTTTCTTCCAGAGCTTTTTATTCCCTTTTCCAAACATGACCATCAATTTTCCTAAAATGCAAGGGGAGCATCTCATCCTTAACCACAGGTAAGGACCAAGAACCAAGATGTCTTTATTTCTGCAATTTCAGGCTTAAGCTGAAAAGACAATCGCTAATATCAAGTTCATGCAAATGGCCATATTCATGTTCCTGATGTGGTCATTAAGACCTTTGATCTTACTGTCTGGCCAAATTCTTGTTCAGGAACTACAAAAAGATGGTGCCAGGGACAAAGAGAATGATTTAACTGTTAAAAGCAGGATGACCAAATGCCAGCTACAAAATCAAGATCATGAATAGGTCTTGGTTTACCTTCAGTTTTCAAGTAAAGCCTGAGAGGACCAGACCCTATATTTCTTTATGCCAGTGAACAAATATTGCTTTTCCAATGGCAAAAAGTTCCATTTCTTGAGTGAATTCTATTCTGAGAACCAGGCAGATATATTGATTATCATTTTTTTTAATCGACCCTGGAATCTGTCCTACTTCCTCAGAATGCCTTCTTCACTTAGATCTAGCATTTTCTTTCTGACATTTTTATTGTATCTTATAGTTTGTCTCTTCTAGAGTTTGCTATTCAGCTAGCCCTGAGGTAGTATGATGTAATGTGTAGGAGGCACTGAACCAGGAGTCAGAAAGACCCAAGTTCAAACCTCACCTCAGGTACTTATCAGCTGTAGTACTCTGGGCAAGTATCCTAACCTTTCTCAGCATCAATTTTATTGGTTGTAAAATAGGGGTGATAATGGTCCCTCCCTAACAGGGTCATTGTAAAAATTAAATGAGATCATGAAGGGAAAAAATACCTTTGCAACCTTAAAGTGCTATATAAATATATAAAGTGCTATTATCACTGATGTCTCTGTGTCTCTGTTTCTTCCTATGTAAAATTAGGAGGTTGAATTCAATGGTCTCTAAGGTCCCTCCCAGTTTCAAATCTATTCAATTTATGATTCTATGATCCTTCCTTGATATACTGTCCTGGAGACCAACAAATAGCTACACTGCACTATTTAAAAATATTTTCTTTAAAAAGGAAAAATAAAACAAAGCAAAATATTCCAGTTACCAAGACAGGAGATTACATAGACATTAAGAATAACAGTGGAAGGGGCGGCTAGGTGGCACAGTGAGTAAGAGCATGGGCCTCGGAGTTGGGATGACCCGGGATCGAAACCGGCCTCAGATAATGAGCACCCACACATAAATAATAACTAGCCGTATAACCTTGAGCAAGTTACTTAACCCCAATTGCTTAAAAAAAAAAAGAATAACAGTGGAGAAAAAAGGGAGGGAAGAAATCCAGGACCAGGAGAATTATGATTAAGCTAAGTATGAAAGATAGAGGCCAGTCATAGAATCAAAAAATCTGGAAAGACTTACCCGAACCGATAAAAGTGAAATGAGCAGAACCAGGAGAACACTGTACACAGCAAGAGCAATATTGTACAGTGAACAACTGTGAATAACTTAGTTTTTCTCAACAATACTAAGATCCAAGATAATCCCAAAAGATGCATGATGAAAAATGCTATCTACCTCCAGAGAAAGAACTGATAGAATCTGAATACTAACTGAAGCATACTATTTTCATTTTCTTTCTTTCCTTCCTTCCTTCCTCCCTCCCTCTCTCCCTCCTTTCCTTCCTTCCTTCCTTTCTTCCTTTCTTTCTTTCTTTCTTTCTTTCTTTCTTTCTTTCTTTCTTTCTTTCTTTCTTTCTTTCTTTCTTTCTGAATTAAGTTTTCTTCCACAAAATGATTAATATGGAAATAAGTTTTATATGATTACATAGGTATCATTTATATCATATTGCTAACTATCTCAGGGATGGGGAGGAGAGTGAGGGAGGAATAGCGTATTGAATTCAAAAATTCTTAAAAATGTTTAAAATTGTTTTTACACATAATTGGGGCAAAATAATTCTTTTTCTTAAAAAAATGAGCTGAATCCCTGAAAGAGCCAAGGTGTAAGCTTGACTAGAGTTTCAAGGAGCTTACTAAACTTGCCCCTTGAGGTCAGAACTATTTGCTAAGTTTGAGTCCCTGGAACCTACCATAATACTTTGCACATGGACAGTGCTAAATATTTTTAATTCAACTGAAGTCATAGCTAGAGAGCAAAAACCAGAATAACAGTTAGGAACCAGGGACTCAAAGGAAGGCAGTGGAATAGAAACTAAGCAAGCAATCCCAGAAACAGACATGAGGAATCAACAACAATGAGACCTCAAAACCAAAGTAACAAGAATAGCTACCATTTGTGGAGTCCTTTAAGATTATCAAAGTGAAGGGGTGGCTAAGTGGCACAGTGAATAGAGGACCTGAGTTCGAATCCGGCCTCAGACACTTAACATACACAAACAAAAACCTAGCCGTGTGACCTTGGGCAAGTTACTTGACCCCAATTCCCCAATTGCCCTCCAAAAAAAAAAGCAAAAAAAAAGATTATCAAAGTGATCCACAAATATTATCTCCTTTTATCCTCACAACAACCCTGGCATATAATCTCTATTTTACAGATGAGGAAACTGAGACAAAGAGGTTAAGTGACTTGTTCAAAGCCATACAACCATTAAATATCTGAGGTCATATTTGAATTCAGGGCTTCCAGACTCCAAATGCAATTGCTCTATTCATTGTACCATCTACTGTCCCCTACAGTAAGTCTCTTATGCACTTCCTACTAAGGCAAGAGTCAATCTCAAGGAATGGTCACTTTAGACACATGACATCAGGGATACAGTAAAAAGGGTAGCCTGGCTGGTAGAAGGAACAGGGGGGGAGGGATGGCAGAGATAACAACAGAATCTGGTTTATGGTTCCTAGATGTAGATACAGATATTTGTGTGTGTGTGTGTGTGTGTGTGTATAAACATATATACATATATAAACACAAATGCACACAAGCACAAATAATCATAGGCATCGTATCTTTCCATGTCCCCCACTCTTTTTTCCAATTATGCCTGGAATTTTATTTTTATTTTTTTGCAAGGCAATAAGGGGTTAAATGACTTGCCCGAAGTCACACAGCTAGTGTCTGAGATCGGATTTGAACTCAGGTCTTCCTGACTCCAGGGTCAGTGCGCTATTCACTATACCACCTAACTGCCCCTAAATTTGGAATTTTATTAGGAATAGTGTTTGAGGCTTTAGAATCCTGTACTGTACTTTCCCTGCAATAATAATCAAAGGTTGACAGAGCATATAACATGAAAGGTGAAAGGAATCCATCATCCTCAGTGTATAAGTGAAAGTGAAAAGGAAAATAAAGTAGAGAATGGGACCCATTCCTGAATAATAAAATAAGTCTTTCCCCCATGATCAAGATACACATGCATATTTCCGAATGTGTTTATATATATATATATATATATATATATATATATATATATATATATATATATATATAACAAAATCTTTTATGCACATAGGTACATATGGTCCCATAGACAATATTTATCTCAAGAATTAACTAGCAAAAGGCTGCAGAAGTTTTTGCTATACAAGATACAGGTAGCATTGAATAAAAGATAGCTAGGTGGTGCAGAGGACAGAGTGCTGATTGGGATAAATAAGTTTTTAATGATGTCCTCACTAACAAATTTTAAATATGTGTTGTATTATGTATATTATACATATATATATATATATACACATACACACATAGAGAGCCAGCTCTCTTGATTGTTTATGCTAATGAGGAAAATAAAGACTGAAAATAATAGATAATCCAAAAAAAAGCCTTCCCAGTTTGAGTTTGGAAATACATTATATATAATTTTATTTCCAGCAAATTTACCATCTCAATTATGCTTGAATTGAGCTACTGTTAAAATGAGTGTATGTTCACTGAACACACACCATTTGTAGAGTCAGTGAGTGTGCCAGGCGATAAGGGGAAAATCATCCTGGGACTGAAAAAATTGGATAAGTGACCAAACAAGGAAGTGCTTGCTACATCAAAACATTCCAAGGTCCAAACCTATTGCTGCTCTGCAGTTTTACAAATCCAAGGCCAGGAAACATGGATTTCTCTTTACTACACTCTCAAGTCTTCAAGGCACCATGTCTGGGGGTGTAGAGCAGTCAGTGTTACTGGGAATATGAAGGGTTCTTCCACCATTGGAGGGGCTATGAAAGTCTCTGCCAAATGGCTGAATGGTTAAATGATGAAGATTGTAAATGAGAGTCATCTGTCAATCGTAGGCGGGCATCAGCTCCATCTGTTGTGTCAGAAACTGAGAGAGTCATTGGAGATGGCATTAAGTAAAATGTGAGATCTGTGATAGAGAAAGAAGCTCCAGAATGTCAAGGCTGGAAGGAATCTTAGAGTACTGGTTCAACTCCCAAATTTCACAAATGAGGAAATAGCTCTAGAGAGAGTAAAAGATTTACTCAAGGTCACATTGTTAGTAACAGACAGGGACTAGAATCCTTGTCTCCTAACTCCTATCCCTGTGTTCTTTCTACTAGATCACTATGTCTCTCATTAGAGGCACTCGGATTTGCCCTTGGCCTTTCCATGATCAAAGGAAACCCTCCAGCCAGTCCATAATAAGGTTCCTATTTACCCTGGGATGTGTCCTATGTGAAATGGCACATATGTGGGAGGGATAACTGGTCCTTAATACACAGAGCAAAGGATCATAGATCTAAAATCGCAAGGGATCTCAGAGGTTTCTCCTCATTTTACAAAGAGAAGGAACTGAGACCCAAGGAAGTTAAATAACTTGTCCAAGGTCATACAGATAGGAGACATCAGAGAAATATAATTTGAACTTAGGTCTTTTGACTCTAGAACCCAATGATAGTGGTAATATGGATGACAGCTGAATGAATAAGGTATTGCTAAGATAGGAAATTCTGATTTAGTCTGTGTTTTTTAGCTCTTATTAAATTCCCTTGGGAAATATTACTTTCCCAAACCTAAAAGTCATACAACCATAATCTTCTTCTACCTTTCTTCCTCTGCCTTTTTTAATATCTTGCTGAGGTAACCTTCTTGGGCCTCAATTTTCTCACCTGTAAAATGAGAAAGTTGGAAAAGCCTCAGAAGTAGTTGTTCACTCTAGATCAATTATCAATGGCAGGGGAAAAATACCCCACTGGACCTAGAATCAGAAAACATAGGTTCGAATCTTGGCCCTGCTACTTACCTAAAGGATTTGGGGCATTTCATCTCTCTCAGTTTCTTCGTCTTTAAAGTGAGCTATAACTATGTCAGTGTCCTGCTCCAAAAGCTCCAATGTCTCCCTATTGCCAACAGGATAGAACGCAAATTCCTAGTTCATCGTAATATGGTTCCAACCTAACTTTCCTGCCTGATTACATACTATTTCTCCTCATGTTCACTATATTCCAGGCCAACTTGCCCACTTGGTATTTCCATCTCTGCATGTGCCTTTGCACAGACTGTTCCCTTGCCACCCCCTTACCTGGAACACTCTCTCATTCCTCATCTCCAACTCTTAGAGTCCTTTGCTCTCTTAGAGCTTTAGCTCAAGTGTTACTTCCTTCAAGAGACTTCCCCTGATGTCCAGTTATGGGAATTGTGGGAAAACTGTGTTTGTGCTCCCACCCCAATCACAGTGTATTTATTGTGTAAATAGCCATGGGTATTATTATGATTACTTAGTAAATTTTCATATCAACACATTTCTCCAAGAGAGGAAACTGCTCCTTTAATAATCTCTACTTTTTGTAATACAGGGACTATTGAGTCATCAGTCAATAAGAATTTACTAAGTAATTGCTATGTATCAGGCACTTGGCTAAGCTAGGGATAGGAAGAAAGGTTGAAACATGATTCCTGCCCTCAAGGAGTTCTTATTATAATGGGAAGACAACTTGTAAATTATTCTATATGTATTAGATACATACAGAATATATAGAAAGGGGTCTCAGAGGGAATTTGCTGTCATCGGGGAGAATAAAAGGCCTCTTGCATAAGATAGGATTTGAAGTGAGTCTTGAGGAATCCAGGAGTTAAAAGAGATAAAATTGAGCATTCTAGACATGGAGGAGAGCCAGTGAAAGACAAGTAGAAAAATAGAGTATCATGGGGAGGATAAGTAAACAAACCAATGCCCCCAATTCTCCATCACTCTGTAACCCAAGCCCTATCCTTATGAGGAGCTCTAAGATTCTCCCTTCCTCCTGGTCTTCCCCTTACCTTTTGTTTCTCCAACTCTTGGAAGGTTTTCAAAGGTATTACCACTATCGTCTGGGACTATGCTGTAATGTAGACTGGGTAGAAGGGAGTAATGTCTATAAAGAAGGGAAATATAGGATAGTGAAGAGATTTAAGTGATGGATAATTTTATATCTAATCCTGGAAAAAATGGGGAGCCATTGGAGTTTATTGAAATGGAGATAAGAGTAGGAGTAGTAACATGGTCAGACCTGTGCTTCAGGAAAAGGGTAGCCAAAACAAAAGGAGATAGTTGGTAAGGGTTGTTCTTTCTATGACTTTAGCTAACCCTCTACTGTCTTTTCTGCTTTAGCTCTCAGAAAGCTTAGAGGGATTAGATGAAGTGAATACATTAAGAAAACATCATACATTGTATAGCCATATGGATACTCTCCTGGAAGTCACTTGGCTCCAATTAACAGAATCTGAACATGGGAGCAGGATTACTTATCTGTGACTTCTTGGTTGGCTTCCTAGGGTCTCTTTTAGCCTCTGGGTCCATGAGTCTTGTAAGGGCTGTTTGGGCAATAGTCAAATTACTGATTAAGTCAGTAAGTGAGCTGGCAATAGTCCAAAAGAGGTCTGGTAATCTTGTTTGTACATAGCTGTTTTCATCCTGTCTCTTACAATTAGACTGTGAGCTCTTTGATAGCAGGAACCATCTTTTCCCTTTCTTTGTATTCCCAGTGTTTTAGCATAATGCCTGACACACAGTAGGTGTCAAATAAATGGTTTTTGACTGATTCTCCTATATAGACCAGCCTTAGAAGTAGGTGATCCCCTGTGAATTGTGATATCAGTGGTGCTGGGAAGTTCCTGCGTGATTCTTTTGCCAGCCATAGCCATACCTGAAATTGTACCTTAAGAGACTATCTTTGGGTCTCAAAGGCTTTGGAGCATTCCAAAGACTCAGATTAAAACTCAAATGTCCCTAGGAGGCAAAGCATTTTAAATCATTCATTACCAGCTTATACCTTAGCAAGAATTAGTTAACAGATACCTAAGAATAAGGCCCGAAGGTAATAGGACACAGGACCCACTAGGGTTGACAAAAAGGTACGAGAGCATTAAAAATGAATTTTATCTTTCTTCAAGGCAGTTTTACCACAACCAACCTGTCTCAGCATCCTCTCCTCATTTCCTCTTCCCTCTTCTCTCCCCCATCCCCAAATAGCCCACAGTTAGAAAATCTTAAAATTCCTTATGGGCCCCTGAAGGTCTGACAAGTCACCCTGGCAGTGGATGAAGAGTTCAGAACCAAGGACAGTGACATAATCCCTCCCCCAACACACCCACTTCAACCTCAGAGCATTTTCCTGTTTGACACAGACAACCAGAGCAGCAGCTCTGTTTCTTCATGTGAGGCTAGCCTCCAGTCTTATACTCCTCAGCATTTCATAACAGCAAAACGAAGCATTAGATTAAATGCCTTATGTGTCTCAGCAGAGTTTCTAATTATTTATGTTCTGTAATACTCAGGTCACCAACAGGCAGAAGAAACAAGCCATCCCTGCCAGCCCTGCTGATATAGGGCTAGATTTCATTAACTGCTGTATAAGTTGCTCTTGTTACATAGAGTGAGTCATAGTGTGTAAAAGGTAAGGAATTCAGCATACATGGAGGAAGGTGTGAATACAAACAACAGCTCTTTACAGAGTACAGAGAGGGGTGATGGAGAGAGTTAGCATATGAAAATTCACCCCAATAGATTGAGCTGTTGGATTTTAGAGCTCTTCAGCATCATCTCTTCTGACCCCCCCACCTCCACCCAATTTACATGTGAGGAAAAGGAATTTGTCCAAAATCACAGTTAGTTTCTAAAGGTTCTGGGACTAGAATTCAGGTCTCCTAACTTCTAGCTGACCTGGCTCTGGACAATATTGAAACAATATTCTCTTTCCATATTATTTCCTCAATTTTTTTCTGCTACCAGCCCCTCTTACAATGCCTATAAGAGAGTACGCATGTGTCAGGTCCAAATACCTCACCTACTCTTTTCCATTGAGACTGAAGCCATGATGCCAGAGGACAGGGATAGTGCTGTGGTACCCGTGAGTGCTCTAATACACACAAAAGTACAAAATTACAAGATAATAAAAATAACTAGCATTTATGTAGAACTTTAAGGTTGACAAAGTGCTTTACAGATATTATATCATTTTATCCTTATAAGAACCCTGGGTAGTAGGTGCTATTTTTATACTTGTTTTACAGATGAGAAAACTGAGTTTAAGTGACTTGCTCAGGATCATAGTTAAGTGTCTGAGGCTGGATTTTAACTCAGATCTATTCACTGAGATACTTGTCCTAAGAAGTTTACAGCATAGGTGGGGGAAAACAGGTGTAAAGATATAGGTGTAATGATAGGAAATAGTGATAACTCTCAAATGACTGGTACAAATTATGTAGTACTAATGTTTAAAAGAAGGAGAAATACTTGAAGATTAATATAGTATGGAAATCTTCATGGAAGATGCCTTTTTCAAAATGAAATGAGAAAGTATCCCACATCAAGAAATAATATGAACAAATGTGCAAAAGTGGGCCTATAATGTGTGTGTGAGAGAGAAAGACAGAGATGGAGACAGAGACAGAAACAGACAGGAGAGACAGAGACAGAGATTAAGACATTGTCCTCATCATGGAGCTTGAAATCTAACAGGAAACAACACTTACTCCCAGGAACTCATCTATAAAATGAAGGGCTTAATTAGATTATTTCTCTGGAAGAAATTGATAATGATAGAATTTCAGGCATTTGGGACAAGAAAGAGAGACACAGAGAGACATCGAGAGACGGAGACAGTTTTCACCTCTTATCTTCCTAACTAGACTGTGTGTTTCTTGAAAGCAAGCACTAATTATATTTCTTCATTTCATGGATAATGCCTGCGCATAGCTGATATTTGATTCGTAACTGTTGGCTAAGAAACAAGTATTTATTGACCCCTGTCATATATACAGTCCTATGGAGGACACAAAGAAGATACAAAAACTGGTTCATTCTTTTGAAGAGCTATGAGTCTTAAAGAAGAAGAAAGATTTATACACATGTAACAGCTACCACAGGTCTGCAAGTGAGGAACATAGTGATGAAGTATTTCTTTGGGCAGGTAAATAAACCCTGGCAATTGCTCCTGCTTGGGCAAAACAAAGGATCCAGAGAGATCCAAATGTATGAACTAAGATGACAATGCAGTCCTTTGCAATTACTGACATGTGGACTATCCAGTCTAGGAATTCCTTGAAGATTTGTTTTCAACCCAGATTGGCTTCCCTCTGCCTGCCTTAGCACATTTCTGCCCCTGGGTGATGCCCCTATACCCTTGTCACTTTTTTTATGCATAGAAAAGACAAATTCATTCCATTCAGCATGTGAGCCAGACATAGATGTCTGGTTCCCAAAGTCCTAAGATGCACTCATCACAAAAAGAATGATGAGCACTGGATGCGTCCTAGGAGTTCATACAGCTGAGTTCTAGCTCTAACTTCCCATTAATTATCAATCTGTGTGATCTTTAGCAAGTAGCTTTACATATCTGAACCTGATTCCTCATCCATAAAATGAAGAAGTTAGACTAAACCCTCTCTATGATCCTTTTTTGCTTCCTGCTCTAAAATTCCACATTGTGTTTCCTACTGGTTGGAATTTTCCATGCTCTTTTTTTCTGTACTAATTGAGAACTGATTTCACAGGAGTTTTTCTAGGGTTTTACACTTCTTATCTTGTGGCTGGTTGATCAGAGTGCCCTTTCCCTTCCCCATTTTCCTCAGGGTCTAAACAGAGACACCAATAGCATCCCTAGCATTCATTATACCCACACCTGATCAGGGAGCTTCTCAGCAGAGGCTGTCTGACCTTTATCAGCTATAAAGAGAAAACACAAATATGATGCGGTGTTTTCGGATTTTGTATTTTGTTAAGTGGTTGTTAAGCTATGCCAGACGTCAGTAACATACCAGCTCCTCTCCATTAAGGATGGCATATCCCCACCACCTCACTTGGCAATTCAGTACAACAAACATTTCTTAAGCCAAAGTCTTAGGCAGGCTATATCAGTATTATGATCACCAAAAAACCACTTATTGAGCAGCAATTAAGTGTAAAGGACTTCTTGCTCCTATTAAGAGTGACATAAAGGATAGCAGCTAGGTGGTGCAATGAGTAGAGCACTGGCCCTGGAGTCAGAAGGACCTGAGTTCAAATTTGACCTCGGACACTTGATACTTACTAGCTGTGTGACCTTGGGAAAGTCACTTAATCCCAATTGCCCTGCTTTACCCACTCCAAGAAAACAAAAAAAAAAATCACATAAAGTAAAAATCACCTTATAGGAAAGGTACCAACCCAATGTACCAAGGGAGTATATACATAATGGGATCATAGATTTAGAACCAGAAGGGAATTTAGAACCATTTTACACGTTAGGAAGTAAACCCACTAACATGAAATGACTTGCTCAGGATCATATAACCAGTATGTCAGAAATAAAATTTGAACACGGGTCTTTCTGACTCCGAATTCATGCTCTGCTGACCATTTCATGCTGTCCACCTTCATATAAGAAAAGTAGGCAGCCACCTGCAGGGTGTGACTTAATAGGCCTTAGAAAGTCCTCGGCCAAATTTATACATGCATGCATACGTATATATACATAAATGTACAATTGATAGAATACACAATGTTTTACTAGTAATGCCAGAAAGGACTTAGATAATTTAGTTGGGGCAACTAGGTGGCACAGTGAATACAGCACCAACCCTGGAGTAAAGAAGACCTGAGTTCAAATCTAGCCTCGGACACTCGATACACTTACTGTGTGACCTTGGGCAAGTCACTTAATTGCCCTGCCTTAAAGACAAAAAAAGAAACAAAAACAAGAGATCATTTAGTAAAAGCTCCTCATCTTCCAGATAGGTTCCTTTAAGCATTGCTTTTTTCTAGAATATAAGCAGATAGGTGGCAAAGTGAGTAGAACCCTGGATTTGGAGTCAGGGAAGCATGAGATCAAATCCAAATTCAAATACTTACTAGACCTGTGACCCTGGACAAGTCTAAGTCACTTAGACTTGCCCAGGGTCACAGAGCTAGTAAGTATTTGAGTTTGTCTGACTACTGCCTGCCTCAGTTTCCTAATCTGTAAAATGGGAATATTTATTCCCATACAAATATGTCCACATATTTTATTTATTCCCATGTAAATGTTTATTCCCATATAAATAAACAGCATTTACCTCCTAGGGTTTGTGAAGTTGAGAAAATATCTATAAAACCCTTAGCATAGTAACTGGTACATAGTATTTCATAAGTGTTTGTAAAAATTTAAAAACAAAATGTTTAATTATCTTTGAATCACCCCAACACCTAGAATAGTACTTTATACACAGGAGGCACCTAATAAAAAGTTACCAAATGAATGAGTGAACGAGTGAATGAATGCAAACTTCCTTTTTTAAATCCATAAATACCTTAGGAAGAGTCATAATTGAAATCCTTAATATTTTAGTGTGAATGACTATACTGGAGTTTTTTGCTGTGCCAAGAGAGGTCAAATTATTTCAAAGCACTAGGTCCTGATGAGAAATGGACACCAAAAAATCAGCAGGAATGACAGTAGAAATAGGTAGTGACAAAAACTTCTTCCTTAACAACTTTAAAAGGACTTGGTACTTTTACACACATGTACAGACACATATACACTTCACATATGTGTATATGCGTATGTACATGTGCATAATGGATTGCAGTATAATGGATAGAGAACTGACCTCAAAGTAAGGTTGAGTGTCATCTCTGCCATAAGGTGCTTTATGTGACTTTGGGCTAGTCACTTAAATTTTCAGCGACACAAACATCTCTTCAGTGCTGCTCTGCATTGATGGAAGAAGTTTGTGGAGGAGACAGAATGTATAAGAAAACTGGAAAAACAGGAAGGGGTCAAGTGTTAAACAACTTGAAACATCAAAGAGGATCTATAAAAAGGCCATTGACCAAGGAATGGGCAAGCCTAGTGATACAGGAAATCTGATAATTGGGTTGTCACAATCAAAGGCTTCAGTTCCAAGTGATCTTTTCCCAGCTTTCATATTTTCTCGCTGTGTATCCCAGATTTCTATTTTTCAGGTCCTGCCCTGGGTAGGAAAGCAAATCTATCCATCTCTGATTTTTTTCTGAAATAAATCATTATATTGTTGTTTTGAAAGTGGTGGGTTTTTTATTCTTATTGGAAATAATCTTAGAATTCTTGGTGGTTTAGGGGCTGAATGGGGAAAATCCAAGAAAATCCAAACCTCTAGGTTTCCTAGTTCCCCATCAAGCAGGAGACCAGAATCTCAAGTGAATTCTAAAATTGGAAAAGAGAGTCCTCCTGCCTAATGAGTAACTCTGTGCAGTAATACTATTAAAACAGTGGTGGGTCTATCAATTTCCCAATATCAGGAAAAAATAAAGGGAAATACTCCAGTGACTCCAAAACTGCAGCAATTTAAGGCCATGATCTGTCTTTAACTGTGAACCATCCCACCACCCACTCCTCTGTTTGAGGTTATAATATAATAGTAAGCCTGCAATTATATTTTATTTCTAAAAAAAAGAAAGAAAAGAAAGAATGGTGAGTCAAAGTGCCAGCTCACAGATGTGTTTGCCTCTGTTATATAACTGGGCAGAGGATGAACCACTGAAGAAGAGACCAAGGGCCAAGCTTTGGAGCAAGCAGTACCAACTCAGAACAGGAAGCAAAAATCCTGGGAGTTCCTCTTTCTAACTTCAGTCTGCTATGGGCCAGGAGAACTGTTCTGTCTCTCTCTCTCTGTCTCTCTCTGTCCCTATCTTTCTTTTTCTTTCCATCTGTCTGACTCTGTATCTCTCTATATCTCTTTCACTCTCTGCTTCTTTCTCTTTCTCTGTCTTTATATCTTGCTCTCTGTGTCTGTGTCTGTCTTTTGTCTCCATCTCTTTCTCTCTCTCTCTCTCTCTCTCTCTCTCTCTCTCTCTCTCTCTCTCTCTCTCTCTCTCTCTCTCTTTCCCCCTCTCTCTCCCCTGCTCCCTAATCTCTTTGCATCTCTATCTGTCTCTGTATCTTTCTATATCTCTTTCTCTTTCTCTATCTTTGTCTTTGCCTCTATATCTTGCTGTCTCTCTGTGTCTCTGTCTCTTCCCCACCTCCACATCCCTTCCCCCACATTCCCTCCCACTCTTCTTGCTCTAGTACAACAAGAGGCTAGATGCCATAGGATCATAGGTTTAGAACTTGAAAAGCCTGGAAAAAGAAAGTCTTGAAGGCCATACAGTCCAACTTCCCTGATTTTATTGAGGAAGAAACTGAAAACCAGAAAGGTCAAGTGATTTGTGCAGAGTCACATAACCAGTAAGGCAGAATTTGAACTTAAGTCTTCCTAATTCCAATTCAGATTCCCTACCCATTAAATCACAAGGGAAAGTGAATGCAGGTCATCCATACAGCAGCTGATGAGAAAGAAGTGGATGTTTAAGACATGTAACTACACCACCCTGACCTTATTGCATCTGCCCCACATATCTAGGGTTTGAAAAAGCATTTGTTTATAAGAAGCATTTCCAGGGAAGCAAATGGAACCAGGATATTAGAGAAAAGAAAACCCCTAACCATTGCAGTTGGCATTAAAAAGAATAATTGTGTAAGAAATTGGGGCTTCTCAAAACTGCTGGGCAGGGTAAGGACAGGGTGCATTAAGCATGCCACTGCCTTGGTGCACACAATGCATGATGGGAGACTGGATTTGGAAGCAGAAGAACCTGGTTCAATCTGGCTGTACCACTGTCTACTTTTGTGACCCTGGGCAAGTCATTCCACTACTCTCAACCACAGTTTCCTCATCTGAAAAACATGGAGATTGGACTGGATAATCTCAAGGATACATGCAACCCTAAATCTATTATCCTAGGTCCCGAAAACAGTCACTTTGGTGATACCTACTACTTCTCTTTATAGAGTCATTGGTTCTTGCTAACTCTCCTGGTTTTTAAATATTTTTTGTTTTAATCAGCCAAGACCTGCCTTCTTATCCTCCTACTCTAACCTTCCCCTTCCCCTCAGTTGAGAAAATAAGAAAAACAAAATCCATTATACATATGCATAGTTAATCAAAACAAATTTCCACTTTGGCTGTGTCCAAAATAAAAGTATTGTCCTATATTCTGAGTCATTCACTTCTCTGTCATGAGGTTGGTAGCATCATTAATCTTCTAGAATCCTGATTGGTCCTTACACTGATAAGAGTTTGTCCCAATAATAGTCCATCACATTTATATTCTATAACTTGCTCATCTCTTCCTCTATTTATGATCCCCCCACCACCACTCTGATTCCATGCTTTTCCACCTCAAAAAGACCTGTAAATGTTTTTGTTCTTAGACTTTATTTTGTTTAGGATTAAACCCTCCCATAATTTACTCTCCCTATAATTTCCCTTCTCTTTCTTTTCCCCTTTCCCTCCTATTTCTTTGTTGAGTGGAACACATTTCCATATCCAGCTATGCATATGTATTCTTCCTTCTTTTGACCAGCTCATATGAGAGCAAGGTTCAAGTGTCAACCACACCACCCACCTCTTCCTTCTGTTTGTACAAATTTCTACTTGTGCACCATGATTATGTAAGATAATTTTTTGTGACTAGATATGATGGATCTCTGGAGAAAACTGAATGGAGATAAAAAGGAATTTACTTTCTTCTCAGCAGTGCATGGCACATACTCAAAAATAGACCATGTACTAGGGCATAAAAACCTCACAATTCAGTGCAGAAAGGCAAAAATATTAAATGCTTCATTCTCAGATCATGATGCAATAAAAATTTAAATGCAATAAAGGGCCATGGAAAGACAGACTAAAAACTAATTGGAAATTAAACAATCTAATCCTAAAGAATGAATGGGTCAAACAAGAAATTATAGAAACAATTGATAATTTCATTCAAGAGAATGATAATAATGAGAAAACATACCAAAATTTGTGGGATGCATTAAAGGCAGTTCTTAATGGAAGTTTTATATCCCTGAGGGCATACTTGAATAAAACAGAGAAGGGAGGTCAGTGAATTGGACATGCAACTGAAAAAGCTAGAAAAAGAACAAATTGAAAATCCCCAATTTAGTACTAAATTAGAAATATTGAAAACCAAAGGAGAGATTAATAAAATTGAAATTAAGAAAACTATTGAATTAATAAATAAAACTAAGAGCTGGTTTTATGAAAAAAACCAATAAAATTGATAGACACTTAGTCAATATGATAAAAAAAGAAAGATGAAAACCAAATTATAAATATCAAAAATGAAAATGGTGAATCTACCTCCAATGAAGAGGAAATCAAAAAAATAATTAGGAATTATTTTTTCCCATTTGTATGCACATAAATATAACAATGTTAGTGAAATGGATGATGATTTACAAAATTACAAGCTGCCCAGATTAACTGAAGAGGAAGTGAATTACCTAAATAACTCTGTCTCAGAAAAAGAAATCAAACAAGTCATCAATGACCTCCCTAGGAAAAAATCTCCAGGGCCAGATGGGTTTACTAGTGAATTCTATCAAGCGTTTAAAGAACATTTGATTCCAATACTCTACAAACTATTTGGGAAAATTAGTGAAGAAGGAGTCCTACCAAATTCTTTCTATGACACAAATATGGCACTGATTCCTAAATCAGGAAGAGATAAAACAGAGGAAGAAAATTATAAACCAATTTCCCTCGTGAATTTAGATGCAAAAATTTTAAATAAAATATTAGCCAAAAGACTCCAACAACTTATCACAAGAATAATACACTTTGATCAGGTAGGATTTATTCCAGGAATGCAAGGATGGTTTAACATTAGGAAAACCACCAGTATAATTGAACATATCAACAATAAAACCAACAGAAACCACATGATTATCTCAATAGATGCAGAAAAGGCTTTTGACAAAGTACAACATCCATTCCTATTAAAAACACCTGAAAGTATAGGAATAAATGGAGCCTTCCTTAAAATAGTTGATAGCATCTATTTAAAACCATCAGCAAGTATTATATGCAATGGGGATAAACTAGAAGCATTTCCAATAAGATCAGGAGTGAAACAAGGGTGTCCACTATTACCCCTCTTATTCAATCTGGTACTAAAAATGTAAGCAGTAGCAATTAGAGAAGAAAAAGAAATCAAAGGAATCAAATTAGGCAAAGAAGAGACCAAGCTATCACTCTTTGCAGATGATATGATGATATGATGATATACTTAGAGAATCCTAGAGAATCAAGTAAAAAACTACTTGAGACAATAAATTTCGCAAAATTGCTGGATATAAAATAAACCCACATAAATCCTCAGCATTCCTGTATATCTCTAATGAAATTCAACAGCAAGATATAGAAAGAGAAATCCCATTTAAAGTAACTGTAGACATTATAAAATATTTGGGAATCTACCTGCCAAAACAAACCCAGGACCTATATGATCACAATTACAAAACACTTCTCACACAAATAAAATCAGATGTAACTAATTGGAAAAATATCAGTGCTTGTGGCTGGGTCGAGCTAATATAATGAAAATGACAATTTTACCCAAACTAAATTATATATTTAGTGCCATACCAATCAATTTACCAAAAAATTACTTTTTAGAGTTAGACAAAATAGTAACAAAATTTATTTGGAGAAACAAATGGTCTAGAATATCAAGGGAATTAATGAAAAGAAATGCTAGGGAAGGTGGACTAGCTATACGAGATTTTAATCTGTATTATACAGCAGCAGTCATCAAAACTGCTTGGTACTGGCAGAGGAGTAGAGTAGTGGATCAATGGAATCGATTGGGCACAGGAGACCCAGCAGTTAATGAATATTTTAATCTATTGTTTGATAAACCCCAAAACCCCAGTTTTTGGGATAAGAATGTGTTATTTGACAAAAACTGCTGGGAAAACTGGAATACAGTGTGGCAGAAACTGGGCATAGACCATTATCTAACACCATATACCAAAATCAAGTCTAAATGGGTGCATGATCTAGGTATAAAGGATGATACTGTAAGCAATCTGGGAAAGCAAGGAATAGTTTACCTGTCAGATTTGTGGAGAGGGAAAGACCTTAGGACCAAAAAAGAATTAGAAAGCATTATAAAATGCAAAATGGATAATTTTGATTACATTAAATTGAAAGGCTTCTGTACAAACAAAGCCAATGTAACCAAGATCAGGAGGGAGGTGGGAAATTGGGAAAGAATTTTTACAACCTATATCTCCGATAGAGGACTCATTTCTAAAATATACAGAGAATTGAGTAAAATCTATAAGAATACAAGTCATTCCCCAATTGATAAATGGTCAAAGGATATGAACAGGCAGTTTTCAGAGAAAGAAATTAAAGATATTTATAAGCATATGAAGAAATGCTCTAAATCACTATTGATTAGAGAAATGCAAATCAAAACAACTCTGAGATACCACATCTCTCCAGTCAGATTGGCTAAGATGACAAAACAGGAAAATGACAAATGCTGGAGAGGATGTGGGCAAATTGAAACACTAATGCATTGCTTGTGGAGTTGTGAACTTATCCAACCATTCTGGAGAGCAATCTGGAATTATTCCCAAAGGGTTATAAATAATTTCATACCCTTTGACCCAGCAATACCACTTCTAGGGTTATATCCTAAAGAGATCATAGAAGAGGGAAGAAGACCCATATGTATAAAAATATTTATAGCAGCTCTTTTCATGGTTGCAAAGAATTAGAAATTAAAGGGGCGCCCATCAATTGGGGAATGGCTAAACAAGTTGTGGTATATGAATGTAATGGAATATTATTGTGCTATAAGAAACGAGGAGGAGACGGTCTTCATATTTACCTGGAGAGGCTTATACAAACTGATGCTGAGTGAGAAGAGTAGAATCAGGAGAAATTTGTATACAATCACAGACACAACATATGTGTGATGACCAACTATGACAGACTGGACTCTTTTCAGCAATGTAGTGATGTAAGTCAATCCCGAAAGACTCATGAAGGAGAGAAATGCGACATCCAGAGATATAAATAGAAAGAACTGAGCCTGAATCCTGATAAAAGCAAACTAATTGATCTTTTTCTTTTCATTGTTTGGTTTTATTTCTTCTTTACCATTTTTCATCCCACCTAGTACAATACGCCTTTGTAATTGGACTAATGTCTAATATGAAAGTATTTGCAGATCCTATACTGGACTAAATGCTGTTGTGGGGGGTGGGGGGAGGGAGGGAAAGGAAATTTGAAAATCAAGGAACTATGGAATTGAATCTTTTAAACTAAAACTAAACTAATAAATTAATTTTTAAAAAGATAATTTTTTTTAACCTTCCTTTCTCTTGACACCCCACCCCCTTTGCACTTACAGTTGATTTGGTGTCACATCCCTTCTACATTTGTGTTTTGAGTGTCCCTGCCACCATAATAGCTCATTATTGTGGGGTTCTTTTTTTGTTTGCCCATTCTTTCAGCTCACTTCCTGAGTTTGTACTCGGTGTAAGGATAAGCACACTTCTTGAGGGAAGGTCTGGACCTGTCCTGTTGCTCCTTTCCTGAGGTACTGAGTATTATATTACTTTAGGATCTCGGGGACAGGCTAGGGACCTGCAAGCTTTCAGTGCTCCCGGAGTGACCTAATCTGGGGAAAAGTTTTGATTGTTGCCCTCCTGGTCTTCGATCTGGAAGTTCCTAACTTGGGTTTGGGTCTATGCAAGAGTAGATTACTGCTAGACTCTGCCTCTATCAGCCAGTTGGAAAGCTCTGTTGGTTCAGAGTGGCAGAATTGTAGGCTCCCCTTTGATTTAGGATTCCTGCCTTGGCACACCAGGCTAGATTGTAGAAGAGAGATCCTTATCTGATCTTAGGTCTGAGCCACACCATTGCTGCTGCTGATTTCTAAATTTCCTCCTTTCTCAGAACAGGTACACTGCTTTAAAGGCAACTACAATTACAGTTCTCCTTACTATGCTCTGGGGATCTGTGACACAGAATTAGCTAATAGGCGACAAAGCTGACAGTTGCTCCTTATCCTCTCTGTGGTGCCCTGGTATGGGTCTGGTGGAGCCCTGGTATGATCTGGGTCCTCTCCTGGCCCTGGTGCACAGTCTGTCCATGGTTACTAGAGTATTCCACATACCATGTGCTGTTGCCCCCAACCATACCCTCAGACCTCCTTGTTTGTTGCCTCATGCCAAGTTGGGCTGATTCAATGTGACTTTCTCTGGATTTCCCCATAAGGATTTTGTCCAGTACATTTTATAGATCTTTTTGAAGGATTTTGTGGAAGGGAGCTTACCATTCTGGTTCTTATCACCCCCACCATCTTGCCTCCAAGCCGCTTCCCTGGCTTTAGCCAATTGCTTGAACTAGGTGACATTTAAGGTCCCTTAAAGCTCTAGATCTATGATCCTATTTATCCTTATATTTACCCAAAAATAGTCTTCTTTCAAGCAATTATGACTTCTCTTATTCACTAGCATATATCAGACCCAGGCCCCTCCTCCATCCCAATCCAGACAGTGGGGATTTGACAAACCCTCATTCATCTCATTTATAAAACATTCTCAAATATCCTTGTCAGAGACAGAATTCTCTCCTAAATCATTTTGGTGTTTTTCCTAGTTTAGAGATGTATATGCTTTTAAAGAACTTCATCCCAAAGACAAAGCTATAACTCTGGCATGGCCTAATGCGAAGAACCCTGGACTACAAGTCAGGAGACAAAAGTATTGGTCTTGACTCTGCCACTATTTCACTATATGACCTTAAGCAAGTCACTTCATATGATAGGGTTCAGACTCCTCATCTGTAACCCAATTCAATATAATAAGAATTTTTAAGAGCTTCTAGATTCCAGGCACTTTATTAGGATATAAAGACTAAAACAAAAGTAGTCCTTGCCCTCAAGGAGAGTTTATTCTATTTGGTACACAGATAAATAAATACAAAACATATACCATTAAGTAAATTAAAAGTGGTTATGGGGGGAAGGAAGGGGAGGGGAAATGAAGTGTTAACAACTAGGAGAGGAATAAGGAAAGTTATTTTTGATAGGTGGTAACATTTAAACTCAACCTTGAAGAAAGCTAAGGATTCCAGGAGGTGGAGGTGAGGAAAGAAAGCATTTCCAGGGGGAAGAAGGGGTAGATGCAAAAACACAGAAAAGGGAGATGGAATGTTATGAATGGGAAACAGCAAGTATGTTAGGCTAGCTAGAACATAGAGAACAAGTAATGTGAAATCAGTTTGCAATGATAAGTTAGAGACATATTATGAAGGACTTTAAATGCCAAAGAGGATTATGTATTTTGTCCCAGTGTCAAAAGTGGTTGGACCAGATTTCTCTCTAAGGCTTCTTCCAAGTCTAAAAATTCTGTAAATGGCCCAGGTGTCTCTATGACTCATTTAATACCATTATTATAGGTGATTATTATTACAGTCAAAACAAAATTCCTTAACCCTAGAATCACTCAGGAAAATAACAGAATGTGACTCTAGAAAATGTTTAGCCAATCCCACTTGCCTTAGGATGTCAGGAATCATTCAAGCACCCTGCCATAATAGTGGTAAGGAAATGTCTTTGGGGATGAAGAGAAAGTATAACATGTTCTAGTTTTGTCACACAGTCCAAATAAACTTTAGGTCACCATCATGACATGGTATCCTCAACTAAATTTCTCAAAGTTCAAAGGATCTGTCTTTTTTAGACCCATTATAAGATATACTTGAAACTATTGGACCCCTTCTGACTTCTTTCCAATGGGAAGGATGGAAATATAAGATCATAATGGATCTCATCTGAAAAAGAGCTTAGAGGTCAATTATTTCAACCTCCATCATTTTCCATATGAGAGAACTAAGACTTACAGAATTTAAATGATTTGCCCAAGATCTCTCAGGTAATAATTGGCAAAGGTAGTCTGACTTCAAACTTATTTGACTATTCTATGTAACCTTATAAAATCAGAGAATAGGGATGATTGTTTAATGAAAAGGCAAAGCCACCAGGGTATGACACATATTCTCCACTGATCTTCTACTACCTGCATTATTATAATACCTGCATTATTAAAAATAGCATCAGACAATTGTTCTAGACCAGGCCATACTCAGAGAAAATATGACAAGCTGAGAGATCTATGCATCAGTGATAGATGGGAGAAAGTTAAGCCCAGGGTTCAGTTTTGTCCTATACCAGCACCAGCCTCAGCCTAATTTGGTTCTGATTAACCCTCTATCCTTTATGTTCCCCTGAGGAGGATAAAAGAGGGAGAAAAAAGGGTGTTCAAATTTAATAACACCCATGTCACCATTAGGACAAACAGCCAAAGAATGTTACTCGAGAACACTAGTCACTGGAATCAACAAAAACTTCTTTATACAGACTTTAAACTGTCCTAAGGACTCATAAAAAGTTTGCTTGGGGCTCAAGTATCCAAATTATCCAACTAAAATCCAGATCTACTCAGATGAGTAAAAAGTATTTTCAATATCACTTGATAAGTGAGATACAACTGGAAAAAGAATGAATATACAAATACACAAAAACCCCAGTGTATCCACAGGGAGAGGTGGCATTGAATAGGAGTTTGAGAGAACCAAACTTGGAGTCAGAAAGAACTGGGTTCATGCCCCGTCTCTGACAAATGCCTGGAAAAGTCACTTAACTTCTCAGTGCTCTATACTCTTAAGTTGCAGAGCAGGTGTTTCCTCACCAGGGATTTCCTCATACCAATGAAACTATGGGCATAGATCCCAAAATCTACAGATAGATAATTATGCACATATCACAACAATTCTTCACTTTATAAAAACTAACTAGTTTCACTGCTGGGCCTCCTCTATTAAGTAGCAAAATGCCCAAATGCATTTAAAATACAACTCTCTTTGCTTCCCAACCCTCCAGCCCTGCCCCTGGAATAAAATCAGATAGACTTGTAGACATATTCTGAGGATTCATTTCCATGTTGTTGTTGTTGCTGTTGTTTATGTTCACATGTAATGTGATAATGAGTCAACTCTTTGGTCTATCGAGCCTAAGGTTTTCTGAAAAGGCCAACACAGGATGGTTTATTAAAAGAATATAACATCAAACTCAAAAAAAGTTAGGGATGTCCACCAACTTCTCTGAACTTTCCTTACTAACCAACTTTAGGTCTGCTTGAAGAGTCTACTAGCTCTAGAATCAGAGGACCTGGGTAGTCTCATGTTGGAATCTGACACAACCTAATGAAGAGAGCCTTGGACTATATGTCAGAATCATAGGGTAATAATTGTTGTGTTTGTCCTTCATTTTTGAAGAGGACCATGGCACTAGGGAAATGATGGCATAACTTGCAATTGACTTTGATTTGAGTGAGGGAGGGCAGTGCAAGGTCACCAGCCTCACTTTCTCCCCCAGAGTCATCTGGATTCAGTGACCTGACATCAGGATAACCCAGTATTCAATCAATGGAAGACCCTGGTCCTTTTAGGCTAAGACCTTTTCAGGTACTCACTTAGAATGAGGTAATGCCCATTCAATGAACAGGCCTCTTTAAGAAGTGAGTCAAAGCATGGTCCCTTTAATTAGTAAAAAGGGAAAAAATCAAGCTGGGAGAGGAAGACCCTCAGGGTCGCAGCTCCAAAGAGAAACAGTTACGATCGACATTCACTCTAAGCCAGGAGGGCCCAGAATAGAGCCATTAAGTGGAACTTGGTCAGGGACCTATAGTAGATAATCTATAAGCTTCAGAGTGAACTGTGTTTAAGGTTTTGTGAAAGAAGAATGAAAGAGAGAGAGACAGACAGAGAGAGAGAGAGAGAGAGAGAGAGAGAGAGAGAGAGAGAGAGAGAGGAAGGAAGAAAAGAAGGAAGGAAGGAAGGAAGGAAAGAAGGAAAGAAGGAAGAAAGGAAGGAAGGAGGAAGTTATAGGGTCATAATAGAAAACTAGAGGAAACCTTAGAAGCCTTTTAATCCAACCACTTTATTTTCAGATGAGGAAACTGAGACTGAAGGTGATTAATTGACTTGCATAGGATTGCACAGCTAGTGTTTTGGGTAGAATTTGAATTCAGGTCTTCCTGACTCCAGCCCCAGCATTTTATCCAATGTACCACCTAAATATCTAAGTATTAGTCCTGGTTTTGCCATTAATTCATTCTATGGTCTTAGAGATGTCACATCACATTTTAGGGTTTTAATTTTCTGGTCTTTATTTCAACCCAAAAAACATTTATTTACAGTTCTCATGATGTGCATTATCAGATCTGCCCAGTCCACCCCTTTTAAACACTATGGTTTCTAATTCCACTTCTAGCTGTAACTACCCAACTTATCTTAAGCAAATTGCTTCGAATCTCTGAGCCTGTATTGCCTCCTCTGTAATGCCAGGTTGCACTAGTTGACTTCTGAAGTGCCTTCCATATGGAGATCTATGATTCTTTGATTGTATAGCTTTCACTAAATCCCTTTTAAGGCTACTTAGTATTTCAGCCTTTTTTCATGAGGTAGTATACTGCAATGGAAAGAGCCAGTCTGAGAGTTAGGAAATTGAACTCTGCCCTAACCATCATTATTACCATGGGAAATTCATCAAGCCTCTTGGATAATGTTACTTCATTGACCAAATGACAGGGATTAAATGAAATAAGCTCTAATATCTGTCACGTTTGACATTCTAAGATTCTACCTGATTAAAAAAAAACCTCATGACCTTCATAATAAATCCCACAAGTTTTCTAAAAGATACATTAAGCAGATTATCTTTTTATTCGTTCTTCCCAAAGGATACAGCCTTCATCCTTAGGCTATGGTGATCTTGAGCAGAATTCCAGGGATCCCAGTGCTTGGCCCACAGATCTCCTGATGAATTATGGCAAGGCAGACTCAAGAAGTCGAAAGTGCAGAGAGCTTTGGGCAGGGGTGGGAGGAGCAAATTGATTCATATACACTTTCAGCTTGCTGATATTTCCTGTCTCTTTTCTCTTGTTCTGGTATTGGCATTCTACCTTGAATCTATACTCCTATACCTGGCTTCTGGTTTCTGTCTCAGTCCCTTGGATTTTGGAACTGAGAATTCACTAATCTTTAATTAGCAATCACTATAACTGTCCCAGTTTATCATATCCCCTTTCAATGGGGATAAGATTACAGATGTTAATCCAGGACAATCACTTGGACTATACTAGAGTGAGAAAAACTCCTTCCTAGAGAAAGAAAGATGGGGTATAAATTAGGATCTATGTGAATGTCAGACCAGGTCAAGGAACTTGGGTATCTCTGGAGTGTAGATGAACTAAGATGAGAAAAAAATCAAGTTCAGTAGAAGAGATTCAAGCCAGAAAGGTCAGAACTGAATTATGAAACAAGATTCAGAGAATGTTGGTAAACTGACCAACCTGTCTCTTCGAAGCTTTAGCCTATTAGGAGAACTGCACCATTACTAACTCTATGCTGATTATGTCAGTCTGTCTAAAGATGAGATCCACACTTCCTTCCCTAACTCAGCTATCCTTTCTAGCGATGTTACTCTGGGCTAGTCACTGAACTTCTGCCTCAGTCTTCTCATCTATAAAATGGATATAATAATAGCACTTATTTTCCAGGAGTGTTATAAGGACAAAGTTAGATATCTTTAAGGTTTTATGTAAACCTTAAAGAGTTATATATAAATGTTACAATTATCCTTATTAGTATACTGATAAGGCCATGGGCTCATACACAGACCCAGTGATTGTCCTAATCACTAACAAGTGTTCATCTCCTCTTCAGAGGAACAACAGTATTGTCTGATTCCAAAAATAAACTGTCTGTGGAAACAGTGGCAGATTTAAAAAAGAAAAAGCTACAATAGCCATCAGGGCAGACCTTTAGGGTGACCTGGAAATATTTAGAATTTCACTTGGCTCCTTGAAGGAAGCAAATTTCTGGCACAGGAAGTAAAGTTAGCCTGCCTTCCAAAAGCCAGCACATGGAGATGCTTTGGGGAAGGGGAATGGGAGGTAGGGATTAGGCAGTAGGAAAAGAAGGGTAAATGAACCTCTTGAGATTCCTGGTCAAGTTCATGCTGCTCACAAATCTCGATTATAAGAATTCCCCATGGCTCGGGAACATGGAATGTTAACCTAACCATGACACTACCCCTGCCTCATAGAGAAAAACTCCATTTTGGACACGGTGTAAAGGTTCCTTTAGGAACTTAAGAAAATCTTTGGTATCCACATTCTCTCCCGCCATTGAGATTGCTAATCAGCATATTTAGCAACACCAGCAAGAGCAAAGGACTATGGTAGAATATGCCAGCTCCTTCTAGGAGCTAAGCCAGCATTTAGCATAACATAATTCTGCTTTGGTGAATCAATTTTATGGAGCTTGACTGCACCCATCCACAATTAACTGTACCAGGTAGACACCATTATCAACCTGTCCATTAGTCAATGAGTCATACCTTCAATCGGAACTGAAGTTGTGATGGACCTTGCATCACTCTTGCAGACTTCCTACCTAGAAAATGGTGTATAATGTGTGGTGCAGGGGAATTGATGCAGCTTGTGGTATTCTGGGTTGTATGTTCCCTTTGTCCAAGCTATACAGTGCTCTCTATGCAGGGGGCTACCTGAATATAAACTGAATGGTTAAGAGATCAGTGGCTATGGGAATGTGACTTCAGTGAGGTCTTCCCTCTCCTCACCCATTCCTAGACTGAATAATCCTTCTGCTCTGTCCCATATTATACCTAGTCCTGACCCTTGAAATTGAACTGTTAGGCTTCATAAGTTCCAGCAATTAGATTTAGAAACCTCTGAGAACTTTATGGAATCAATCCAAATCCGAAAAGAGAGAGCTAGCATCCCAGAAATCCCATGACACCACAGTGTTAATTGAAACAATCAATGGGCAATGACTTTAGTAAGAATTCAAGGAGACCACGTTCCTATAGGTCTTAGCAGGAAAATACTATGAGGTACTCAGCCTGAATCCTGTCCTCTTTCACTTCTTCCACATGCTGCTAGGGATTATGCTACACAATCTTGCAATTTAGTATGATTGCAGGAATGTCACATTTCACTCTCAGTTCTGCTAGGTGATTTTATAGATTTTTATATTTATTCTATATCTAGCCATATTCCCAAGGCCCAAATCTCTCCAAGTAAAGGGGCTTGCAGGAATGTAGAGAAGACAGAAAAGTTACTACCATACAATTATGTAGTCAATTTGGATTCAGGACTGCCAACTGGCAGGTGCTACTTATTGAATAAGTCAGAGACAGTGGCCCTGCAGGAATTACTGAACAGAAAGCAGTTCTTCTGGGCTTTTTCTCCTTCTGCAGGAGCACCACTGCCATTCACTAAAAAGACAAATATGGAATGAAGGCTGCCAAAACCATCACCATCCAGAACCAGTACCACCTATCCCTACCCTTGCTCCTTGACCTGATCAGCTGCTTATCCAGGAGAGTAACATTCAGCAAATTTTGTGGGGAGGAGGTTATATAACCTGATCCAGATACACAGAAATGATATATAGAAGACATTTTCCAAGCCTAGTAGAGGATTTATGAACATTGAATTGTGACATTTAGTTCGTACAAAACCCCTGCTCCTTTTCAAAGTGATGGTGGTCTTTCCTCATAAATCCTAGCATATAGTAGAGAATGAATGCATGAATGAATGAAGTGCTAGGTACATTAGATAGAGTGTTGGGCCCTGGAATCAGAAAAACTTCAACTGGTCTCAGACAGTTACCCTGTATGTAACCCTGGGCAAGTCACTTAAACTCTGCCTTAGTTTCTTCATTTATTAAATTGACATAATAGTAGTTGTTGTGAGTATCAAATGAGATAATAATTATAAAGTCCTTAGTACAGTGCCTGGCACACAGTAAGTGCTATATAAATGCTAGTTATTATTTGTTATTAAAATTATGAATGAATGGATTTAAGCTGTCCGTCCTCTCGCACATTGACCAGCTACTGGGGCAATGACTATTTGAGAAGAGGCTAGAATTAGGTGGGCATATAATAGGTCATCAGAGAGTGCATGTGAAGTCACATAAGGTAGACACTCTGCTGCAGTGGGGGACTCTCTAGATCTGGATAAAAAAGAAACCAGTACCATTTTGTCATCCCAAAGGATAGCCCTACCACTTTATCCCCAAGTTCTTTGCCCCAACCGTCCCTCTGCCTGATCTACTGGAGCATCATAAGTCTTTCCAATGGACTAGAGGTAGGAAGTACCTTGAATAGCCTGAATAACCAATATACCTGAGCCCCTCTCTTAATCCACAGAAATTGTACTTCACGATGACCTATACATCCAATAGTGCCCAGAGAATGGCAGCCTCTTACAAATCACAGCAACTTCCACCACAGCCCATCCCTGAGCTCAATCCTCCTATGAATTAGCCTTATAAAGAAAATAAGCATGCACTTAGAAAGGGCTGCTCTCACTCAAGGCTATAGAAATATAGCCTGGAAACGTCATCTTGAGACCACATGGCACCTCCTCCTCCTTTTCCTCCTCATCGTCCTCCTCCTTTTCATCAGCTACAGCTACCTGGAAGCTCAACATAATCAGACAGTTAAGCAACGAGCATTTTAAGCACTTATTATGTACCAGGCATTGTAGGGGGGGTACAAAGGAGAGAGAGCAAAAGAGATTATGCCTTTATATAGCACCTACTATGTGTCAGACATTGCGCTTAGCACTTTTTACAAATTTTTTTGATTCTCACAATAATCCTGTGGTGTAGGTTGTAATATTAGCCCCATTTTACAGTTGAAGAAACTGAGGCAAACAGACTTTAAGTGACTTACCCAGGGTCACACAGCCAGTAAGTGTCTGAGGCCAAATTTGAACACAGATCTTCCTGACTCCAGACCCAGTACTGTGCCACCTCATTAGGCTAAGTGCTAAAGATACAAAGTAAGACAAAAAACAAAACCAAGACCTGTCCCTGCTCTCAAGGAGTTCATAATCTAATTGAGGAGATATAATGAAGACAACTATGTTCAAATAAAATATATACAGGGTAAACTAGGGCTAGTCTTAAGGAGAAGGTACCAAGTTTAAGGAAGAATGGGAAAACCAAAACCTTGGGCATTATTTTTACAAATGTTCATTTTCATAATCACCTATATTTCTAGACATAGCATTCTGTAGAGAGATGCATTATTATGAAAGCCTGAATTGAGGGATCCAATTAATCAGTTCTACCAAAAGATGCTTACATAGAAGAAAAGTTTGCAGTTCTTAAAACTCAACCAGATCTCCTAGTGTTAATCTGCCAACAGTAGCTGCAGAATGCTGGTACTCAGGCCCAATTGTCTGTTCTCCAAGCACAAATGATGTTGGCATCCTTACAAGGGTCAGGTTTGGATGGATTCCTCTACCTTGGCTCGTACATATACTTTCCTCAAAGGGAGACTTGATGGGCAGTTGCGGGCCATGGGACCCCGGTCAAGACCATACACAGAGCAGTACAAAATTTTGGGGGACAATGACTACTGCTATATTTAGAATTATGCGTTCATGTAAGAACCTGGAGAGGCAGTCAGCAGGTTTCAAGAATCCCCTGTCAATTTCCTTCCATCTCTGGTTGTCGGTAATATTAGATTCATCAAAGACCAGCCTTATTCCAGGGATATTCCTGCAGTGACTTGGTAGAAGCCAATCCATCTTAGGCTCTTTGACTCTGAATTTCCTCATCTGAAAGGATAAATAATAATAATGTAGAATCTATTTCAGAAGGTTGTTTAGGAATCATAAGATTGTAGATTTAGAGCTGATGATCATAGAGGCCAATATCCTCATTCAGAGCCCCAGAGAGGTTAAATGACTTGTTCAGTGTCACACAGGCAGAGAATATCAGGGCTGGTATTTGAACAAAGATCCTCTGACCCAAAATGCAATAGCCTTTCCATTATACCAATGACCTAATGGACCTACATAGACCATTTTAGAGATGCAATGTAGAGACTAGGGGCCCAGAGTGGGCTGGTTGCAAGCAGGTTCCCTTGGAGCTGAGACTGCTCTGCTTTCTTTCCTTGGAGCTGTAATCACTTTGTGGAGAACCAAGGTCTGGCCCAAGCAGAGAGCCTGGAGCCAGAGGGAATAGTCCCTGGGAGACACAGATCTTCACCACACACACACACACACACACACACACACACACACACACTCCACGAGTCAGTAACATTCAAGGATTTAACTGTGGACATCACCCAGCCTGACCTCAGAAAGATCTGTACAAGGATGTCACACTGGAAAATGCTCAGAACTTTCTCTGCAGGCTGAGCTGTGGAGGGAGAAAGATCCTAGAGGGGGAGATATCTTTCCTTTCTCTTCCTAGGCAAGAAGCCAACCCAGGACCTGAATGTGTAGCGATCAGATGCAAAAGTTTTATGAAGGTAATGAGCCAAACAGGCTCAGGGCCCAAGAAGGTACTGGAGGCTCAAAGCCTTTAGTTATATGGACAACAGTAAAAGGTTGTAGCCCTGGGGTCAAAATGAAAGGTGCCCTGATTGGAATTTGAGCACCATACTTCCATGCAGTGAGAAGGGAGATGGGGAGGGGCAGGGTAGAAATTGATGACATGTGATCATCAGTAGGGTTTGAGGCTATTCGACATCTCAAAGAACAAGGGAGTGGAAAGAGTCCAAATCAGGGTCTTTCTGAGTATAAATCAGAGGCTAGGGACTGGGAAACAGTGTTTCTTTGGAGTGCCAAAACCAAGGAGCTATGATGGAAGCAGGGAGCCAAGTTTAGCAGTAAAAATTCAAACTACAGCTGTCAGTACTGAGTCAGTGATGGAAGCAGGGAGCCAAGTTCTGTTAACAGTGGAGAGTCAAGCTAGAGCTGTCAGTACTGGGTCAGGAGCAAGAGCGTTTGCAGTGATTCAATTTATCCTCTTGAAGCTTTGTCTGCCTTTTTTCATAGCACTATACTGCTACATAGCCTAGAGAATATTCTTGTCCCACTGCATCTAAAGAGCTAAGGACACAAATACCATTTGTACCCCTAAAATCCTCCTGTGGACACTGAGGTCATCACTTAATGGTGTGGCATGGATGGAAGTCTTCTACCATCTCTGAATACTGTATATTGTGAGCTAGTCACCATATTTTCTCCTCAGGTTTGCATCCCTGCCAATCTAGAGGTGGGACATCACTGACTCATGGCACAGTCAGAAAATCTGAGTTTAAATCTCACTTCTTATTGCTCTCTACTTGCATGGCCTTGAGAAAGTCACTAAACCTCCTTGGTCCTCAGTTTCTTCCTCATAGGACGTGGACTAAATGACCACTGAAGTCACTTCCAAGTCCTGGACAATGCCTTTTTCATGCACATTCAGAATTAGCAATAGTAGGCCAGTGATTCTCTAGATCTAAAATGTCTACATATCCAATGATCCCACAAAAAGAATAAGTTCTTTCCTGCAAAATAATAGAAGCTGACTCAGGATTTGTCTACCTGGGCACTCTATGCCAAACAGATTGGTCCATTCTACATTCTCTACTTGACTCAGTCAATCAGGAAGTCCCAGATTGTATGGGAGTCTTTGGGGTGTTCTTCCTATATTCTTCCTAGTGCATCTAATTTCTTCCCCACCACCAAAGGAAAAACAAAACAATACAATCAAAAACCAGAGTTCAAGGCAACACAGAGTTTATCACCAAAGTCAATAGAAAACAATCTTGTTATTGTTATAATACCTAGTACAGTGCCTGGAACTTTGGCTTGTTTCTTTGTTTGTTTAAATAGTTGAGACCTGTGATTTTTTGTAGGGAATTCCTCAGTGGAGGCATTTCCTCTACCAATGTAGATGTACAACTGTTCTGACACTTAAAGCCTTAGGGAGTTTCCTGAAACACTGAGAGGTTAAATGACTTGTCCATAATCACAGGATCATATTGTATTAAAGGCACCCAGTAGGCACTTAATAGATGTCTCTTGATTGATTAATTAATTAGTCCTAAAATTATTTCTTTCTGACTAGTTCTTCCAAGGCACTAAGTTTATCAAATGAGTTCACCTTTCCATCCTCTGAAGACTTCATAGATTTTGGTCACATCCCTTCTTAAACTCCATCTTTCTATACTTCTTCTTTACCAAACCTATGGGTAGACCCTGAAAGATAGGGATTTGGATTTTGTCCACGTGTCACTAACATCTAGCATAGTGTCTGGCACATGCAGTAGGCCCTTAATTAGTGCTTATTGAATTAGTTTGGATTTAATTTAACTGAATTGAATTGAATTAGCAAATTCTAATCTGAGGGAGTGATTCCCTGACTTTAGCTTTACATTTTTCTTTCACTCTGTCTTCTGGAAGTTTCTTTCCCTACCACAACTGTTGAATAGGGATGTGGAGGGCATCTCAGCCTGGCCTCCTCTGTGTTTGAGCAGAGTCTTTATAGAAGGGAATCTCTGTTCCCCTCATCTTGCTCACTTCATCAATTACACATTCCCATATCAAAGGATGCATGTTAATAGAAACTGATGGCTCAAGAGTAAGAGCTGGTGGGAAATCTTCAGTGACTGTGTTAGTTTCATTCCTGGACCATCTCACATTAAAGTAATTGCTCCCCTAAAATGATTTTATGAAATTTCTGAACATGGGTGCCATGACTACACGTCATTGTTTTAGTTTCAGATTCTGCCACAAAATTTAGGTTTCCATGTCAACTTGGCATAGATATGCTGTTCTTTCCCCCAAAGTTCATTGTCATCTCAGGTCCTAACAATAAGGAATTATAAAAACAGAGTAGCTGGAAGGAACCATGAGAAATCTTGCCATCCATCTCCCTAACCTAATCTGCATCAGTGGACAGAGGCTAGCCTCAGAGTCAGAAAGACTCCAGTTCAATTCCTTTCTCTTTCATAGATAATGTATCCAGAGCATGAAAGGATCTGAAAGATCACACATTCTGACTCTCCCTGGTTACACACATACCTTCAATTCTTTACTCATTCACATAGAAGAGGACATAAATCCAGGGCAGAAAGCAAACAGCTTCTGCCCTGGTGTTAGAAGTCATGGTACTGCTCCCTACAGCCTTGCTTGTTAACCTCTTAACCTCCACGCCTTCATTCACTTCCCTGGACTTAGAGATCTTCCTGCCTTCCTGGACCCTTGGAGCTCTAAACTCTGGATGCCACTTCTCTACCTAAATTTGTGTTCTTCCCTGTACTAACCAATTCCTGGTTTCCAACTATTACTTGCCTAGGAGAGGTATTAAATGTGTGATGTCACTGGTGGAGGAACTCCCAAATGAGTAACTTTCTCTACTTATGCATTTTGGTACCTTCTCTGCAACATACAGTCTTAGCTGCCTATAGCACTGAGAGTTTGAATGATTTGTCTAGGGTCACATAATCAGAATGTGTCAGAGACAGGACCTTATCCCAGTTCTCCCTGGCTCTATTTGGTATGTCATGCTATCTTTCCTTCCTGATGATCAGGATCCCTTATCATCATCTCCTCTATTCTCTTACCATTCATATTATGGAATAATGTTTTGTCATTTGCCATATTCTTGAAAGAAGGTGATTAGATAGTCTCTCTCTGGCCAATAATGAATGATCATTGCTATCAGGAAGAATTTCTCCATATCTAATTATTACATACTAAACCAAATATTTTTCCAGTTTGGTATCCAAGTGAAATGGAATGCTTACAACTACTCTCTGTGAAAGATACCTATATGTAACTGTCTATACCTGAGGATACAATGCAGTACAAATGAGGCCAAGATCTTTTCCATCTTTTTCCACAAAATATTCTATCTCCAACTAGATATTTTTCAAGAGCATACTGCTGGTCCAGAGTGAGATGGAACAAGGGAGTGGGGGAAAATTGACCCCAGCCTATCCTCTCAGAAAAAACAAAAACTAAAGAGATTGCCCTAGTGATAATAGAGCATCATCCTTAAACACAAAGGATAATTTTCAATGTGTATGTTCTAACACATGTATCATTTTTTTTCTTCTTTAAAATGAATTCTATCAGTTCCTTCATTTATCTTCCAGCTTGACATCATCTTCTGAATCCCCTTTGCCCTTTCAATAAATTTTCCATAAATAACTCATATAAAAGGAGGATATACACACAGACTTATAGAAGGGTTTATCTCTAGCAAATATAGTAGAGGATTTACCCTCAGGATTTCCATATTGTACTCCTCCTGGACATCACAACATTCCTATAATGCAAGCCCATGTTTTGTTTTATTTTGTAATGACAGAATCCCAGTGCCAATTCACATAAGAATCCCTCAGTACCTAGAGAATATACTATTTTTATGATGCCACAACAACCTACAACTCTCTAGAGCCAGGGTTCCTAACTTATTTGATAGTTTGGCTGAGCTCAGAGACCCCTTCTGACAATTCTGTTTTTAAATGCATAAAATAAACTATAAAGGATTACAAAGGAAATCAATTATATTGATATGCAGTTCCCAATTGAAAAGAAAAGTTCAAATTAAGAGCCCTTGCTATAAAAATTACTGGCAATTCTTCCATAATTTGGGATCTTTGAAATTTTTAAGAACCTTCTTGAGCCTATTTATATTTTTAATCAGTGCTGTCTTTTGGGAACATACATCATTAGTTTTCTACCAAGTCTACCAGTTAGGGCTTCCCTGTGTTTACCTTAAAATGGCCTCATTCAACCAAGTCCTTTTAAGATGCTAGTACTCCATTTGCTCTCAGCTCTTGCATTCAATATTTGGTGCTCAAAAACTGTACTTAGGAATAAAATAGAAATGTTGGGCATAGGGCCTAGGGTACAAGGGTATAAATGCAGTCTGAGTGGAGGGAAATAATAAACACAATCACGACATAAACACAACCCCCAAAATAAAAACCCCCATAATCTGGTCCTATGTGTAAAGGTTAGCATGATAGAATCTCAGACTTGGAAAGGAATTTAAAGATTAATGAGTCCAATTTCCTTCATTTTACAATTAAGGAAACTGAGACCCAGAGAGTGGAAGTGACCTGCCCAAGGAAAAATGACTAAATTGCAGTAGCAGGACTGGAAATCAGGTCTCCAGAATCATAATCCATAATTTCTATCCCACACTGTCTCTTGCTAGCTGTGCTCTAGACCTATAATTAATGCCCATCTGGCCACCATCACATCTTCTGCCACACATGGGGATAGTTTTCAACCTCTGACAGTTTCCAAGATGTATTTTCTAAGCATGGACAATGTACTTCCCTCCAGAATGTGTTCAACACTTCATGATTTTGGAACTGAGTTAGAGCAAAAGTAACCAAAAATATTTACTATAATTGGAAGCTGGAACAGTCCCCTTTGTTTCTTGGTTGGTGGTACTTTGTGGGTATTTTTTTTAGTTTGACTCATTAACTGTTCCCTTTCAAATAATGATTATGCAGAAGAAAATGTGTTACAGTAAAACAAGAAAATCTTGGTTTCTATATTTCATAAAAGAGACATTATTGGATCATTAAAGTGTCATTACATTCTGAGCTCCTAATGAACTGGTTTCTACTCGTTAACATACAGAGATGGAAAAGAGGAATGTTTATTGCCAGATGAACAGATCGTGAAGTAAGATATTATGAAATATGCTATTAAGCTGTAGATAAGTAATTAGGTGACAAGCAAAATACATTATCCAGCATTCTAAAATATTTCCATTTCATTAAAAGTTCTCCTTTATCCTAGCCCCACCAGGAATCTGTATTGAGGAATAATTACCAAAAAGAAAGAAAGAACCACAGTTAGGATAAGTGATATGTGATTGATCCAAATGGTTGTTTTACTACTTTGACATGTGTCTAAACAAACACTATGTGCACGAAATGTATTTCCAAGAAAGTAAGAAGGAGGGGAGAGTAAGGTGACTCCCAATATCTCAACCACACCACCCTCAGAAAAATGAAATGCCACCGTCATTGCATTTCTGTTTTCAAATACAAAAAAATGAGGTACCTCACAAAAGATATAAATAAGTTCCATATAGGAAATGGAAAAAATTCTGAAAAATTCTGAAAAAACGCTGTTTTAAGTCTTTATATCTTTATATTCCCTCCATTTAAAAAAATAATGATATCTGTGATTTTACCAATATCAGGAGCTCCCAGTAAGGAACTTTCTCTAACCATGTAGATCAACACCTTTTCAGAATCTTACAACCTTATAGAGTTCCCTGGAGACGTTGAAAGGTGAAAAGATTTGTCCAGGGTCACACAGCCAGTATGGGTCAGAGGCAGGACCTGAACTCTGTTCTTCCTGACTCTAACATGACCTTCATAATCACCATAATATGCTGCCTCTATTCATTCCGTGGCTTAAAATTGACCCCTAGATCATGTCTATTTAATTAATTATATGTATCTTTAGCCTTATATTCCTAGTACTAATTGTTTGTTTAAATAAAGACTTCTGCTGCAAATAGTTTTTGAATATACAAAAATATTTTTTCTAGGCCTAGATCCCAGGAGGTGAGTTGTAAGACTGATAGAATCCAAATACATAATACTTATTATATTGTGTAATAAGAAGTGCTAAACAAATACTCAGCCTTTGATCATCACAGTGACCAGCCATGAACCAGAGAACTTATTGAACCTGGAAGTCCACCTCCTGGTAGACAGAAGGTGGAATCCAAGTACAAATTGAGAAAGAATTTTTTTTGGACATTGTCAATGTGGCAATTTTTTTTTGCTTGATAATCAGGGGTTTCATTTTTCCTGCTTTCTCCTTTGGGGTGGAGATGAGGGAGGGAAAGAAAGTGGATCTTCAGTTAGACCAAATAAATAAACAAGTAAATAAGTAAATAAATTATTGTTTTCTTGACTAGTTGATAATCTAAAGTCTTTGAGAGGAGCAGCTAGGTGGCCCAGTGCACTGGCCCTGGAGTCAAGAGGACCTGAGTTCAAATATGGTCTTAGACACTTAATACACTTACTAGCCATGTGACTTTGGGCAAGTCAACCCCAATTGCACTCCAAAAAGCAAAAAATAAAATAAAATAAAATAAAGTCTTCAAGAAGGAAACAGCAATTAACAAATTCATTCATTTTGCTTCTGTTTAACAAAGGCAGTCTGCCTTTACTATACAGCCCTTAGTAAATTATATCCATGCAATTATTCAACAAATATTTATTGAGATACTGAGGGTGATATTAGGAAGAAAAAACCATCCTTTCCCTTGAGAAGTCATGTAGTAATACAAACATATTATAAAGACATACCATTTTAAAAAATATCTGCTTAATTAGCTGGGTTGGATTCTTTCAGCCATATTGTGGCCATATACTTGATGAACCCCAGAAAATAAATCAGAGTAGTGATTGACATTTGACAGTAATAATCACTACTGCATTTAAGAAAGGATGAGGACCCTAAAATCATGATTACATTAATCTCACAATTTTTCATCTTGACCATTAGCAATTGTTCTAAAAATGTAATGCCCAATAATCAGGAATCTGACTAAATGCTTGTCGTCAGATCCTTTCACGGGGCCTTCAGGACTCCACGTGGCGGGGAGCCCCGAGCAGAAGAACAAAGCACACTTACACAGCAACTCAGGGGGCAACTCCAACTTTATTTCCTGCTCTTCTACATATATAGCCTATCCTAGGAAAGCACTTTCCATTTTGGCTCTTGGCCAATTACAACACCTTTTGCCTTTTAAGGTCAAGCACACCTTAACCCTGGGACTCTTATCTCGAGATTTCTACCTGGAGCAAGGATATTCCTTGTGGACCCGGATGTACCTCACTCCTTAGAACAAGGCATGGTCAGCTGGGGGCCTAGCAGTCCCTCAAGTGCCTAGAGGGTTAATGGGGGCGAGAGGCCTTGCCATCATTGCCTAAGCCCGGAGGCAGTGCCATCACAGGTCCAGGGACCTCTCAAGGGCACTGAGGTAAATCCACGTTGGCTCTCCCACAAATGCTTTGTTTTTCAATCTGAAATAACTGATCAGTTACTTAGTAATCCTCAGAAATTCTTTAGCCATAGTTTTTTTACTCAGCCACATTTCAGACACTTAGAATTCTTTATGAAAATAGACAAGGCAATACAATTTGAAAGGATTATGAAGTTTAAAAGCATTATCTTTCTAATGAATACCATCACAAGTTTTCTTTTTTATATAATAGTGTCTCAATGTTAAAGAGATTTAATACTATTGGAGTATGTAATATTATTAAGATCAATAATTACTTTATTAAAATAATTAATTAATAATCCTATTTAATACTAACTTTCCCAGAAACTCTGACTTGCCAGAGAAAAGGAGTCAAGCTCATCTGTCCTCTTTTGTGCTTGAGTCATCACAAACAATATTGTGCTGGAATATTTACATAATGAACTAATCAACTATTTATTCATTAATTGCATGCAAAATAAAAACTCTGTATATGGCCAACCTTCAAAGTCAGAAGGAGTCAGAATAACATCGAGCCTATAAGGCAGAGAAATTGGCCATCCAATACCAGGGCATTTTGAAACCCTGGGAATATTTCTATTATAATTGACTTTTGACTTGAAAGTTCATCAAATGAATAGATTCAGAAGTATATTTCTGTCCCACTAACTGTGTGATCTTGGGATCATTACTATTCTATAGTTCAGTTGAATTCCTAAAATGAAGGGGTTATTAGAGGGTTTTATCTCTGAGGTCCCTTCCAGGTAAAAAATCTAAAATGAAATGGCATTTTCTCTTCATGCCATTATAAAATCTCTACATGGTCCTCATCATTAATCAAATATGTATTAATTTCTATGCTCTAGGCACTGTTCTAGGTGCTAATGAGACTGAGGCAAACAAAGAAATAGTCCCTGCCCTCAAGGTGTTATCATTCTCTTAGAAAATTCAGTCTCTTAGCTTGGAGTATGTGCCAAGAGGGGTGAGAAGGAAAGAGGGAACAAATGCCAGATTTGGGCTCCCTTTAATTGTCAACATTTTTTCAGAAGGGAATTCTCTCTCAGTTTCCTCAGGGATGCAATTCTGGCTACTGTCTCTGGGTGATTCCAGCCAGGGGCTGCAGCCAAGAACACTTCGTGGTATGGAGGCAATGCCAAAGATCTGGCCTAGATGGAACCGTCTAAAGTGATAACACAGTTCACAAGGAACAAGAAATCAGAGGCATAAGGTAAGTCGTTGTAGACAACATGTTAATTATCATAGAAGCTGGCATGAATTAAGTAATCCAAGGCCAAAGGTAGAAGGTATATCCAAGTTCTAGACAAATAGTTAACAGCAGTGATGAGATTCAAAGGCAAGTAAGAAAAGTAGGTCACAACCAGGAAAGAGTTCAAGGAACTATATATCTAAACAAGCTGGAGTTAGTACAAGAATTGGTAAATAATTTGTTGAACATGACAAGGGTAATACAGTATTAGAGTCTTTTTAAGTCTTAATGTCTGTAGGGTGAGAAACTTCAGCTGTGGACAGCTCCTAGCTAGGAAAACCAAACCAACAACTGCTACCAAACTTACACACAAAAAAAAATGCTTCAGATCAACAGGTTCATGCTAATGACATGCTCCTTATTTATGTGTTTTCTGTTATAGTAAAACTTCAGTTAACAAAAATTCCTGAGCTGAGAAATAGAGTTTGTGGTTAAATTTTTTTTAGGTTAAGGAAACTCTGGTTCCAAACTGCTATTAAAATAATTTCAAAATGAATGAATCTACTCACCCCTATTACTCTAAAAATCAAGAGACATTAATTCTACTCTTGGCTTTGTTACCCAATTGTTTGTGATTTTTTTTACACTACTCTTGATTTCTGTTTCTTTTCTTTTTGAAGTGAAGCCAAGAAAAAATATGAATAATGAGTACATCAGTGACTTGGATTCATGTTCATCATAGTTCTATAGTTCATGTAAATGAAAGATGATGAATAAACACGGGGTATTGTATTATGGGTAGTCAAATGTTAAGTTAATATATTTCAAGGGCATTGACCTGGGAATCAGGAGACTTAGGTTCTAATTCTGACTGTCCCTACTCTCCTGGAATTCTCTTCCTCCTCATCTTGAACTCTTGAAATCCCTTTGTAACTCAGTTTAGATGTCACTCCATGCTGTTACTGTTCAGTTATTTTTCAATCATGTTCAATTCTTCTTGATTCCATTTTGGGGGACTTTCTTGGCAAAGATACTGGAGTGGTTTGCCATTTCCTTCTCCAGTTCATTTTACAAATGAGGGACTGAGGTAAACAGGATTAAATGACTTGCCCAGGGTCACACAGTCTGAGATCAGATTTGAACTCAAGAAAGTCTTCTTGACTTCAGGCCCAGTGCTCTATTCACTCTAACACTATCAGCCCTGTCATTCCCTACATAAGACCTTTTCTAATTCCCTCCAGCATTTTCTACACTAGTCAAATGACCATCTACTTACTTTGCATTTTGGGAGTAAGCATTTTTCCCATCCAATAGAATTTAAATTCATTGATGGTAGAGACTGTTTTCACTTTGTCTTTGTATCTCCAATTCTCAGCCTCTCATATAGTAGGCAGTTAATAAATGCTTATTGAATTGTATTGAATTTGGTACTAGCTTTGTGACCTTTAACAAAGTCAATTTACTTTCTTGTGTCTTAGTTTCCAAATCTGTAAAATGAGAAGATCGTACTAAATGATCTCTAAGGTTCCTTTCTGTTATGATATTATATGATTGTAGGTTGTTTAGTCATGAATGGACCGCATTGCTTACTGCGGATAAAATATTCCACCATATTATCTGATATCATCTATATTCTACCCTAATCAGATCATATTTTGGAAGAAACATTGAAAGTTAAAGTATGTCCACAGAGGATCACCAGGAACCTGGAAAATCACAAGGAGCCATGAAGATTGCTTTACATTGAGACTGTAAAGCAAAAAATTGGCTGCTCCTTTCGTAACCCTATCATTGCTATGGTGTCCTCAAGCCCTGATAATATTTCCCTGATATATGAGATTTGTCTTGAATTTTCACCAAATGAGTAGATTTAAAAAACTATAAAAAGGGCACAAATTGGTTGTATAACCTTGGGTAAGTCTCTTCAATTCTATAGAGCTCAGTTTCCTCACTTGTAAGGGCCAGATGAGCAGTACAGCTAGTGGGTACTATGGGAAAAGGAAGGAAATAGCTTTATAGGCTGGGATGATCAGAAAAGGCTTTATGGAGGCATTAGAACTTAAAGCAGGGAAAGAAACAAGCATCAATTATTTCTAGACATTGTACTAAGTGCTTTATAAATATTATTTCATTTGACCTTCACAATTACCCTTGGAGATAGGTGCTATCATTATTATTATTATTAACCTCATTTTATAATTGAAGAAACTGAGGGCAGAGATAGGTTAAAATGACTTGCCCAGGGTCATACAGCTAGGAAGTATCTGAGGCCACATTTGAACTCAGATCTTTCTGACTCCAGGGCCAACACCCTGTCCACTGCACCACCTAGCTGCCTGTGAATTAAACTATACCTTAAAAATGTTACATGTTTTCCCCAAAATCTCGCCATTCCCACTTCTAAAGTTGTCTCCAGATACAACTTTCTTATCAATTAGTTTAAATAGAGAAAAAAATCCCCTTTTATGTTGTTTCAACCCATGAAAGAAAAAATAAAAACAACAAATTTGAAGAGGAAACAAAAACCCATTGCTGGTTTTCTTGTTGGTGATTTTGGTTATATAGGCTCTTAATAAATACTTGTAGAAATGGAATGTTATTGGCAGAATTCTTCATAGAATCATAGATTTACAGCCAGGAGAGATCTGAAAAATCTATCTAACCCAATCCTCTCACTTCATAGTTGATGAAACAAAGACCTACTCCTAGACTCCCACATGTACTTATATCTATGTCTTAGAAATCCCCAGATTCCTTCTAAGCTCAGTCAAGTACTATCTACTATATGAAGCTTTTTTGCATTCCTCCCCAGCGACTAGGGCCTTGTCTTCCCTTGCAAACATAAAAAAGAAGAAAAAGAAAAAGAAAAAATCCTGCTTTGTATTTATTTTGCATATATTTATTCAGATACATGTTGTTTTCCCTATGGAATGTAAATTCCTTTAGGGAGTTTACTTATAGTGTGCCTTTATTTATCCTGGACCCTGACATAGTATAAGTGAGGAATTATTTTACTTTTTACTTTTATCTTTATATTATGAGTGCCTAGCATAGTCTCTGGCACATAAATGCTTAATAAATATGTGTTGCTTGATCAAATTATTTATAGTCACATAGCTAGAAAGTATTGAAGGCAGAATATATAGGACCATAGGATTTTAAAGTAGGAAGAGAGGACAAGGATCATTTAGATATTATCATAGTGAAAGAAGAAATATCTTGCCCAAGTTTCTACAAATACAAAACTTTTTTTAAATCACTTCTTGAGAAAGATCCATGAAATATGATCAAAGGCAAAATCATGGGGGAAGGGGTAGGCTTTGAAAATATTTGATGCCTTGTTTCTGAGGGATCAAAACCATGATTTCACAGAAAGAACTCCTAAGATTTAATTCCTATTGTGTCTTTTTTTTTGTCTTGTAGTAACATAATCTACCAGCTCAATGACTCTTATCAATGAGTGTTCTTTCACATTGGTTGGTTTCAAGAAGAAATCTTGCTAGTGATAATATTACATTTATTCTAGGTTTACTCATTAAAGCAAGGAGAGCCCTGGTCAGCATAGGAAGAACGGGATTTGGTGTATCATGCAACGCAGACAGTGACTGAAGCTAGAGAATACAGTTAATGCCCAATGAAAAGCCAAAAAGCTAGAAAACACTATATAGTTGCAAATCAGGGACACCCCCCCCCCCACTCCACTGTGTCTCCAGACTCTGATTGGCTGGAAATATTTTGCCTGGGTTCTGAAAATAATCAATGGCATCTTCTGGGCAGGACCTTCACAGTTTCCTATTCTGAAATAAAAAAGCTTCCTACTTTTTTATAAAGATGTGTTGACATGATTTATTGGAAACCATGGACATTAACATTTTTAAGTACTCAATAAATCCTCTAAAACACCCAGTAAATTAATCTTAATAAATCTGTAGTAGGAAACAATTTGCCCCAGAAATTGATATGTGACAGAAAGTTCACATTGCTCTCCATATCTGCAAATGTCACATGCTGGAGTTACTAATCTACATAAAGGAGCAAGACCCCCACTGCAGTGCCAGCCAGTTAGCCAGGCAAGCTACTGGGGCAGCCCACTTCTGCCTAATCCTTCAGACTCTCATATTCATCCCTGCTGTCTCAGGAGAAAGGTTTGATACTGTGTTGGGGTTATAATTGATGGTGATATGCAATAACATGCTGAGTCAGGGTGATAATGAATGGTGATTGACAGCATATATATGTATATGTCAGAGTGATAACTGACCTCTGTGTGCATGTGTGTGTGTGTGTGTCTGTCTGTCTGTCTGTCTGTTTGTATGTATATAAATTTGTGTATGAAGCAGGGGTGACCAATGATTAGAAACAGTGGAAATAGATGATTCCAGTTTTATCAGTCACAAATAGCTAAAAATAGCTGGCATTTATGGAGAGGTTTTTGTTGTTGTTCTGCTTTGTTTTATCATAAATTTAAATATTGAAACTTATATATAAAGAAAAGAAAAAAGTGTCATGTGCACAGCAGAACATAAGAAAGGATTCAAAATATGTAGCAATAAATGTTCATTTCAAGAAAACCAGTATGATATACATTGTGCTAAGAGCTGTCCATCTTTTCTTTGCTTCCTTGTAAGTTTTCTTTTGCACTCTGCTGTGCACTTTGTACTTTGTTCTTTTCCTCCCCCCCTTCCCCACCCATAAGGCTACAATTAAGTGTGGCTATATTTATATATAGATAATACACATATACAATACATACACATACACATATACATACATATATAGATATATACTTTTCCTAACAAATTCTACTCCTGCTCTTTGTTTTTATGTTTATGGGTATATTTTATTTCCTATCCCTCCTGCCTCCTCTACTTTACTTCTACCCGCTACCTCGCCCTCCTATTACTTAGCTTGCTCCCCTTCCAAGGATCCCTCCCCATATCTTCTTTTCCATTAATCTAAACACCCCTCTATAACCCCCTATAACCTATTCCCTCACCTAGAGACCCCTCCCTTATCTTGCCAAGGACCCATCTCTTATCCTCCCATTCTATTGATCTAAACACCCTACTGTAATCCCCTTTAACCCATATTCCCACCCCCTCCCCTCTAGAGATCCCTCCCGTATCCTCTTCCCATTACTTACCCTCTTCCCATTTCATTTCTTCTGAATTTAGAAGACTTTTATACTCTTCTAGATATATATGTAATGTTTCTTTTACTGTACTTTTTTTTTGGAGGGGGGAGGGCAGGGCAATTGGGGTTGTGACTTGCCCAAGGTCACACTGCTAGTAAGTGTTAAGCATCTGAGGCTGGATTTGAACTCAGGGCCGGTGCTCTATTCCCTGCACCATCTAGCCACCCCCACTGTATTGTTTCTTCTTAAACCCGTTCCCGATGAAAACAGATTACTAGAACTACCAGCTCTCCTCCAATAATTCCTCTGTGTTGATTCTTCCTCTTGTACTTCATAAGTATAAAATAATTACTCTTTTTGGCTATTCCTAAACAGCTTTGCTTTTTATAGAGTGAGTTTTAAGGTCTTAAAGTGATGTGTATATGTAAGTGTGCATATATGCACATACATAAGTGCTATACCTACACACATATGCATATGTGTATATTTATATTGTGTAGGTATTGGGCATGTAAAATCTCAACTGATCCTCAAGGCAACACTGTGCAGTTATTATCCTCATTTCACATATGATGAAACTGGGGTTGAGAGGTGAAGTGACTGTTCCAGAGTCACACAGCTGATAAGCTTCTCCTGCAGGATTCTAACTCAGGCTTTCCTGACTTTAAAGCTAATACTCTATCCAGTGTACCTCTTAGCTGCCTGAAGTCAAGGTCATACTATTAATACCTGACGCATATCTAGCACTTTACAATTTACCAAACACCTTCACATAGAGTGCTTCAATAGATTTTCACAGCAATGCTGTGAGGTAGGTAGAGAGCCATCAGGAAGGCATAGAATTGTTGGGGTTCTCTGTTCCAGGGCATTGAAATTTGGAAGGCACTTGTAGTCTCTCGGTAGCTAGAAACAACTGAATTTAACATTCAGTCAGAAGCAATAATGATTAAGGATAGAAAGCTACTAGATGGCCCCCTTCTTCCTGACACAGACTCAGAGACCAACACATCCAAGTGAGCTCCTACCTAGCCTGAGGCCCAACATTAGCATCCCCCTTTAGACCAACTACTCCAAACAAATCTTTTGCTACTTATTCTAGGCACAAAAACTGCTTATTATAGCTCCAGGTAGGTAAGTGTAATACCAGCATTAGCTATTCACATTTATAAAGTACCTTAAGGTTTACAGGAGGCAGCAAGGTAGCACAGTGGATAGAATGCTGGCCCTGAAGTCAGGAGGACCTGAGTTCAAGTGCAACTTCATGTACTTACTAGCTGGGTGACCTTGGGCAAGACACTGAACCCTCTTTGTCTCAATTCCTCATCTGTAAAATGAACTGGAGAAGGAAATGGTGAACCATTCCAGTATCCTTGTCAAGAAAACCCCAAATGGGGTCACAAAGAGTCAGACATGACTCACTAAATAATAAAAGTTTGTAGGGCACTTTCAATCAATCAAAAAATGAACATTTATTAAGTTCCTACTACATGCCAAGCACTGTGCTGACCACTTTTCTTACAACCATTCTGTGTGATAATTAATTCAAAAATAATTATCCTTATTTTATAGATAAGGAAAGAAAGGTTCAAACAACTTAAATGATATTAGTCAAGTAGCATTTATTAAGTACCAAATATATGTCTGGCATTATGCTAAGTGCTAAGGATACAAAGAAAGGCAAAAAACATTCCCTGTTCAGAAGGATCTCCCATTCTGATGGGGAGACAACATGTAAACAACTACATCCAAACAAGATACATACAGGATACAATCTCAGAGGGAAGGCACTAAGATTAGAAGGACTTCAAAAGACTTCTTGGAGAAGGTGGTCTTAAGATTTGAAAGAAGCCAGGGAAGTTAGGATGAAAATATGAAGAGAAAGAATTCTGGGCATGGGAGATGGCCAGTGAAAAACACTCAGAGTCTGGAGATGATGTGTCATGTGGGAGAACAGCAAGGAAGCCAGTCACCAGATCATGGAGTACATGAAAAGGAATAAGGTGTAAGAAGACTAGAATGACAAGGTTAGATTATGAAAACTTTAAATCCAGAGGATTTTATATTTGATCCTGAAGACAATAGGAAAACCAACTGAGCTTAATGAATGGGAATGTGATAGAGGCAGACCTACATTTCAAGAAGACAGGACGGATTAGAGTAGAAAGAGCTTTGCAGCAGAGAATAATTTGTTTTATTAGTCTAGGTATGAGATGATAAGGGTTTGTACCAAGGTACTTGCAGCATCAGAAGAGAGAAAGGGGCATACATAAATGATGTCACAAAAAAATGACAGAAATTGACAACTGATTGTCTCTAGCAAGTGAGAGAGAGTCTGAAATCAAAGATGATGCCTAGGTTGTGAGCCTAAGTGATTGGGAAGATGATGGTATAAGGAAGTCAGAAAGAAGGGAAGGCTTTGAGATGAAAGTGAGCTCAGTTTTGGACAAGTCAGGTTTAGGAGGTCTCCAGGATATTCAGTTTGATGTTTAAAAGGCATATGGAGATCCAATCTGGGGGTTGGGAGAGAGGGTAAGACTGGACAAATAAATCTGAGAATCATTTGCATAGAGATGATAGTTGAATCTGTGAGAGCTGATGAGATCACCAAGTGAAATGCTATGGAAGGAAAAGAGAAGCAGACCCAGGACAGAGTCTTGGGGGAACTACAAATTTGGTTGTCATGATGGGAATGATGATCTAGCCACAAAGTTTTTAAGTTCTAGACCCAAGATTTGAAACCAGATCTCTCATAACTCCAAGTCCAAAATTATATTATGCAATCTCAAATCTCAATGAGATTAAGTGATTCACCCCTGTTCTCACCAATAATAGGATGCAGAGAAAATTTTTGAGATAATTGAAATATTCTTCTTGAGAGTAAATTTGAATCAATTGGACTTTTTTACTTTGTTGTATAAAAGAAATCTCAGATCCAGGATTTCTAGATTTTTCCAATGAAGGGACTTAAGGAACTTTATTGGGAGAAGATAAAAGGGTCACTGTAGGGTAAGCATCTCCTCTCTCTTCCCAACCCAACAGTGTTCCAGATAAGAATTGGCTTATATTTAGCATCTTCTAACAGGATTCCTCAAGAAAACAAAATACAAATATATTCCAAATAAGCTGGGGACCAGGGATGAAAGTGAGTTCCTAACATTTCTATCCCTTTTCTCCTCTTCCTCTACAACTCTGGTCATCCTTCCCTGTCAAATGTCAAACTACCAACTCTATTTAAAATGAGAGTAACAAAAAATGTGGAAACATCTCAGGGGATCCCTCCTCACCACTCAGCTAACTCCATACAAAACACTTTTCCGTGCTGAAAATATGGCAGTATTGCACAAGGAACATTCTTTCACACCATTATAACAATTTCATGCCCTTCTTTGCCTGCAATTGCAAGATAGCTGTACAAGCTGCACATATTCTCATTGCCAACATGAAAGGCACTGATTCCTTCTAGCTAGTTTGAAGATTCAGGTGAGCTCCTCCCCCTCCCAAAGTCACATAGCATTTGGAAGTCACCTGGGGTAGGTTTTCAAAGGCCAACCCCCAAAGAATTTTCTAGCTTCTTAAGTAGTAGTTGATTAGAATTCCTGGGCAGAAATCTCATGCTGTTTTGAAGCCCTATCTTCCCCTGACTGCCATTCGTCATAAAGTTAACACCTAGGCTTCCAAATTGACTGCATTGCAGCCCAATTCAACTCGGAAGAGGACACACACTGAAGGGAATGTGGAACTCATTGAGGAGGAGGCCTGGAACTTAACAACTTGTATAGTATACCTAGTCTTGTCCCAAAGTAATAATAATGGGGGACAGCAAGGAGAAGTTGAGACACAAGATCCCATGGGAAGCATAGGACAACAGACGCAGAAGAAAACAGACTAGAGGGGAAATGAAGAAGATGGGCCAGACCAGAGCAACACTTGGCTATGGTGAACTGGATTAGAGGAATCTGACTGAGGATGAGATGGTTTATCTGATATATTCCTTTTTCAACTAATTCTTGCTAACTATGTGGTAATCTCAGTTGTTTCTACCAGAGGAAATCAAATGCTACCAGCATCCTTCTTCTATATCCTCCTCTTTGATTGCTTCTATATCTTTGTTATAAATGTGTTTTTCCTACCAAAACATATCCATCCCTCTCCATACACTCCCCCCTCTGTTTTATTCTCACATCATATTGACCTTGACTCCTGTATTTCCCAAATTCAGGTCATTCCCTTCCCTACACTAAGCCAACCAGTAAAACACTGAGGTGACAGTTCTTGAAGTCATAAAAGTATTGAGAACAATGACTGTTATTGAAGTTACATAGAAAGGCCACTGTACCTGCTGCTCTTTGGCTGCTCCTTCCTCATGCTCAGACCTAATAATATGGAACTGTACAGCGACCTTTCTTGGATTACAACTGGCTGAAATTTCAGACCAGAACAATAGATATAAAATGTTTTATTCTTCTTAAAGATCTTCCCTATGCTGATCAATATATATCTACCTCAGGTGATACCTCCATCTGCCAAAACACCTGGGTAGCAATGGAGTCAATGCCCAGGTATCTCAGGAAGTGCCTAATGTCATATGTCGCCTTTACAGGGGTTGCAGAAGAAACAGTGGTAGCCTGATCCATTTCATACTCTGGTATCAATCAATCAAAATTACATAATGAGCCTCTAATTTTTGAAGAGTAGCAGCAGAAGCATTAGTATAGTAGTAGTGGTGGTAGTAGTAGTAGTAGTAGTAGTAGTAGTAGTAGAAGAAGAAGGAGAAGAAGAAGAAGAAGAAGAAGAAGAAGAAGAAGAAGAAGAAGAAGAAGAAGAAGAAGAAGGAGAAGGAGAAGGAGGAGGAGAAGGAGGAGGAGGAAGAGGAGGAGAAGAAGAAGGAGGAGGAGGAGGAAGAGGAGGAGGAGGAGGAGGAGAAGTAATAGTAGTGATCATGGTGGTGGTAGTAATCATAGAAATAGTAGTAATGATTTATTTTGGACCAGGCCTGTGATTTAATTGGTACAGGGAATGCTCCTGGAGAAAATTCTAACAATTTAAGACAGTTTCTGCTACACACCTTGAAGCCTTAGAGGGTTACCCAGGACACTGAGAAGGGTCACACCACCAGTATGTGACAGATGAGGGACTCGAACCCAGGTATTCCTGACTCCCTAAGTTAGCTCCCTTATCCACCAATGCAAAATTCTCAGTAGTAGTAGCAACCCACATTTATTATGGTACGTTAAGGTTTGCAGAGTACTTAATGTGCATTATGTTATTTGCTCAGAATAAAAATCAAACTGGGAAGAGAGTAAAGTAGAGACTGTATCTTTCCCTGGGGGAATTTATAATCCTTCTAGACACTCAAACATTTGAAGCAACTTAAGGACACTTGGAAAGCAATTTATCACTAATACAAAATAGAATAGTAACAACTAAATGGCTAAGTGCTAAGAAAAATGGATAAAGGGAGATATTTGTGTCAGTTTGGAGGTGAATTTAGGAAATTCACAGGGTCCTGGAACAGAGAATAGGTGTGAAGGCTGCATTCCTACTGTGAAACTACAGATAAAAAAACAACATCCAGCGATGTGAGTATCTAGGATCATTGAGATTTGACCAGACAGTTCCATACATCCCACTATAAAAATGACTAAACCAAACCAAGGGAAGTGTCAAACTTTCCCAGGGTCCAATGAACCCCAGTGGAGTCAGGTCACCTTTGGCTGGTTAACAAATCCATTTGCCTTCTTCATATCTTGAAAGCCACGGAGTGGAAAAATGGCTCAAAAAAAGTGTTAAATTTGGAGGCAGAGGACCTGAGTTCAAATCTCATCTTTGGATGACCTTAGTTTCTCTGAGTTTCATTTTTCTCATCTGTAAAATTAGAGGCTTGGACTAGATGACTTGTAAGCTTCTTCTCAGTTCTAAAGTTATGCTCCTATGATGTATTTTTCTAAAATTCAATACCAATCAGTATCTTAGCATGACTTAACTGAGGTCAGGAGGGCAACTTGACTTGCTTATGACCTTATCCTCGTGAGGTGACAAAAGCCTTTCTCTTATGTCAAGGAGATCCTCAGGATGACAAGTGGATTGTTTGTACTTGATTCCATGTATCTACTTCATCTTCAGTCCCAAAGAAGAAAAGCCACATGCCATCATCCACTATAGACTGTGTAGGATTGGAAATCAATTAGTACTGGAAACCACAGGGGTCATCACCATTTGGGGAATGCCTGAACAAATTATACCATATGAATATAATGGAATACTATTGTGAAATAAGAAATAAAAAGAAGGATGCCTTCAAGTGAAGTCCAAGAAGATTTGGATGTGCTGATGAAACGTGAAGTGAGCAGAACATAGACTAGGATACATTAAAAAGAAATAACTATGAAAGACTTAAGAATTTTAATCAATGCAATGAGCAACCATGATTCCAGAGGGCCTATGTAGATACATGCTGCTCACCTCCTGACAAAATACCAATAGACTCAGGATGCAGAACGGGAAATAAGGTTTTTGGACATGGCCAATTCAGGAATTTGCTTTGCTCTACTATGAAAATCTCTTAGAAATGTTCTTTTCTTACAACAGTTGGGGGAAGAATATAAATTTTTGTTCGTTGAAAAAAATAACATTTCATTAAAAATATTTTTATGAAAGGAATCTACTGTCCACAGGGATGTCTTAGGGCTTAGCCAATGGGACGCATTGGCCATCCAGCCCTATGCTGCTATTGGCTGGGCAGTATCTCAGGAAGGCATCAGTAAGAAGTAAAAAAGATGACTCCTAAAATTTACTTGAGGCTCTTTCTCATAGGGTCAGTCCCTTAAGGGAAAGCTGGACTTTGTATCTTTTGTCCTTGTATCCCCAGACCCTAGTATGATGCCTGGCACATGGTAAAAACTGAATAAATGCTTGTTTGATTGATTATCAGCAGACCAGAATATGCCCTCAATGTAGCCATCAAAACAAAATGTGGACCTCCAGTCTGCATTTCTACATTTTCTAGTCGCCTTTGATATTAATTTTAATATCTAAAAAATAAAATGGAATAGGTGGAGAGAGACAGAGGTGGGGGGAGGAAGGAGAGAGGGGGAGAGAAGGAGAGAGAGGAGAAAGAGAGGGGGGGGAGGGAAAGAGAGGGAAAAGGAGAAGGAAAGGGAGAGGGAGAGGGAGAGGGAGAGGGAGGAAGGAAGGGAGGGAAGGAGAGGGAGAGGGAGAGGGGGGGTGGTTACAAAATTCAATTTGTGCTGGCCCTTGCACTCCCAAGGTATGGCTCTAATCGACCATTACTATAATCATTCTCCCTTACTACATTCCCAGCGTAAAAACCTTAGGGAGGGTCAGTTCCACACAATTATATTCCACTGGGTCCTGGATAGGAAAAAGAATAACTAAGAGTGACGTTTATTACTTGGAACCTACAGCTCCTTTCATGGGCAAAGGCCCTGAGTTTCTTTTCTCAACTCACCACTAAGTTTTAACCCACACCTTATAAAGGTAGCATTTGTCTCCAGAATATCTTTATAGTTCCTGACTGATGAGTTAGTCACATGATCATAGATTTAGATCTAGAAGAAACTTCAGAGGTCATTAGTCCAATCCCCTCATTTTACAGATTAGGAAAGTGAGGCTTGGAGACAGATATTAAGTCACATAGCTAGTAAGTGTCAGAGGCAGGAATTTAAACCAATGTCTCCACCATTCCACTAACCCATGCTGCGTCTACCTTTCCAGGATTCTGCTGTTTCTAGTTCTCTCCTCACAGTCCCTACTGGCCTTCTAGGTGGTCACTAGGAAGTCTCCCACAAACTTTTTTTGGGGAGGATCAAGCCATGTCTTTTGCAAGCAATCTTCCTTAACAGAGAAGGGGACCACTCTACTACCAAGGCTTGTTCAGCCATGCTAAATATACCAGAAGTTCTATGTCAAGTGGGGGCTACCTGATAACTTGTCTGCCACTTCATTCCTTCAGGAACCATTTCTTCATTTCATGTATTCCATATTTGTTCTATAAACCATAAGTCACTTCATTTATTCCTCAAGTGTTTACTTACTTACTGAGTGGCTTCTGTGTGTGGTGCTAATCATAGATATAGCCTATAGGATGCACAGGGAAGAAAAGAAATGATGTGGCACATATCTTTTTCTTTCTTTTTTTTTTTTTTTTGGTAAGGCAATAGGGGTTAAGTGACTTGCCCAGAGTCACACAGCTAGTAAGTATTAAGTGTCTGAGGCCAGATTTGAACTCAGGTCCTCTGGACTCCAGGGCCAGTGCTCTATTCACTGCATCATCTAGCTGCCCCCTATGTGGCACATATCTTAAAGGGACTCACCATTTAATTGGGAATTGCAGAATGTGCTTTAATCAGGAAGTATAGGTATGAGTTACAGATGGTGAAGATCCTAGATTGCTAAGGAGGTTAAATGGATTGATCACCCATCGGTATGCTGGTAAATGTTTAGCAATTGGTTCTGGGTGGGGGGACCCTAAAGGTACTAATGACACACTTTTAAGTTCAATCTATATTATTAACAATTTCTCCATCACTTTCTTAAGTCAAGGCAATAGACAAAACATAAAATCAAATTTGAATTCGTAAGTCTTCCAATTTCCAAGGTGTAAATGCTCACACTGAAAACTTAACAGTTGGCTCTCCTGATCCAGCATGAGCTAGCTCCAGAACACCCATAATGCCTACCCTGGGATGGTCAGGTTAGCTCCTGAATCTTTGGGGCTGAGGACAAAGACCTACCCGTACAGTGGAGGAATCCACCTCCTGTCCTAATAGTCTGAGGGTATTATGTTTTCCTGTTCAGATCTATAAAGTGTCCCAGTGTCACAAACCTCTCTCTGCTCATTGTGTGCTGTAGCATTTCATACTGAACAGTTGATTTATCTCTCCACCCCATGAGTTCCTCTTTAGATCCAGCCTGGAGAGTGGAGGGGCGGGGGGAAATAGGAGAGGAGTTGCTGAGGGACAGAGGAGACAGGGAACAGAGAATTTCTACAGCTTCTTTGAAAAGCAAAAGCCTCTGGCTCTGAATATGGTTTGGCTTCACTAACAAATTATTTATTAAGCTTCAGCACAAATGCCAAGCTTTTTACTCCTCTTGCCATGGGGAGGTGGAGGTGGGGGGATGGTGCAATGGAGAAAATTGTGGTCATTTCAACAGTGATGACTCCCCAGGGGCTGGGAATTCACAGATATTGCTTTGGAGCTGAATGGCCTTAAATGGGACTGGTTGATTTCTCTCTTACCCTGGGCCAAGTTGGAAACAGAAGAATTAGGAAGCTGTAGGGAAAATCTCAATATAGCTGCTATTAGTTATGTACACGTTGATAGGTTTCTGGCATGGATGTTTGTATATGTGTATGTTTGGTCAGTATCAATCCACAAGCATTTATTTAGGATATATAGCAATAATATTTAGGACAATAGCAATAATAACAGCTAGCATTAATATAGCACCTACTATGTGTCTGACACTGTGCCAAGCACTTTACAAACATTATCTCATTTGATCCTCACAATGCTATTATTATCCTAATTTTACCGTTGAGGAAACTGAGGCAAATAGAGATTAAGCAACTACCACATGGAAGGAACTATACTATGGGCACTAAGAAATATAAGGCATGGTATCTGCCCTCCTTGATCAAGATGCTTAAAATCTAACTATAGAAAGAGGGAATGCATACAGATATATGTGTGTGCATACATATATGTATAAATATATGTACTATCTACATTTATATGCTATATGTGTATGTGTTTGTTTATATAATATGTAAAGATAGAAATAAGAGCAGTACTTCATAACTTACCTTTCCATATTTGTTACATATCATTCCCCTTCACATCACTTATCATGCAATCAGACCAGTCTTCTTGCTGTTACTCATATACCGCATCCCATCTCCAAACCCTAGGCATTTGCACAGATTGCCCTCTAGCCGTAGAACATACGCCTTCCCCTTTTCCACTTCTTAGATCCCTTCTCCAGTTCTCTTTGAAGTTCATCCCAAATGCCACTGCCTACATGAGACTTTTTTTCTGATCTTCCCCCCACCAAGGAATATGATGCACTTCCTGAATAAAACTACCTTAACATTTATTTGGTGTGTACATAAACATAGGTATGTGTATATGGATGTTTATGTATTTGTGTGTATGTATATATGGGCATATAAAACTTTATTGTGTGTATACAGTACTGTGTGCATGCACATGCATGTGTGTGTGGGGGGGGGGGTGTGTGGGTGTAGATGCATGTGCCTACAGTTTGGTGTAGTTGATATAGAGTTGGTCCCAGATTCAGGAAAATCAAGCATCAAGTCTTGCCTCTAACATATCATGGCTGTGTTGTGCCTCCAGAGAGGTCATTTAGCATCTCAACATGCTGAGAAAACTCTAAGATTGTAAATTGCAGAGAAGGTACTAATCTGCATTGATAGAGGAAGTTTTTCACTGAGAGATCCCTATATTAATGAAAGCATGGTTTGTGTGTGGATAGGTATGTATTTTTGTGCATATGTATACGCATATAAGCTAATGGAGGTCAGGGACTATTTCATTTTTTGTTTTGTATCCCCAGCCCCTAGTACAGTGCCTAGTACATAGCTGGCACTTAATGAATGCTCAATCATTGATTGATTTTGATGGATGATATATTTGTCATAAGTGACAGAAAGGGCTTTGGGAATTAGAAGTGGGTGGAAATAGCTATGGGCTCATGTGGGCTCCATAGAGGAGAATGGAATTGAGCTGAACCTTGAAGGCTAGGGAGGATTCAGATAAACAGTCCCACCTCCTCTCTTCTCCAGATTATAAATTCCTTAAAAAGAGAGATCCTTCCTGCCTCCAATTTCTTTCATGAATTCATTCATTCAGCATTTATTTTCTTTGTATCTGACATCCCTGGCACCAAATATAAGCCTCTACTCAAGGTGGGTGCATAATTAATGCTTATGGCTGAATGAGTCTCACATCCTAATAGCTTCCCTTCATTATCGCTTAATTCACTGTCTTAAATCTGACTCCTTCCTCAGACAGGGTGACTCATGTCTCAGGCCTGGGGTCCTTCCAACTTCCCTAAGACTCTCAGAGTCACAGAATCTTAGAGTTGGAAGAAACTTGCAAGATCAGATCTAGTCCAACTTATCCCCATATAAGAAACTCCTCTACAACATTACTGGAAACCTACATTTGGAGAGAACCCACTACCTTCCAAAGGAGCTTTGTGGATAGCTTTACCAATTAGGGAAATGTGTTTTCATATCCAAGTCTAAATTTTCCACTGCAACATCAATTCATTGCTCCCAATTTAGCCCTCTGGGACTAAAACAGTCCAATCCAGGGATGGGAAACCTGCAGCCCCAGGGCAACATGTGGTCTTCTAGGTCCTTGAGTGGGACCTTTTTACTGAGTCCAAGTTTTAGAGAATAAATCCTTTCATTAAGGGGATTTATTCTGTGAAATTTGGATTCAGTCAAAGGGCCACACTTGAGGACCTAGAGGGTCACATGTGGCTTTGAAACTGAAGGTTCTCCACCCCTGGTCTAATCCCTTATCTATATGGAAGTCACCCAAATATTGGAAGACACATCTCCCCTTCTCCTCCTCTGTATCTTCAGGTTAAGCATTTCCAGTTCCCTCAAAGGATCCTTGTTCGGCATTAAGTGTAATGTCCTTCACCATCCTGATAAATTCCTCTGGATTGTTTTCAAATTATCAATGTCCTTCATAGAATATTTAGAATATTGTGTATATATTTAGACCCAGCAGGGTCTAAAAATAATACTCCAGAAATGTTCTGACCCAAGTAGACTACAACAGGATTGTCATCTTCTTAATTCTGGACACAAAACCTGTCTTAATTTATGATTGCATTAGCTTCTTAGGTGCTAGATTTACAATCCATAAAACCCCTAAATCTTTTTTCAGATGAATTGTTAACTAATCAGTCTCTCCCATCCTGTACTTGTGAAATTTACTTTTTGAACACAAATATAACAATTTGCATTTATCCCTATTAAATTTCATTTTGTCATATTCATTTCAGTCTAATTCTGCAAAGGAAGTAAGTATATTTTCTCATATCTTTGGGAATGTGCTTGGTTATTATAGTAACAAAGCATTAATTTATGATTGGTATTGTTGTTCTTTCTATCTCTGTCAATGAAATCTTTGTGATTTTTTAAACCTGTTCTGTATATTTCACTCAACATTACTTCATATATCTCCTCATGCTTTTCTGAATTCTTTGTATTTATTCTTTCTAACAGGAGAGTAACATCCACATACCACGATTTGCTTAAGACATTCCCCAAGGTATTTGGTATCTTTCTAGTTCTTCACTATCACAAAAAGTACTACCATGAATATTTGAGTGTATGCAGCACTTTCTATCTTGGGCCTCTTTGGTCTTTACACTAGCAGTTGGATCTCTAGGTAAAAATACATGGACATTATAGTCACTTTTAAAAAGGATAATTCTAAATTGCTTCCTAGAATAGTTGGACCAATTTGCAGCTCAGTGAGTGTATTAGTATTCCTGTCTTTCCACATGTCCCTCAACATTCGCTATTCCTATCTCTTAACATCTCTGACAATTTACTGAGTATGAAAAAGAATCTCAGAGCTGGTTTGATTAGCATTTCTCTCATTATTATTAATGATTTGGAGCAATCTTTCAAATGATTTAGTTTGAAATTCTTATTTTGAAAATTCTTTGCTTATATCCTTTGATGCCTTATCTACTGGGGGAATGGCTCTTGGTTTTATATATGGACGTGAGATCTTTACTTGAGATATCTGTTGCAAAGATTTTTCTCAGCTGACAGTTGATTTTTTTATCCTATTCACATCAATTTTATTCATGCAAGAGCTTTTCAGTGTTACATAATTTAAATTATGTGTTTTATCCTTTGTGATCTCCTCTATACCTTGTTTGGTAAAGAACTTCTCGTCAATACCACCACCCCTTTCCGAAACTATAGCTAAGAAGGGTATGTGATGTACTTCTCTAATGGTTAATTTAACAATAAATTAATATTTAATATTAATATGATGATGCCCTTGATATTCAGGTAGCATATACATTTTGAGAGAGGCAAAGAGGAGGTCCGAGAGATCCAGGGCGGCCTAAGTTCAAATGCAGTTTCTAACACATATTGGTTCTATGACCCCTATCAAATTACTTAACCTCTTGGTGCTCTACACAGTTCTCCAAGGCTATAAGTTGAAGAGAAGATGCTAACCAGAATTCCTTAAGGGAGTTTCAACATTTCGAACTCTCTATATTAATTAAGCCATAGTTCTAGTGCCCATCTCTATCCTAACCATTTTGAGCTTATTATGACATATGACATAAGATGGTAGTTTAAACCTAATTTTTGTCAAACTACTTGGAAACCTTTCTAGCAGTTCCTGTCAAACAAGGAGTTCTTTCCCAAGTAATTAATGTTCTTGTATTTATCAAACATTAGGGTATTGAATTAAATCTTTCCTGATTCTTTCTTATCTAGTTTGTTCTATTGATCTTTTTTTTCTAGTTTTTAACCAGTACCACATGACTTTGATGATTACAGCTTTCTAATAGTATTTGAGATCTAGAAGTGCCATTTTCCCCTTTATTCCTACTTCTTTTCATCACTTCCCTTGAGATGCTACACTTTGCCCCTCCAAATGAATTTTAATATTTGTGTCTCCCTCTATAAAGTACTCCCTTGATAGTACAGTAGAATACGAAGTCTGAAAATCAGGTTTGGTAGGATCAGGTATGGCAGGATCAGGTATGGCATGTGATTTTTGTGAAGTCTTGTTGACCCTTTGTGAAGACTGTTTCTCTTTGCATATGTTTACTAATTATCCCTTTAATAAGAAAATTTCTCTAGAAATTGAAGTCATTTACCAACCAATAGTCTGTAGAACACACTGTTCTCTTCCCTTTTTTGAAGGTGAAGACATCTCTAATCTTATGGTAACACTCCTACACTCCACAGTCTTTCAAAGATCAGTACCAGAAACTCCGAAATCCCACAGAGCAGCTCTTTCAGTACTATGGAATGTAATTCATTTGGGACTGGATAATTATGAAAGATTACTTCTCTTACTAGTAATAATAATATTAGACATTTACATAACACTTTAAATTTAATAAATTACTTTCTGTTTGTTGTACAGTTACAATAATTATTTCATTTTAAGCCTAGAGGAAATATAATGCTCCCTAAGGTCTACATAGTATCCTCCTCTGTGGCTAAAGGACTTTATTTTAGGGGGAAAGAAGTGTTATGAGGTCAATCACAATTACTCTGAGCTCTCAGGAAACTTCTGAATATTTAGGCAGAAGTTTGGTTCTCCATCTTTATTGCATTTATACCTACCACTAGTTTAGCCCTGTCCTCTTTGTGGTTCACACAGAATTCAAGTTCTGAAAATATGAAACCAAAGATTATATTATAGTGTAGGTGAGTAGAAAAGCATTAGAATGGGACAGTGGAGAAATCATAGACCTTTTATCAGGACTTCCCTCAGTCCCTGAGGAAGTAGTGATGGTATTAACCCATTGTTTTCAGGTGCCTGAAGGCAGATGGTCCTCCTAGATCTTCCTTTCTTTGACATAGTTCAATCCTGCTGTCTCTTCTCCTTTTCATAGTATGCTGGATTTTTGCAGCTCAGCGCTATATAATTCTGCTTTTAGACCTTTGGAATCTATCTGGTTCTGAGACAGCACTCCCTTTTTATACAGGTTCCTGAAGGTGTGACCAAGTCTATGGAGAAATTATTTTGATTGATTTCTGGAGGTATAGAAGTCCTGTTCACAGTCAATTTTGATTAATTAAATCAAGAAGTGGTCTTACCTAAAAAGGGTAATTACCTTTAAATGGATGGTTAATCACTGGAGTTCCACCCTCACATATATATTATTCTATTTGATCCTGACAATAATCCAAGGAACTAAAAAAAATTCTTCATTTTACATATGAGAAAACTGAGGCTTAGAGAGACTAAGAGATTTGTTTATGGTCACCCCTAGTATTCTAGGCTGACTCTGAACCCAAGTCTTCCTGACACAAAGTACAGGACTCAATCCACTATATTATATTACTATCTAATTATTTATTTTGAGCTTCAGCTCCCTCTCAGTTACAGAATTAAAGAATTGAGAAAAAGAACAGACTTTGCTGGCCATATTATTCAATACCTGAAAGCAATCCTCATTATAAAAATGTTACATGGGGTCAGCTAGCTACTACTTGAAGAACTAGAACTCCAAGTTTGTATCCACTACCTCTCGAGGCAACCTATTCCAATTTTAAATAGCTCTAATTGCTAGGAATTTTTTCCCTTTTCATCTAGCCTGAATTTGCTTCTTTGCAACTTCTATCTATGATTTGAATCAAGATCCTCTGATTCCAAACTCAGTATACTTTCCACTTAGCACTTAGTAATTGTCCACTTCCATCCAGGTTCTCTTAGGAACTGGGTGAGGGTGGGGGGAATGGAAAGAGAAGGGGAAGAGAATAAGCTTTTATGTGCCAGGCACTGTGGTAGGTGTTTTACAAATATTGTCCCATTTGATCCTCAGTACGAGCATGAGAGGCTATTACTACAGTTTAGGAAACTGAGGCAGATAGATATTTAAATGACATTCCCAGGGTCACCCAGTTGGCCAGAGCATTAGGCTGAATTTAAACTCAGTATTTCCTGACTCTGTGCCCAGTGTTCTATTCACCAAGACACCTACCTCCCTCTAAAAGCAGCACGTTGCAGTAGAGAGAATGTTAGACTTAAGGGTCAGATTTGGACTTAATTCTTGCCTCTGCCACTTACCATGGACAGGTCATTTAACTTCTCTGAAGGTTTTTACCTGTAAAATGAGGGGATTATATACTAGATGACCTCAAATTCTCTTGCCACCTTAAATCTATGATTCTATAACCTTAAGAGGTGACCTACAATAGACTTTTGGGGCAAGTGTTTCTCTTAGACACCATCATCTTGATTTACCAACATTTCTTTTTCTTTCCAAGAAAAGTAGAAGGGACCAAAATCCTTCCAAGGACCAAATCATGTTGGCTGGGACTTTCTGTTTGTTTCTTATTTTCCTGGACAGTTATATGGTAGTTTTATTTTGGTTTTTTGGTTTCTTGACAAGACCTAAAATTTCATTGTTAATGAGAAACTCTCTGCCAATGAAAATCAGTTCCTGGTCTTAGTCTTTAAAAAAAAAAACTTTAAAAAATATTTCCCCTTGAATTTGGTCTTTAAGTTTTCATTGCACAGAGAGGTTAAGCAGTTTGTTTATGGTTAGACATCCAGTATGTGTCAAAGGAGGGACATGAACCCAGGTTATCTTGACTCCAAGTCTTTCCATGCACTATGCATGCTACATCTTATGCAGCAGAGTTACTGGCTGCAATTCCCAATATTAACATGGTAAACATGCAGGGGAACAGTGGAAGAGGGAGATACTATGCTGATATCATTGAATATTACCTCGCAGGTGCTTTTTTGTGTTATGGTCATATCATCTGCACCATTCATTTGAGATATCCATTACCTCCCTTTATTCTTATGTAGATATCTAGATCAGGAATGCCAGAATAAGATGGGCTTTGGTGAGCCAGATGAGGTAATAATAATAGTAACTAACATTTATATAGCACCTACTATATATGAGTCACTGCTCTAAGCCCTTCACAATCATTGCCTCATTTTATCCTCATAACAACATTGGGAGGAAGGTACATTTATTATCCCCATTTTGCAGATGAGAAAACTGAGGCAAACAGGGTTAAGTGACTTACCCAGGGTCATGCAGCTAGTAAATATTGGAGATCAAATTCAAACTCAGGTCTTCCTGATTCTAGGTCCCATGCTCTATCCACAGTGCCACCTATCTGCTCAAAGTACTACCAACATGGTACTTGATTTGGTAGATATTTTGGTTTCTCAGGAAAGATAGTAGCATAATGGAATCCATGTTTTAAGAAGTTTAGTTCAGCAGTGCTGTGCAGCATACATTGTAAAGAGGAGAGAGTAGAGAAACTTTCCTCAAGCGCTCTTGTTGGCAATGACCTTCTCTCTTGGTCATCACAGGGCACTTTATTTTGCTCTAATACTGTACCTATCAAATATTGTGATACAATATATTTATGTGCATATATACTTTAGCCATCTATTAAACTATAAGCTCTATCAGGGCAGGGATTGCATCTTATCTAAACATGGTATCTCCCACCAAGGCCTAACTCAAGTGCTAGTCTACACACAGTGTATAGTTATTTAACAAATGTTTGCTATTAATGTACTGAATCAATGAATTCAGGAGGCATTTTAAAGGGAGGAATGGAAAGGCTTGAAAATAAGGAAAATTTGTCCTTTGGTTTATTGTTAACTCCAGGAAGTAGAAATGAAAAACAGGAGTTCCTAAAAGGAGAATCTCTGGGATACTTTAATAGAGAGTTGAGTTTTTGTTTTTGTTTTTTGCTTTTTGGAGGGCAATTGGGATTAAGTAACTTGCCCAAGGTCACACGGCTAGGTTTTTATTTGTGTTTGCGTTAAGTGTCTGAGGCTGGATCAGAACTCAGTTCCTTCTGACTCCAGGGCCAATGCTCTACTCACTGCGCCACCTAGCCGCCCCAAGAGAGCTGATTTTTTTAAAGTAAAGTTTGCAAGCTTTATTTTTATATATTTTTGACCCAACTCACCCTGACCTTTTGTAAACCTTTAATAAGCTAACATAGCCTTGGTTGATGGTTGGCTTTTATATTTGCATTTTTTTTTTTTTTGGAACTCTCCTGTCCTGTAGGATTGTTGGGGTGGTAAAAGACAGAAAGCAAAACAGGAGAAAGCTTCAAGGGTGTGATGTCTCCCTCGGCCCTAGCCTCGTGAACCAGCAGCATTCTTCATTCACACACAGATCAGTGTGTGCACAGTTATGCATCTGCACAAAATTGGCTCAGTGTGATAATATTGCTTATGCATCATTGCTTTGCCCCTGGTTTGTGTCATTTGGGGAATTTCTCCCAAGGTTGGCAACAAGGGCTGCCATGAAAACTGGGTCCGGGGTATAACTGGTTGACAGGGAGAGAAACCTAGATCGCCCCAGTACCTGTCCTCCCAATCTGAAAGATGTCCTGATGTGTCATATGGGAAGCCAGTAAGATTCTGACAGCATTGCACTAACACCTGCAAAATGTGGCTTTGGAGAACTAGGTGAGTATATGAGAAGACTCTGAGTTTCATACTTTGTTCAAACAGACTAAATATTAAAGACAAAGTAATAAAGCATTTTTTTAGTGTTTATTGCATGCCAAGCACTGTGCTAAGCTCTGGGACACAAATGTTTTAGAAATGGGATTCAGTCCCTCCCATAAAAAAAAAAAAAGGAAACTTGAACTGAGGTGAGTGAAGGAAGCATTTATTTACACTCCTGAATGGATCTGTGGTGTCCTATGGGGACGCATGCATACACACAGAGTCTAAACTCAGGTTTTTATGGATTAGTCCATCCTGGTCCCTCCGTTCAGGACTGGGATTGGTTCCAGCTCCTCTGGGTTACAATCTTTCTGACCCACCCCTTACATATTTCTTATCATGATCCCCCTCGTGGCCATGGGTTGCATGTGTGAATTATGAGGCTCTAATTCCATGTGGAGTGTGTCAGTTAATATGCATGAAGACTATTAGGCACTATTAGGTCTCAGTGACTAAGAATAAACTCTTGGGTTCAAGCCATGCCACCAGCTTTGCTCTCTCTAACATCCTTGAGCTAGGAGGCCCTGACCATCATTTTCACAAGACAGAATGTGCTTATCTGCTAACACTATCCCTTAGCAAATTCCTTCTATAGCAATATCTGTGGAAGCAGGACTGCATATATTACCAGACTGTATTTCTCACAAATGCAAGCAAAAAGAAACAGGGACCCTGGCCTCCAGGAGCTAATATTCTAAAAGGGGAAAAAGAACACACAGACAGTCCTGAAAATGTGGGAGGTTGGGAGGAGGAGGGAAAGTACCCAGGCAGGGCAGGGTATCAAATTCCAAAAAGTCAGAAGCAGAACAATTAAGGGAATACAAGTCAACATGGGGTCTCTCCCCAAAATGGAAGCCTCTGGAGGAACTTAGCAATGGGAAAAAAGGATTGGCATGATACAGGAATATTTCAGGGTGAGAAGGCTACAAAAGAGGATAAATGTTCCAGGGTTAGGAGATCCAAGACACTAAGAGACATTCCAGAGTGAGATAGAAGATGTAGTATGGTTCAAAATTCAGAATTAAGAATTTCAGAAACAAGAGATCAGAGGCAAAAGATGGTAAGCCAGCTTGGACCCCTCTACATGATAGAGGCCCTAAGGGGACATCACCAAAGGGCAAATAAAATCATAATCCCTTCATCTATTTAGCTTTTTATTCTTTTTAACATCCTTAAATATTGCTTTTGGACCAAGTTTGCCATTGGAAAATGAGATAAGGAAATGTATTTCTCTCCCTTCTTTTAAGTGTTGGGTGACAGTAGGTATAGAATATTAATAATAATTATTAATAATAGCATTTATATAATGCTTTAAGGTTAATGGTTACTATGTTATTTCATTTGATAGTCACACTAATCCTATGAGGTAGACACTAGTAATATCCCTATTTTCATTCCCATTTTATAGATGAAGAAACTGATGCTGATAGAAGTTAAGTGGCTTGCCCATTGTCCCATAGCTAGTAAGCACCTGAGGACTGAGGCGTAATTCAAACTCAGGTCTTCCAGACCATTCACTGAGCTGCCTAACTGCCTATATACTGTCAGACTCCATTGGCATATTGGCTATTTTTCCTAAACTATTTTTTTCCCACTTTCTTTTTTATTCTTTGTAATATGCTGGGTTGAGAAGAAGGAAGGACTATACTCTGAAATAAAGGTGTTATAAAATCAAAACTATGTATACAAATTATTTTAAATGTTCATTATAATATTGATCTTCACCACTGTTATGTGATGGGGTAAACCAATTAAAAATTTATCTCCATTCAATAGATTAGGCAACTGAGGCACAGACAGGTTAAATGACTTTTCCAAAGTAAAATAGCCCACTGGCCATGGAAGCAGGGGTAGAAACCACATCTTCTGAATCCTAACCCAGTGTTGTTTCCATCACATTATCCAAGCACCCAGTATGTACATCTGGCAGGCAGCCCTGCTAAGAAAATGAACCATGAGAGACACAACTACAGAGTCAATGTGACAACTAAAGATTCTTCCCCTCCTTATGCTCCCCTCCTACTTCCTATTACCCATTGTTTGTAAATCAGAAACAGAATGAGCTTCCTGGGTCTCTTGTAGCCAGAGTATTATCTCTGCTGGTGAGCCAAGTGAAGTGTCAAGAAGAAAAACTACTCCATACAGAAGAGAACAGCTCAGACCAACATATGTAGAATGAAAACTATCTCCCTTTTGTTGTCTTTTTGTGTCCTCCGTGCAGGGTACAGTGTTTGGCACATAGTAGGTGCTTAATAGAGGAGTGGTGGTTGATTAAAGAATAGGACCCAAAGTAATGAAGGGAAAGAAGTCTGACCCAATGAAAGTCCTGGCTGACTTCTCTCCTGGAGTGTTGTACTATCCAGACCCCAAAAGTAATAGTGAGGCTGCCCAATGGCACTGGCTTCCTGAATTATCAATCAATATCAGACCAGCCAGTGATAGGTTTTAATTGACTGGCATGTTTTAACTCCTTTACATGATGTAGTTGATAATTCGATCAAGTTAGATACAGGAACAGAGGGGAATGGTAGAAGAATCCACCTTCTCTTTCCTAAGCTTTCTATGGACTCACCAGAGGAAACAGTTTCTAGATAGTTGTGTGAATATTGCTAAGTGTGTCTCCTTACTACTTCATAAATAATGTTACTATGAGTGGGATAGGTTACTAATTAGGGAATCAAGGTTCCCAAGGAGGGAGGGATTACTTTTAACTGGAAGGATTAGGTCAAGACTTTATAGAGACAGTAGCAGCTGAGTTGGAAGTCAAAGGACATGAAGGAGTCACGGTGAGTTTAATTGCATGGAGGTGGGAAAGACCAGGGCAATGTTGTAGAACAGCTCTTAAGTAGTCCAACTGACTTGACTCTTTTGTACTCTTCTCCAGAGAAATATGTTACAAGCGCCAGTGTTCAGCACCTAGTGTGGGTTTTCTTTGGGAGTATGCTAGAGCCAGCTCACACTTGAACTAATTATAAAATGAAAATGCCCCAAATCAAGACTTGATTTACTAGTTGGCTAATTGTCTAGACTCAGAAAGTGAGGAAGAAAATGAAAATAATGAAGTTACTTAAAAATGTGTCCTTCCTAGTTTGCTCTTTTAGAAAGATGGTTGTTAAATATTTACCAGTCTACTCCTTAATCCATGCTTTACAACGTTGATACCATCAGAGAGGTGGTGAGTTCTCCCTGCTTAGAGGTCCATAAGCAGAGGTTGGGCAATCACTGAGGTCCTTTCTAAATCTCAAATTCTGTGAACATGAAAATGTAAACTCAAATCTGGTACTTAAGGGGCTCTAAAATATGGCCCCAGGCTAATCTTATTTCACATCACTTGCCTTTGTATCCTTTGCATTCAGTGAAAACGTATTACTTACTATCAATCCAGGAATCTTGTCCTGTTCCCTCCGTGGTCAACTGCTCCATACACTGGTGAATAATATCCTCCATATCTTAGGACTTCTAACTCAGATGCTACTTTCCCCATGAAGACTTGACTTAATCCTATGTAATGATAAGGGAATTTGAAGATCTTCCCTGCCCCTAATGGACCTCATTTGGAATCCAGCAAGAGAAGCTTGCTTAGGGGAGGCTTGTTTTTCAGGAAAGCCCACCTCTTGTTACTTTGTAATCAGGCAGTGGGTCATGAAGGTTGTGGTGTTCACTGACCCTGGAGAAGGCTATATATATTCCCTGAGGTGAGGTTTTGCTGTGGGGCTTACTTAGGGAAATGTGTGATTTCACCAGATGAGACTCTGGGCAGCCATTGAGTGCCCCCGGATTTGAAAAGCCAGTGATGGTGCTTCTCTCTCTGGGAACTAACACTGTATGTATGTAACGGTCAGACAGCTAGAAGTCTGTTGTTTGTTGAATTGTGTTATTTTTTTTTCTGTCTGTATTTTTGTCTGCTAGCAACTTCTGTTTGTATTTCTCTGAAGTTCAGAGTGCTGACTTTTTCCCCTGAACTAGGTAAATGACATATGTTTGATTAAATTAAAGTTGTTAACCCCTTTTGAGTTGCTTTCCTTTAGAAAAACAGATCAAAGAACCTGTGCCAACAGCCATCCTGGGTATGCTAGGGTGCTTGCTATTACATCCTCCCAACCCAAAGTGATATTACCCTCCCTTAGGTGAGAAGGCACATCTTGGACCCATAATCATTTTTTAGCTTGTTTTATAGGTGTATGTGTACATATCTTACCCTTGCATCCATACTAGACTAATCTCCTTTTGTTACCATTTTATTCTCAATACCTAGAGGTATCGAGGCCTTGCAACTAGTAAATGTTTATAGAATTAAATTTGAATTGGCAGTCTGTACTTAAATGAAGCGCCTAATTATCAATCCTCACCTAGCCAGATTTTCTTACCGGCCACCAAGACAACCATTGAGGGTGAAGAGGAAACTGAAACTGACTCTGTTTCTCACTGCTTCTCCGTGTTAACAGAATTCTTCATTCACAGTTCAGTGTGTGTACAGAGCTGCAACCGTAACAATTTTTCTGTGTGTAATAATGATTGTTTGATTCTGTAAATTTATCTCATTTGATCCTCTCACTAGCTCTGTGAGGAAAGTAGCCCAAGCATTATTAATTCCATTTTATAAAGGAGAAAACTGAGGCTTATAGACACTGTCACCAGTCCAAGGCAATGCAGCTAGTTAGATGGTAGAGCTAGGTTTCAAAATCAGTGCTTCTTGCACTATTAGAATCCTCCTTCTGTTTTATACAATTCCATTTGTCACTGGTTCCTCATCTGTGAACCCTGAATAATACTATGGGCTCATTTGCCTGGACAGAAACCATCAACAAGTAATTAAAAGAGAGAGCATAAAGTACTTTGGAAATCCAAACTATAAATGCCCACCTCCTCCCCCCCCACTTAGCGACATTTAACTCCATTTTGGGATCATGGCAAATAATTGGGTATTTTTTTCTGGTTCCTTTTTAAAAACAAGATTGCTTCCTGTGTTGCTATTCCCAAGTAAATCCCCTCCTCCAGAGAAGAGAAAACCAACAGTGTAAGGTTAGGGCAGAGGGAGGGAGGGAGGGAGCAGTCAGTGAGAGATGAGAGAAGGGAAAAGAAAAAGAATCTGTCACCAATGAAGGAATTAATTGCACAATTAGAATTTTCATCCCCAAAATGAAATTAGCTAAATACACCTTAAATACAATAATGAATTTCCCAATGCTGGCCAAGGTGATTTCCCCATTGGCTCTGGGCTCAAAGCTATATATCTTGAGCCCCCCAGCTACCCACAGGTTTCCAGTTACCATTTAAAAGGCCAGAGGCTAAGCCTGAGGCTGAATCCTAGCTGGTGGCCTGATGCTAATGGCAGAAATTACCTTCCACTGGTGGAGAAGGATCCTTTGCTTGTAGTCACCTGAAATCAGTAGCATGAATGGTTCTCTACATTTAGCTGCCTAATTACAGGTGTAGAGAGAAGGGTGAAATGGAAGGAGCTTAAAGCAGAGGAAAGAGGGGGCCAGCCCTCAAGCTCATTCCATTCCATTCAATTCAGGAAGTATTTAATGATCACCTTCTCTGGGCCCAACCTTATGGGAGGCACAGTGGGGGTGTCTTATATTCCTTACACAGCTCCTGTTCTTGAGAATCTTGACAATCGAGTTGAGAAGACAGGACTTAACACATGAAACAATTTAGAGCATGATGGCGGGCAGGATATAATCAAGTGCTAAACTTGGTAAAGAGGCTGCTACTGATATAGGAAGTTGATTAAAGACAAGTTATCCCATTGAACTTGAGTTTGCATACTTTGTCAAGGAGAGAATCTCTCTTTTTACTCAAGGAGGATAATAACAGCACAGGAAATAGGATAGAGGCAGAGGATTTGGGGGGAAGTCCCTCATTCCCAACCTGGATTCACTTTGAATGTTGTTGTTGAGTCCTTTAAGTGATTTCTGACTCTTCATAACATCATTTGGGGTTTTCTTGGCAGAGTGGTTTGCTCATTTTACAGATGAGGAAACTGAGGCAAACAGTTAAGTGACTTGGCAAGGGTCACACAGCTAGTAAGTATCTGAGGTGGGATTTGAACTTAGGCCTTGCTGACTCCATTCAATCCACTAAGAAAAATTAAAATTAGAGGTCTTAGTACTGGAAGGGATTTCAGGAGTCATCTGGTCTAACCACTGTTGGAAATATAAATCCTTCCCATTACAATATTAATGAATGATTGTCTGGTTTCTGCTTGAAGCCCTCCAGTGACAATGAGCTCACTCAGTCCAATGCATTCACACCATTTTTGGACCTCAGTGACATAGTGATGCTGTTTGTCATATCATTGTCAAAATAATTCTCCTAAAGGACAGGCCTGATGATGTTGCTGTAAAACAAGGGCAGGTACAGAATCACATTTTACCCCCTCCATTTTCATACTATATGCCCTACCTGCCCTGCTTCTAACCACCACCAACCCTGGCCAGCTCTCCTAGAAAGAGCAGGGCAATCAACTTCTTACTGGATCCCTTCACCATCCCTGTGGCTTCCAAAACCAAAATATTCTTTCCTGGCTGCATATGTCATGTCTCTCCTAAAGGTAGAATGTAAGCTCCTTGTAGAAAAGAATTGTCTCATTTCAGAATTTGTATCCTCAGCAGAGGGTATGGCACAATGCAAGTGCTTAAAACTGCTTTTATGTTCATTTATTCATCCTTTTATCCATTTGAATCTATTTCCCTCACATTGGAAAAATAATATCACATCAAGCCATATCTTTATATTGGAGAACTGAAAAGCAGAGAACTAGGAGGGCTGGGATGTAAATCTGAGCCACAAATGCCAACCTGGAAAATAAGGATGAGACCCAACCTCCTCTCCTAAAAAGCACAAAATCAGGAAAAACCCTCATAGACTGACTGGGAAATCATTCCCCATTTGAAAGAATTTTTCTATAAGACCCAATCACCCTTCCTAGCAGCAGAGAAATATGTTTCATGGTCTGACCTCTCCTTTTATTTCACCCTCCCCTTTTTCAGTCTGCCTGCTCTCCCCTGAAGTCACCATGCTCAAATTACTCAAAAAAATCAGTGGCAGAGCAGAACAAGCAATCTCTCAAATACTAACTCATCACTACACCTGAACAAGGAAACCCATGATAAATTTAATCTCAACAGGTAACCTACCCATGAAAGTTTCAGGAACAGCATCCTTCCTAGTTTCACTAAACTTTTTCTAGGTGCACTGTGGGCTCCCGGTGTCTTTATGCAGAGACAAAGAGTATTTCTCAACAACCTCCAAAAAAAAAAAAACAAACCCACCAGATCTGTTATTGTTACTGTTCTGAAGGAGCTCACAAATGTGGGCTCAGATACAATCCATCTGCTTTACAAATGTGATTATATCACAACATTGATTTCTAATGTGTATAGATTGATATCCAGAGATTTATCATCCCCAAACATTGCAAAAAGTACCATAAACCATGGTAGCAGAAGTGTAATCAAAATGAAAGATCACCAAGTACAATATTTTCTCATACTCCAAAAAAGACTGGCAAGCATCCTAGAACAAGCCTTGATACCCTCTGGAGGGGAATGTTTTCTTACTGGAGCACAACCGGTTCAAACCAGAATCTGTCAGGAATAAAAAAAAAAAAACCAGCTTGGATGGGGAGGATGTAGAGGCTTCAGTGGGCTAGGGTATTCATTTAAAATGGAAAAATAACAAACAAGGGCATTCATTCCACTTGCCCAATAGCAACAACAAGCTTTGATCATCATTTTCTAGGACCACCCAGACAATGATACCTGGTTCAGGAACTAGAATGCAGTGGACTGCAGTATACTAATGTAGCAGAAAGAAAAATCTGACTCGAAAGACCTAGATTCAAATCCTAGCCCCTCCTGAAATTGGGCAGGTCACTTAAATACTCTGAGTCTCATTTTTCTCATCTGCAAAATGGGAATAATCACACTTTCATTTCCTACTTCACAAGGTTGTTATGAGGAAAATGCTTTGTCAAAAATAAAATCATAAGAAATGCAACTTACTATAATCACCATCATTCCATGTTCTAGCTAACAGGAAATGCACAGTGGAAACATAGGAGAAGGGGGGAGATAGACACAGAGACAGACATAATATAAGGATAAAATGAATTAATATATAAGTAAAGCATTTGCAAACCTTAGAATCCTATAAAAGTGTCAGTTATTATTACTAATACCCCCAAATTGAACTTGAATCGCTGTGAAGAAAAGACCTGAAACTTAGTTGAAAGAACTTTTTTTTTTTTTTAATAAACCTGTGATTTCACTGGTAAGGTGAAGTCCTGGTGAGAAAACTACTTGACACTTGGCACCTGGAACCTACTCTGCATTTTATAATCTTGAAAGAATTGCCTCAAGGGCAACTAAGTGGTAAGATAACTCCTCCATGATTGGTGGCAGTTTGTGCTGGAGGGAGGGCATGAACCCCCTTCTCCAAGGTAGTTCTCTAGCCATGCTTCTGGAACAGCCAGCTCTGATGCAAACAGCTTGACTTGATAAGGTTCTTTTTAGAAGGCAGTACAATAATACCCTTGTTATATACCTCTCTGGGCACGTTTGGAGCCTGCTTGCTGGAATGAGTCTCTTTTATTTATTTACCCTAAACAAGTGAAGCTGTCTGATCCTATCACCAGTAAGGCAACTAATGTACATGAAATGTTATTACTATTTTGTTTTCCTCCAAGATCTTATTTTCATATCAATAATTTTAGAAAAAAAAAAAAACCCTGTTCAGGGCTGAGAAAGACTGAAGGACCAGTGGCTAGCGAGACTATCTTGGAAAAATAAAAATAACAAAACTACAGAACCATAATAATAGAAACTGACATTGCAAATATAGGGTTTGCAAAGCACTTGATCTTTGGATCCTTTTAACTACAGAGACTCTAATACTTTTTATTTGAGGAAACTGAGGTTCAAAGGGGACAAGTGGCCCATGGCCAGGGAGCCCGTAAGTGGCAGAGGTAGCATTCTAACTCAGGACTCTCCACATCCATCACTCTTTCTGCTAAAGGCTACCTCTTGCTGCAATCTACACAATAAGACTATCATCCCAATGTCTGATTGGTTCCTTAATTTCCCTCTTTATCCTCCTAGAGCTGCTTCAGGGGGAATCAAGTCAACAAGTGTGATTATCTATCCCTAGTACTAGGAGAGATACTGAGTCACATTTATATAGTAAAGTTTTCAAAGTACTCTCATCACAACTGCTAGCCTGGGAGGAAGAGAATGCAAATATAATTACACCCATTTTACAGAGGAATAAATTGAGACTCAAAAAGATATTACTATGGCTTGTTAAAGATAACATTGCTAGTAACAGTCACAGTGTTCGAGGACTGGTTTTGATAGACTTAGCCCTTCTCAGCAATGCAAGGACCTAAAACAATTCCAAAGGACACATGATAGAAAATACCAGCCATGTCCAGAAAAAGAACTATGGAGTCAGAATGCAGATCAAAGCAGACTATTTTCTTTTTGTTTTGTTTTATATTGTTGTTGTTTTTTTCTTTCTTATGGTTTTTCCCATTCATTAGAATTCTTCTATGCAACATGACTGATGTGAAAATGTGTTTAACAGGAATGCATATGTAGAGCCCATATCAGATTGTAAGCCGTCTTGGGGAGGGAGGGTGGAGGGAGGAAAGTGAATGATGAAAACTAAAAATAAATAATTTAATAAATTGGGGGGAAGACCAAAAAAAAAAAAAAAAGGATAACACTGCTAATAAATTGTCAAAATCAGCATTTGAACCTAGGTCTCTAGGCTCCAACTCCAATAGACTTAGCATTATGCTATGCTACCATTTAATGTTAGTGAAATAAACCTAAATGTCAGAACAGGAGACTAGCAAATTTTCAGAAATGGGGAATCAAGTCACTAATGTTTGTTCTTCTAGTACTTGCTAGATGATTGTGAGGTTGATAGATGAATGTGAGGAGCTTAGATTAGGCACAATGCATCCAGAAGACCTTCCTGGTCAAAAAAAAAAATGTGCCCCTTCCTAATGCCTATGTTCTACAAGCTATAGATTAATATATATTCATATGCTAATCTTTTAAAACACAAATATCCCCTGGGAAAGTTAAATCCTCATGAGTCATTCAAAGAATCACAGGCTTTTAGGTGGAAGGGACCTTAAAGGTCTCCTCATCTACGCCTAGAATGAAGCATAAGTCCCCTCCCATGACATTCCCATAATGATCACTTACCCTCTGTTTAAATGTTCCCAATGACAATTTACCTTGTGTACCTCTTGCATTCTCCCAGTATAATGCTCCCTCTGGAGGCAGGGATGATTTTTCCTTTGTATCCCTAGCACCTAGAGGATAACTGATAAACTCAGGAATGTAAAGCCCTTCACAACCTGGTTCCAACCTGTCTTTCCCACTCCCCCTGTGGAGTCTCTACAATTCAGTCAAACTGGCCTTCATGCTGTTTTCATACATGACATTTCCTGGCCCATCTTTATGTCTGAATAAGTTGAACTTCATGACTAGAATGTCCTATGTCCTCCCTGCTACCTCTAAGACTCTCTAGTGTCCTTCAAAGTTCAGCACGTCTCCCCTTCCTACATGAGACCTTTGCTGATTTCCCTTGGCTACAAATTCCCCCCTCCATGATTACCCTGTATTTCTTTTATATACACTTTTATGGATAAATGTTGTATCCCCTAGAGAATGTAAGTTCTCTGATGGCAAGGACTATTTACTCATTTTATTTGTATACCCAGTGCTGGCACACAGCATATATTTGACAAATATTGATTTATTGAAATGAACCAAATGAATTATTCTCAAGGTAACCTGGGGCAACTAGGCTAGTTTGTGCCAAATCTGGAATCAGAAGGACCTGAGTTCAAATCTGATCTCAAATATTGCGTGGGCAAGTCACTTAACCGTTTGCCTCAGTTTCCTCATCTGTCAAATGAACTAGAAAGAAGTGGAAAATCACTCCAGTATCTCGACCAAGAAAACCCCAAATAGGGTCACAAAGAGTCAGACATGACTAAAACAACTCAACAAGAACAATAAGATAAACTATTCCACTTTAGGATAAATTTAACTTTTAGGAAGTTCTTCATTATACTGAGCTAAAATACGCTTCCTAGTTCAGCCTCTATCTCAGTCTAATGGTACTCAATGGAATACTAGTCCTTCCATAAGATTCTCGCTCTGCCCCCCAACATAAAGTCTAAATTTTCCTCTTTGAAATTTAGATCCACTGTCCTTAGTTCTTCCATCTCAGGCCGAATAGAAAAAGTCTAATCTCTCATCCACATTGTAGCTCTTCATATGTTTGAAGACGGCTATCAGGCAAAACTACCCTAGTTCCTTCACTTGATACCCTTTTGTCACAGAGTCTGTGTCCTTGAATACTCTGGCTACCTTTCTCTGGACACTCTTTACTTTGCCAATATCATTCTTCACTGGGGCACCCAGACATTAATGCAATACTCTAGAAATAGAATTCAGGCCAAGCACCCAGGGACTATCAGCACCTTATTCCTGGAAGCTATGCTTCTTTTGATTGTAGCTAGGTGGCACAGTGGATAGAGCACCAGGCCAGGAGTCAGGAAAGACCTGGGTTCAAATCCAGCCTCAAGCCGTTACTAGCTACGTGACCCTGTTTTCCTCAGTCCCCTCATCTGTAAAATGAGAAGGAAATAGCAAACCACTCTAGTATCTTTGCCAAGAAAACCCCAAATGCAATGGTGAAGAGTCAGAAATGACCAAACAACAACAAGCTCACATTTGGTTTTCTGGTTGCCACATCGCAATACTGAATCACAGTGAGCTTTCAGTTCTGAGATGCCAGACAAATTGTTGTCTAACCATGAGTCTTTTACACTGTATTTGCTAAGGTGACTTTTTGAACGCAAGTGTAAGACTATACTCATCCTTAAGAGATAGCCCATTCAGAAGACAATGGCACTTAGAGCCAGGGAAGAAGGGCTACTAACAAGGTGGGTGGGCACAGAAAGAGATTTGGCAAGGCACCAAATCTCAACTACTTGGCAATTCTTATGTTCTGATGGTAATGACCACTTTTCAAGCCTCAGTAAATCTTTATCCATACTGTGTTAGGCTCTCCTGCTGTAGATTGCTGGTCTCTGTCTTAGAAATAAGGGGATAGTGAAATATAGGGCATTATAGTATTATTGGTTTCATTATTCTGTTCTCCCTCAAAGTCAGCCTTCACCTCTGTGATACAGCCTTATGTTTCCTTAATTGCTTCTCTGACAAAGGTCCATATCACCACTCTTCCTAACCCCTGACTTCATCCCTAGCATCTTACACACAAATTACAGAAATGTTGGCACCATTCTCTGCATAGTTCCAGAGGAATGGCACAAGGTCAAAGCTGAGGGCAGGCAGCCTCGATAAAAAGACCGGGCCTCCTGAGGAGTCCAATGAGAAGAAAAGCTCTCTGGGCATTACTTTAACGAATGTTCCACTTTCAAGAGAGGGGCAGAATATGCCACCACTAGAGTTTCTTTTGAAGCAATTATTCTTTTTTTCTGAGAACATAGCCTAATTATAAACTAATGGATACAGAGGATTAAAACTTAATGGAAGAGAGTTTGAGAAAAATTTTTAAAAGACTGCAGTTGGGATGGGTTGCCCTGCCTATGGCCAGAGGACCTTCCTGAAAGAAAAAATCAATTAAGGTCAAGTATTATTATATCAATCCAATAATCCCATGAACATTCATTAAGCACCCACTATATGCTAGGTGCTGTGCTAAGCACAATCAATAAAAAGACAATCTCTGGCTCAATATAATGGGGAAAGGGGAGGAACAACATACAAAAAGAGGCAAAAAAGTGGGATAGAAGGAGACACCAGGGAGCACTCCTCGTTGGGGGCATTTTGTTAGATGAAGTTAAAACCAGGCAAAGTACAGATGCAAAATGGAATATCAATGCCCACCAAACAGAGAATAAGCTCCTAAATGTCCACTTTTCTCATTTCACTTGAGGGCTGTGGAGATAACATTATACAGTGAAAAGAATGCTGAACTTGGAGCCATAAGACCTGAGTTTGAATCCTGGCTCTGTCAATCACTTATATGACCTTGGGAAGTCCCTTAACCACGCTAGGCTTGTTTCCTCTGCTTTAAAATAATGGAATTAGACTAGATCATGCCCAAGGTCCCTTCCAGATCTTGATTTGCAATCTTATAATACTTCCTAGTTATGTGACCCTGGGCAAGTCATTTAAACCCATTTACCTCAGTTTCCTCATCTATAAAATGAGCTGGAGAAGAAAATGACAAAGCCCTCCGGTATCTTTGCCAAGAAAACTCCAAATGGGGTCACAGAGAGTTGGACACAACTGAAAGGACTCAACAACAACAACAATCCTATGACTATTGGGATCTCACCAAAATATTAACAAAAATGAGATAGATTGCAGAAGGGTAATAGTGATAGTAAGTCTCCCTCCACTAAAATTAGAATTTCTCCTGACAACACAGAGAGAGAGATGGTCCAAATGGACCATTGGAACTCAGTTGTGGAAAGTTCCCTTGGCTCATTCTCTGGCTATTTGCTCCCACATTCTGTCATATAGTATAGGACACAGTACATAATGACCATTGCCAAAGATCAGCCATTTTGATGCCTGTACACCAGCACTGGTCATGGTGTTGATATTGCCCTAGAAACTTCACACTCTAAGCTGAGACAGAGAGAGAGAGAAAGGGGGAGGGGGGAGAGGTGGGAAAGAGAGAAAGAGAGAGAAAAAAAGAGAGAGAGAGAGAGAGAGAGAGAGAGAGAGAGAGAGAGAGATTAAACAAATAGTTTCCAACAGGTAGCCTTGAAAGACAAAGTCCCACTAAATAAAGGGAAATGGTCATTTAAATGTGGCCTTCAGTGGATCTAGGAGGATTTTTTTCCCCTATTTTTTTCTCCATTTGACATGTGGTCAAATTACAAAGAGATCAGACCCTCAGTGAGCACTTGCTGTTCCTGTTGCTACAATTGAATGTTTCATTCGTCATTAAGGGTGGAATCGGGCCTTACGTTGTGAGTCAAATGTGTTGGGGGTTATATAACCACAGAAAAGGTTGCTTTAAAATGCAATAAGGCCATATTTAAACTTGAGGTAGGTAAAAATAACTGAATTTATTTCCCCACGAACTTTGAAAGCTTTAAATATATGTATTTTTTAAGTGAGTCCGAGCTCTGGGACTAGGTTTTGCCAGGCTTTAGCCCCAGGCATTCTTCTCACAGCTGAATTATTATACCTAGGAAACACGTGTGTAAAAGAGATGGTGACACGGAGCCGGATGGCAGAACTGTGCTCTACAGTGCTCAAGAGCCCCATGGCTTTTGCCTCCATCTGTTAAAAATACAACAATTTGAATGTTTCCCCTTAAAAACCTCTCCTCCTCCACTAGGAATGTTCCATTGGCAATGAGAGAGTCTAAGGCCACTATATCATCTCCCACATCTCTCAGGGGACCCCCTCCCCACTGAGTATTGCCATCCTTTATTGTCACCCTCTACTCCTCCCTCCTGCTGTATAACTGCCTCCTTTGCCAAGACCACATGCATGTATGGCTGGTTTTGCAGGCTCTAATCCCTTCACTGGGATAATCTCCCACCCTGGGATAGAGGTCCCTATGCCTACTTCTGGGCACTCCCTTTCTAGAGTCAGGGAATGGAATGTGGTTGCTTTAGATCAGATATGTAACTCTAGGCTGAATCTGTGACAGGCCATTATTTCTCAGATACCCCTTTTTGATGTATTCTGCTGGTTCATCTGCATTCTAGACATAACATAGGACCTAAAAAGTTAGACACAAACTCAGGCACCCAAGAACACATACACACACGTATGCATGCATGCATGCACAAGGGCTTCTTATTACCTTCCCCAATAAGTCAGGATGGACCAAACAAAACAAATGCCTGGGGGAAAATGAAGGAATACCAAACAGACCATTGAAGCTCAGTTGTGGAAAGCTCCCTTGGCTCATTCTCTAGCTATTTGTTCCCACATTCTGTGACATAGTACAGAACACAGTACATTGTGACTGTTGCCAAAGATCAGCCATTTTGATGCCTGTACACAAGCACTGTTCGTGGTGTTGATATTGCCCTAGAAACTTTCCACTCAGCCAAATACAGGTGGAATTTCTGGAGATCATCTCCAACTCAGGGTCTCAGGTGAGTGCCTCCCTTCCTATACCCACTGCTGACACCAGGTATAGAAATGCACTCTAACAAAATGATCCATACTCAAACCAAGATTTTTGAGACTGGATACTTCCTATGAACCGGACTAATTTGAAGTAATCCAGGTTTGTCTTTGAGGACCTTTCTCTTCTCACTCTGCTTCATCAATCTTTGTTTACCATCCACTGGTGTCCTCCTCTAACAAGTAGTCAGTGACTTAATGTTACCACCCCCTTAACTGTCCAGTTCCCTCAACCAAAGCCATTCCTCCTCTGTACTTTTTATCTCATCCTTTTTTCCATTCTCCCTCGGAATGTTACCAAGTAAACAAATGAATTCTACTTCATATTGACACTAAGGTGTTAATGATTGATAGTGGCTTTAATAATTTTTCCTTTCTGGAGGTATATTTATTTTTATAATAATAATAGTTACTAGCATTCAAAGTGTTTGCCTATATATCTCATCTGATGCTAACCACCCTGTGAGGAAGGTGCCGTTATTATCCCCATCTTAATTATGAGGAAAATGAAGCTAAGGAGGGTTAAGTGATCTGTTGAAGATTGCATAACTAGTAAATGTATGACGTAGGATTTGATTTCAAATCTTCTATGCTCCAAGTGCAGAGCCCTATGTGCTATACCACCTAAATTTCACAGGAAAGGCTTAAGAATGGTCCCTTAACCCAAAGGAATGAATCTCTAATGGTAGGAATTTAATACACTTAAGTGTCTTCCTACGAAGGAAAGATTCTTTATGGAGGGAGAACTTTGCTCCAGGGCCTCTCAAATCATAACTCATAGGGGATCACCTATAATAACCAAGTTATAAGGCCAGCCATGCTGATAAATAATAATACCTTCTGACCTAAGGGTCCCAGCTTAGGTCAGAAGCCTTATTCCACAAATCAAGTATTACATTTTAAGCTCATCAATGTGACTTTCTTCTAGAACTGGAGAACATTGGTCAGTTTGTAGAATTCACAGGACATTAGTTCTGATAAATGACCCTTCGAAATAATCTCACACAATATTCTGGTTTTATAGATGAGGAAACTGAGTTCCCAAGAAGAGAAGCAATCTACCCAAGATTACATGCACTAAATGAATGGCAGGGCGGATTTCAGCACCAGGTCTCCTGATTCGTTGTCCAATTATTTTCCCTCTTCTTTGAGCTTATGTTTTATCAGGAGGTTATAATTAAAATGATCATACCCCTCTAGGGTTCTCTTTATTCCCTCTCAATAATAATAATGATAGTAGTCAACCCACAATATAAGGATACAGATGTCAAACAATGGCTGAGTCATGAGCATTTGTTACAGAAATGGTAATAGTAGCTAACACTTGGTAGTTTTATAAAGTGCTTTGTGTATGTTATTTCATATCCTGTAATGTAGATGCTTTAATTACCCCCATTTATAGATTACCATCACATAGTAAATGTCTGAGAAAGGATTTAAACTCATGTCTCCCTTGTTCTGAGTGCTGTATTCTATCTGCTGTGCCATCCAGATACTCTGAAGACGACTGACCTAACAACTTATCTTTGCCACTAGAAATTATAGAAAGACTATCCTTGAGTAGCCAAGACTTAATGATTGATGCAGGTAATGCAAGGAAATGATAGACATTATACAACATATCACTGCACATTGCAAAAATTTAGAACCTGCTGAAAGACATGACCAGATTGCCAGAATAAGATACTGAAAGCTCACTCTCTTTAATAAACCAACCAGTGGCAAAACCCCATAGTATAAACAGACTCCCAAACTATCCTTGAGAAATCTGCAAATAAACTACTGTTGTTGTTGTGTGTTTGTCCTTTGTTTTCAAAGAGGACCATGGCATCAGGGAAATGATGATATAGTTGACTTTGATTTGAGTAAGGGAGGTCTGTGCAAGGTCACCAGCCTCACTTTCTCCTCCAGAGCCATCTGGATCCAGTGGCCAAATATTCATCACCATGACGAGAGATGACCCAGGATACAACAGGAGACCCTGGCCCTTTTCTGGTTAAGTCCTTTCCAGATACTCACTTAAAATGAAGTAGTGCCCATTCAGTGAATAGGCCTCTTTAAGAAGTAAGTGAGGGGCAACTAGGTGGTATAGTGAATAGAGCACCGGCCCTGGAGTCAGGAGGATCTGAGTTCAAATCCAGCCTCAGACATTTAACACAAAAATTAGCCATGTGACCTTGGGCAAGTCACTTAACCCCAATTGCCATCAAAAAAAAAAGAAGAAGTCAAGGGATGGCCCCTTTAGAGTGTTATCACAGATAAAATGATTGTCCATAATTGTCTAGTCAGAAAACTAAACATGAAAAATTTAATAACACTTTTAATAGACAGCACTTAGTCATGAAGACCTGAGCTCAAATTCTTCTTCAGATATATCACTGTGGGACCCTGCTTTCTTTACCTCATTTTCCTCATATGTAAAAGAGAGACAATAAGCACTGAGCTCACAGGGTAAATTACATTAATTAACATACATAGAGTACTCCACAAACCTTAAGGCAGTACATAAGTGTTAAATATTGTTATTGTGGTTATTACTCATAATCTCTAAACTATAGTGTGTAGAATGAAGAGTTTTCAACATACAGACATCTAGCAAATGAAATCAAAACCATGTCAGACAGCAAAAGGTGTGTAACATTCTCCCCATCCTGTTTGCTACAGAAATCATCCTGAAGATGGTTTTAGTAAGCTTAGAAGAGCTAACCTCCCAAACTGTTTCATTGCATTACAAAAAAGGCACTAATTTTATCCTTCTCAACAGTCCACAGAACATTGAATATAAAAGAGTGATAGAAGGGCGCAGATGCATCTGAGGACCATTTTTATCCAAACTTCATTGTGTAAGAGAAGAATGACAAGGAAGGATTTTTGCACCATGACAAGTATCACATACCACCTCAGGGAAAGGAACACAAGAAAGGTCCTAGGCTGGGCTAGAACTAATTATGAAGCATGACTCCAGAGGAGGGGTGGGGGAAGTGAAGACATACAGAGACCTTGAGATAACAAATAGCAGGAGGCTACTGCTTGAACAGCCATGTGCTGAGGGAACGAGGAAACATAAGGTAGAATGGAATAGTTCCTATCAGACTGCCATATGGCAATTTCCAATTTTACCTAATTTGTGAAACTCTATTGTTTCTGTGCTGCTAAAAGATAGTGAATCTTATCAGTGCCCTCTAAATTTAGCATCCTGGGGTAAAGCCCTGCTTGTCCCACCCTAGTTATAGCTATGGATGCCTGTAATTGCTTCTCTGGTTCTAATACAAAGTGCCCAACTCAGCCGACTATGGACATTGCAGTGATTTACTACTCCGGTTCTCCATGGCCAACAAACAGAAATCAATCCATCCTATTAGGCAGGCAAATGAGGGAACTGTCAGACTGCATGGGCTGGATATTTCTATTTTCCTCCTTTCTCTGTAATCGAGTTTCCATCTAGAAAGTTAAGCAGTGCACTAAGGGAGAGCACCATTAGAGTAACAATGAGACTAGGAAAACTGACTTGTCAATAAGTGCTAGGGAATCATGACACTAATTGAGAATAGAATGATACTCCCTGCTCTGCCAAAACCTCTGTCTTCTGGCTTAGATCAATAAATCAAAAATAATTGTTTACTTTGCCTTGGCCAAGCCTTTTATATTCTAGCCTGTGTCCTGTTTTACATTTATGTTTGTGTGAGTGTGGGGGGAGGGATTTTTTTTTTTTTTGCTATCTATTCATAACATGAAAATTGATGAAGGAGCCTCATTTCCACTAATGAAAGAAACTTTTTTTTTCTTTGCTGACACCATCTAATTCATTAAAAAGGAAGAAAATCTGGTTAGTGATGACTTCTGCTGCACTTTCATTCAAGCCAAGGTCATGAGTGTGTACAAATAGATCAATTTTAGCAGCAAACCTCAACAGGGATTAAATTTTTTTTTCTCTTTTTTTAGGGAAAATAGTTTAATATATGGGAAGAGCCCTCAATAATTACCATAATGCACTGATGCTTATCATTCTCCTCTTGAGATCTGCTGGTCTTAACACCTCTATTTCTAGCTCAAAATGCCTCCACCCCATCAGATCACTGAATCCAGCTTCTGTCTCAGAGCAGGGTTCCCTCCCTTGATTTAACTCATTTCATGTTCCAGACAAATTGGACTAGTTGATGTTCCTAACACATGATGTTTCATCTCCTACTATCTTACCTTGCACAGAGTGTCTGTCCCTCAGATCCACTCCTTATTCACTTCTTGAAATCCCCATCTGCCTTTAAGGCTCTTCTCAAATTCCTTCTCCTACAGCAGACCTTTCTTATTCCCCAGTTGCTAGTGTTTCCCTCTACCCCTGAAGTCATAATGCTTTTATTTTTATTTTAAGGCAGCTAGGTGACACAGTCAAGAAGACCTGAGTTCAAATCCCATCTCAGATACTTAATAGCTGTATGACGCTGGGCAAGTTACTTAACCCTTTTTGTCTCAGTTTTCTCATCTATAAAATGAGTTAGATAAGGAAATGGAAAATCACTCCTGTATTTTTACCAAGAAAACCCCAAATGGGCGGGGGGGGGGGCGGGGGAAGGTCACAAACTGTTGGGCTGGACTGTAAAATGGCTAGACAACAACAAGGTGGTGCAATGTGTATACAGGGTGTCCCTAAAGTCTGGACACATAGGAAATCTCAACTATGCTCAACATTTTCAAGAAATGAAATGAATGAAATTTTCAACAACAATGTAATTAGCATAAATGAAATTTCATAGGAAGACATAGGAGACACATAGGAGATCTCATTAATTAATTAAACTAATCTCATTAATGTGGAAAATAGTCCCCAATAGCTAATAAAAGCTTTTATTCCATATGAAATTGTCATGGCTAAAATTTATGCTAATTAAGTAAAATGTTGTTGAAAATATCATTGATTTCATTTCTTGAAAATATGCATAGTTAATGAGATTTCCTATGTGTCCAGACTTTAGGGACACCCTGGAGCATGCTGGTCTGGCTGGGCTCAATAAGACCTGATTTCAAACCCCAGTCAAGTGATTTAGTTTCTGCCTGAGATGTCTCAACTAGAAAATGAGGCTAATAACAGCACCTCCCCCCCAGGGTTGTTAAGAGGATCAAATGAAATCTTATTTGTAAAGTGCTTAGCACTATTTAATAGATGCTATATAAATGTTTATTCCCTTCCCTCACCACTCTGCATACATCTTGTGTAACCTTAGTCCCAAAGCCCTTTGGTATGGAACTCTCTCCTCACTGATGGAGATCAATTCCCTGCCCTGGTGTGAAGGGTGGGACATAGTAGGTGAGAGCTGGAGAGAGAAGAGCTCTATTCTCTCTGAGAAGAGCTCAGACTTTCTTCTGGTCTTTCTGGGCTCTTTGGGTTCTGCAATCACTTCAGGAACTCCTGTCTTTCAACTCTGAGAAAGAAGATAGATGATGCCAATTCCACTTCAGTTCTCTGAAGGAAAAGATTCTGGGAAGAAGCTGATATGAAAAGAGTTGATGGTCTCCATCATGTCCCTATCCCCTCTGAAATACTAAAGATTTCAGAGAACCTTCCCTTAGGTAAGATCTAGGACTCTATCTCTTGGTTGAGCTGAGTTACTTTGTTTCCAATGGGAGAGCTCCTTCACTCTGTATTGTCTGGTGTATATTCTACGTATCTCTCTTTGATTTGTTTCTCTATCACCTTGGATAAGTGGATTTCTTTGCTATTTTTTTTTTTTTTTGCTATGTGTATGTTCATTGTAGAACTGGTATTTGGTGAGAAGGTAATCAAGACTTGAGGCCTTCCTTTCCCCCAATTGACAGACTATAATCAGAAATTTAGCATGAACCTGAAAACCATATTCCCTAGACTAAAGATATAATTCTAGTGCAGTACCTGCTGAGCTTCTGGCCCCAACCTCCTTTTCTCCCTCCTAGAAGGAATTAAAATCACACATAGAGAAGGGTGTGGAAAGTCAAGAAACATCTATTGTCCTTTCATTCAAACCACATAACAAGACCTCCATGCTATATATGGGAGACAGCCATTGCTATATTGTATTTACTTATCTATGTTCGTATTATCCTTTACCCACCCACACTGAGGAAATGTAAACTGCTTGAAAGCAAAGTAATATAGATTTCATTTTTGTCTTTGTAAATTCAGCACCTGGCATACAGTAGGTGCTTAATAAATGCTGTTGGATTTAATTGAAAATTCTGCCAGATTTCTAACAATCTACTTCACTCATTTGTTGACAGGCAGATTACTATAAACTGATTTAGACTGCTTGGGGTTTAAAAGGTTCTAAGTCATCGAATTTGAGGTTAATGAAGGGTTAAACAGAAATCCTTTTTTTTAAAATTCCAATCCTTATAGCTGAAAATATTCCTAAAATATAGGAATCCAATTTTCTTTATTTATAGTACAGGCTAGAGACAGAAAGTCAAGTCTTGCTTCCAATGTCCACCACCAGTCATTCTTTCTCTAGGGACAGGAAACTGAGAAAAAGCTCAGCTGGTGTAATTCAGATAGGCAGCTCTAGGGTAGATATGACCATAGCTTTCATTTTCTCTTACTCCTCCACTTCTGGCATTTGCTGTGTGTGGGCTCCATGACAGCATGAGCCATAAGTCTAGACCAACAGAAACACATGAACCCCATACCCTGCAATCATAACACAGAGGAAATAGATACAGGACTTGACACTTCATACAATCCCAATATACCAGGCTTCTGAGCCACAACCAGGATTCCCCTGACACTCGTTCTTTCCCACCCCCATTTAATCACATTTATTTGAGCCAAGATCTGCAAACCTCCTCCCGTTATCTAAATTCCCTGATAGATGTGCCAGTACAAACAGCTGCCCCTTTATTTTATTGTTTCTATAGACAAGATCACAGAAGTAGGTTTTCTTGTTGTATATGGTGAGGGGACAGAGGTGTAGGGGGAAGTAGGGTGGCAGTTTTCGGTCAATATGACAACAATTGTGGTTGTACTAGTGAGGGCAACAGAAAGTCTGGTCTAACTGACCCTCCCCACTTCCAGAGAACTTGAGAGTCAAGAGGATGGGAGAGGAGATAGCACCAGGAGAAGAAAGGAAGCATACCTCCCAGGAAAGAAGTATTCCCTCCCAGATGTGAGATCTGACTGTTCCAAACTATTCACTGTTCTAGCTGTTTCCTCACACAGGACACTCCATCTCCCATCTCTGTACCTTTGCATTGGCTGTGCCCTATTCCCTAAAGGTACTAGAACCTTACTTCCTCTTTAAAGAGTGTCTTGTTTCTTTCAAAATTTTGCCCAATACATTTTGAAGCCTTTCTTAATATCCCACAGATGCTAGTGCCTGTCCAATTTATACTGCATATATTTGGCTTATCTTTGTTTGTAATACATAATGTTTCCCTTCCCATAGACTGTAGGTTCCATGAGGTCAGGATCTTTCATTTCTGTATTTGTATTCCCAATACACAGCATACGGACTGGCATATAGTAGGTACTTAATGAATGTTTGTTGATGGATTTCCAGTAAACCTACCACCATATCATAGGGGTAACATAATTGCTCTACAACACAAGATTTGTCCTTTGTTTGATCTCTACTCACTGAAGTGCCCCCTATTTTCTTTCTGAAATTTCTGATATGTAACCTTAGGCAAGTTGTCTTTCTTCTCTGGGACCTCTCTCTTCTGCAAGATAAAAAGGTTGGCCTAGATCAATAGTTCTTTTTTTTTTTTTTGGAGGGGGGATGGCAGGGTAATTGGAGTTAAGTGACTTGCCCAAGGTCACACAGTAAGTGTTAAGTGTCAGAGGCCAAATTTGAACTCAGGTCCTCCTGACTCCAGGACCAGTGCTCTAATCACTATGCCACCTAGCCACCCCTAGATCAGTAGTTCTTAATCTGTAGTCTCTTTATACCTAAAGTATCTGTGGATAGATTTGAGAAGGTCTGTGGATTTGGATGGGAAAACAATTATATCTTTACTTCAATATAATGGATTTCCTTTGTAATTCTACGCATTTTATTTTATGCAGAGAAAAAAGCCCTTAGACTTGACCAGACTTCCCAGTGGGTCCACAGCACAGAAAAAGGTTGAGAACTCCAATTTAAATGATTCCTAAGGTCCTTTCCAATCCAAAGATTCTGTCTTGAGGATAATGGATCTCTTTCATAAGTGGAAACCTTACAGGGTTTCAGGGTCATGACTGGGAAACTCATTGATTATACCAGGTTACATATGTATAATATATAGGCCAGTAGCCTGAATCTATGGTGATCCCAGGACATTATTTTGAGTCTATCTTCCAAAAATCAATCAATTAATCAAACAATTAATTTAATAAGCATGATATTGGTTAGGAAGTTTTTGAGATACTAAAAAACACACACACAAATGCTAAAAAAGTAGTATTAATTGAAAAACAATGGTTGATAGATCTATGTCCAGTTAATTGAGTTTTTTCCTACCAGGTCTGTTGTTTTCCCATGTGCGTTTCCATTGCTTTAAGGGAAATGCTGAGTGGTACTATTTTTTTCCGTGGACCTGAAGTACTCTGCTGTATTGAAAATGGTGCCACTTTTCTGTCCCTGGTAACAGGAGTTAGCCAGCAGAAATAATACCTGAAATTACCCTGGACTGAACTCAGCACAGCTCAAGCTTCTACTTGAAATTCACCCTATGCCATGAACATGTTGGCCTGCTTTGCCAAAGAGACTGGGATTTGCTGGCCACTGCTGTCTGGCTGCTGTCAAATCCAGGAGTGGCATCGCCTACCACAGATATGGTGGCAACAATGCCCAGGATACTGCCACCAGAAAAAGTGCTGATGAATTTTTTAGCACATTTTGGAGTTTTAGAGAAAGTTTAGGGGTTGAAAAAATGACAAAATGTTGAGACATTGGTATCAGTCCATTAATACTTTCTGATCTACCCACAAAGTTTCATTCAGGCAAATTGGGATGGGGTGGTAGTCAGCCTTTAGCCCAAACCTACACAAAGTTCCTGTCCCCCATCACCTTGCAGGGGTAATTTCCTTTACCACATCAACTCCAGATCCCTATCACTGGGACAGCATGGTACAAGGGAAAGAGCATTGGGCAAATGACTTACCTTCTCTAAATCTCCATTCTTTATCCTTAAAATGAAGGGGTTGGACTATATGAGGGAGAGGGAAAGGAAAGAGAGAGGGGAGGAGGAGGGAGAGAGATATATAAGCAGACTGTGACTATCAGGTCCTATGCTGAGAGTCCTTGGTCTGTCCAGGTGAGTGAGCTGATCAGCTCCTGGTGTTTTATCGCTTATTGTTCTCAGGTCTTTGCCAGCTCTAAATCTATGCCTGTGATCATTCCTTATCCACCTACCTGGGAATGGGGGTAACAAGCATGATAAATAGATCTGGAAATAAGGCGCTTCTTTTTGAACATGATGTTCTTCCTGTTCATCTTGATGCCTTTCTTTGTGCCATTTCTTTTACCTGGAATGCCCTTCTCCTTTTTCTCTAACTATCCAAACGCTATCCATTCTTCAAGGCTCAAGTCAAGTCACAATTCTATGGAATCTTTGCTCACTCTCCCAATCTAGAGTGAACATTCTCTCTTTCAAAAGTCAGAGCCCATGTTGTCTGTACCACACATTTGGCAATGAGCATGAACTATCTCATGGGGGTCCTGTATGTGCAGTGGAAAGAGAATGCTGGACTTTGCAGTCAGGAAGACTGAATTCAAATCCTGCCTCAGTTACTTTTCACCTGTATAAGCATGGGCAAGTCAATTAGCCTCTTAACCTCAGTTCCTTCATTTATAAAATGGGAAGGATTAATAGTACCTGCTTCCCAACTAGCTGGACCAATGGATATAGCATTGGGCCCAGAGACTGGAAGAGCTGAATTCAAACCCAGCCTCAGACACTTATCAGCTGTATGACCCTGGTCAAGTCACTTAACCCTGTTTTGCCTCAGTTTCTTCATCTGTAAAATAAGCTGGAGAAGGAAATGGCAAACTGCTCCAGTGTCTCTGCCAAGAAAACCCCAAAATGGGGTTGCAAAGTCAGATAAGACTGAAAAATGACCAAACAACAACAGCAACTAAAGAGCCAACCTTGAAAGTCAGGAAGATCTGAGTTCATGTTCTACTTCTGACACATACTACCTGGGTAGCCCTGAACAAGTCGCTCAAATTCTCCACACCCCAAGAAATTCTCCAAGACTAAATGGCAGGGCAATTACAGGCCTGCATGGGTAGAAGGAGTCCCATATACCCATGAAATCATAGGTCTTGTCTAACAATATTAATAATAACTTGGCTAAGAAAAAAGTCAAAATAGAGTTTCTTCTGAACCTTCTTTAATACAGAGATTAAAAATTTTATTACTAATTAGCCTATCAGTTATTGGGATGTAAATAAGTTTTTTCTAATATGTTGAAAATCATTTGTTCCTTTAAATGGGTCAAACATTCCCCCCTGCAATCTTGATTATGCTCCTAATTTGCTTAGCAAACCCTTTCTTCTTAATAGTGAAAAGGTGAACTTCCCGAGCCTGAGTCAGAACATCACACTTTTCTAATTAGTGGGCTCTGAGGCCCACAGCTTCAACTGTACTTTTTTAACTCTTTTGAGGTTTTAGGTAGGCCCAGCTCTACCGGAGTGCCTTGTAATATCCTTTTAATTTAGGCCCCTTAGTTCTGTCCTGCACCACCAACTCACCACTACTCAAACAGGAGATGCATTTTGGCTGCTTTTAGTCAAACACCAGACCCCTCATCAATCCTTGCAATGGTTCTGAAAACCTATTTTTTTCATGTTCTAGAGTTCAAACCACATTGTATTTCCTGTAACACCACTGCTATGAAACTGACTGAACTAGAGGGTCAACGTTCTATGCTCTGCTGACTTCCTATGATGTCCATTCCAAGAAACAGATTTCTTACAACTCCACTCAATAATTTCCAGAATCCCAAGAAGAGTAACAAGGAACCTGGGATTGAGCTGGTAAAATATAGCAGTTTCCCTTTGCCTTTGATATATTTGCAAGTCCATGGAAAGCAAATTGTAGATTTGTCCTGAAACTCCTCAGTGTACTGAAGTGCACTCTAGTCAAGTTGCCCAGACATAAGAATTAAGGAATTAATGGTCTTTGTCAACCACTGAAAAGTTGCCTAATGCCTACCACCTCCTTCTCACCCCCAATAACAAGTACCCAACATGACAGATTTAAGTACTGGGACTTCTTTGTACATTTCACTGAGTATCCCCTATTGTGCTGGGTCAATAATGTCCTCTCTTATCCTCTCTGCCTATTCAGAAGCTTCCTTAATTTTTTTCAGGATCTGGTTTATGCCCTATTTCTTCCTTGAATCTCTCCCTAACTACTCCAGCTCACTTGAATTTTTAAAAATTTAATTTATTTAGTTTTAGTTTTCAACATTCACTTGTATAAGTTTTAAATTTTCTCCCCCTTCCTCCCCATGATGGCCTGAAATATGATAAGGCTCTGCACCTACATTCCTATTAAATACATTTTCACATTATTCATGTTGTATAGAAGAATTATAATGAATGGGAGAGAACATGAGAAAGAAAAAACAAAACAAAACAAAACAAAAAAAGAAAATAGTCTGCTTCACTCTGCATTCTGACGCCATAGATCTTTCTCTAGATATGGATGGCATTTACCATTATGAGTCCTTTGGAATGGTTTTAGGTCCTTGAATTGCTGAGAAGGGCTAAGTCTATCAAAATCAGTCATTGTACACTGTGACTATCTACATGAACAATGTCCTCCTGGTTCTGCTCACTCTACTCAGCATCAGTTCATGTAAGTCTTTCCAGGTTTTTCTGAAGCCCAACTGCTCATCATTTCTTATAGCACAATAGTATTCCATTACATTCATGTACTTGTTCAGCCATTCCCCAATTGATAGGCATCCTTTCAAATTTCCAGTTCTTAGCAACCACAAAAAGAACTGCTATAAATATTTTTGTGCACGTGGGTCCTTTTTCCATTTTTATTATCTCTTTGGAATACAGACCTAGAAGCTGTATTGCCGGGTTAAAGGGGCATACACATTTTTATGGTCCTTTGGGCATAGTTCCAAATTGCTCTCCAGAATGGTTGCTTCAGCTCACAGCTCCACCAACAATGCATTAGTGTTCAAATTTTCCCACATCATCTCCAACATTTGTCATTTTCCTGTTTTGTCATGTTAGCTAATCTGATACGTGTGATGTGGTACCTCAGAGTTGTTTTAATTTACTTCTGTCTAATCAATAGTGATTCAAAGTGTTTTTTTTTTCACATGACTATAAATAGCTATAATTTCTTCCTCTGAAAATTGCCTCAGATGCATTTTTCTTTTGCCTTGAAATCACATAGCATTTATGGTCCATACCAATATCCAGTTATTGTTTTGGGTTGCTGCTTTGGAGATGAACACTCAATAATGATCCTAGAATAGCTAATATAAGGGTATCCCAGAGCCAAGCCTGACACAATTAGAGTGTAGAGTTCCTATAATCCAATTCTCGGACCCTCAAACAGGTTAATTGGTTTGTCTTCTTTTCCTAATTAGGTGGTTTTAGCTTCAGCATAGTAGCTAATTAGATGGTCTTAGAGCATTAAGACCTGGATTCAAGTACTGCCTCTGACATATATTATATACTAGCTTGGTGATTCTGGAGGAGTCACTTAACTACCCTCAGTGCCCCAAGCAACTCTCTTAAGAATCTTAAGTTTCAGAGCAAGTGCTGATATTCAGAGGGAAGTTCCTCACAGAGAGTCCCTAAAACCAATACAATCACCAGTCTGGTCCCTTCCCTCTACACACCACCAGAGAAGAAATAGGGTGATTATGCTAACATTACTCACCTCACTGGTTTATTGTGTTCTGGAAATCTTAAATTAGAAATAAGATAATAAATTATAATTGTCATTATTAGTCTTGCTCACAGCTATAATCAAATTGAAAGTCATTTTGGGATCATCAGTGAAGAGCTGGAAGAGACCATAGTGGCCATTTATCCAAATTCCTCACTTTACAGATGAGGGACTGAGACCAAGGTTAAGTGATCTGGCCAAGGCCACACAGTTGATAAATTTCAGAGGAAGAAATGACCCCAGGTCACCTGAGTCATTCATTAAACAACAGGGAAGATTCTGATGATATAAATTTACAAGCTAGTTTCAGGGGAGGGGGTGGCAGGATATACACATAAAATAACAAATAACAATAATGTTCCTGACTTATGGAAGAAGTGCACATCGAGGTAAACTGGACCTGGAGCTCTATCCTGAGGTGACCCAGGCATCATCAGTATGAGAGGCAGTATGGAATGATGGGAAGTGTACTGAATGGGGAGCCAGGAGAGCTTTCTTCTAATCTTGGCTCTGCAGTTAATTTGCTTTGTTATGCTGAGCAAATCACTTCCCATTTCTGGGCCCTATTCCCTCATCTGTTAAAAAGGGTTTTGGATTAAATGGTTTCTAAAATCTTCTCCAACTTTGGATGAGAGATATGGAAACTTCTATGGAAACTTCTATATGACTGAAGTGTCAGAGGTCACACAAAAAGAAAAGAAAAAAAAGACTGACTCACCAGAATTGAGAATGGAGGACTTAAAATTATTAATTCAGAATATCTAATGTAGAGCAGGACAACTTCTCCCGCAACCACTTTTTTTGAGGAAAGTAAGTTGCTCAGTGGGTAGAGCTTGGGACTTGGAATCAGGAAGTCTTGAGGCCAAATATATTTTCAAACATGATCTATGTGACTCTAGACAAATCATTTAATCTCTCTTGGCCTCAGTTTCCTCATCTGTAAAACAGTACCTGCCTCCCAGAGTTTTTGTGAATGGGGGAACTGAAAGACTGAATCTTGCCCATGGTTAACAGGTAATATAAAAAGTATAAAAGTAATGTGAAAGGCAGACTTGAGCCCGTATTTGTCTTTCTCTGAGGCTAGTTCTTTTTTTTTTTTTTTTGCTTTTTGGAGGGCTATTGGGGTTAAGTAACTTGCCCAAGGTTACACGGCTAGGTTTTTTTTGTTTGTTTGTTTGTGTGTGTTAAGTGTCTGAGGCCGGATCCGAACTCAGGTTCTTCTGACTCCAGGGCTGATGCTCTCCTCACTGAGCCACCTAGCCACCCCTGAGGCTAGTTCTTACCTAGCTTGATTTTCCTACCCTGCTATTATCCCTTCACTATATAATTTAATTTTAAATTAATATTAAATTAAATTAAATATCATTTAATTAGAAGAACATACAGGGCAGCTAGGTAGAGCAGTGGATAAAGTGCCAGTCCTGAAGTCACAAAGACTCATCTTCCCGAGGTCAAATCAGGCCTCAGGCACTTACTAGTTGTGTGACCCTGGACAAGTTAATCCTGTTTGCCTCGGTTTCCTCATCTGTAAAATGAGTTGGAGAAGGAAATCGAAAACCATTTCAATATCTTTGCCAAGAAAACCCCAATAAGGGCACAAATAGTAGAGCACAGCTAAAACAAGTTAAATTTTCTGAAACAAATACTGTGGGAAAATAGCTTGCATTTTAAGGGGACATGTTTGTTGGCAAACCTCATCTTCATTTCCCAGGAATCTTGGGATACATAGTACCACCCTCTCTTTCCCATTTCCTACCACCAGCACTGCTTAGGCACCAAAGTCAGCTTGGCAGAGAGCAATAGGAATCCCTCTTTTGTCAACTCATGTCTCTTTCCTGCCTGTGCCTGTGGCCTTCACCTCTATCCACAAGAAAAGGCACTGATTTATTTCAGAATCTAACAAAGTAGAAGTTGAGAGACTGAAACAAAGTTTTTAAAGCCTCATCCTAAGCATTCTGTAAACGTCAAATAAAATGTCACACCATAATTGCCCACCACCTTAGAGAAGCAATCTCTCTAGTCACACGGGTTGTTATCAGGCTATTATCTCCAGGAATGAGTGGATGCCCCATCTCTCCCTCTCTACTGAGCAGTATTGGGTCCTAGTACATTGTGGGGGAAAAAGAAGAAGAATATTAGTGCCAGTTGCCAAAGCATTATTTTGCTAAAAGATATAATGGAGGATGTGGATGTAGCCAAATCCCTTTTTAGGTTGCCTTCAGGAAAGTGCTCTTATTCTGTCTCTGAAAAATGCTGGCTTCTTTAATGAGGGCCTCCCCTTCCCTGGGGAACTGGTGATGCCTAAGACAAGCAGCAGTAAGGATACACAGTCTGAGGAAATGGCTTTGGAGGGGGAGGGGTAAGGAAACCTGGGAGCGGGAGAATGGGGTGCATAACATTGTCCTGCTGCCAGCTTCAATCATGACTTTCCTAATTTCCTGAAATTCTGCATTGGAGTGGAGGAGAGGAAGTCTGGGGATATTATTTTTAACAACTGCTTACTCTCACCATTGAAAGTCCAATTATCTTAACAAACTGAGATTATTAAAAATTCAGATAATATCCACCTCCCTCTACACACACATATTTTCTTCCTCAAATCTCCTTTTTTTGCTTTTCTCAAGATTTTTCTTTTACTTTATTTTGGACCATAACCCTGATCTTACTGACTGAAAGGGAACTCTTACTGAAGAAACTCCTTCTACCAATGCCAACCTGTACCTTTTCTACATCTTGTAGCCTTACAGAACTACCTGGGACACTGAGGGATGGAATGACTTGCTCAGATTCACACAGTATATGTCAGAGTCAAGAAATGAACTCAGGTGTTCTTGACTGATGCTACTTCTTTATGCAGGATGCCAAGATGCTTATCCTCTTAAGCATCATTCTCTTGGACATCAAGCTTCCTTTTTCCTCATCATCTTTTCAGAAGATGTAAAACATAATAAGATCACTGTATTGTGTTAGTTTATAGGCTGGGTACAGGTTAGCTGAAATTAAGGCATCAGACACATGGAATGGACAGAAAATCAGAACTAATAGATGAAATTGCCATAATTGCTTTTTATACTTACATAGTATTTTAGGATTGCAACATATGTAAAATATAGTGTATCTCCAAAGTCTTAATCTTATTCTCAAATAGTTAAAAACAAAAAAACAGAAACAGAAAATCCTACTTACATTTATTTAAGCTATTAAAGCTTAAAACTACACTAAGACTTTTGGGACACCCTTTACATTATCCCACTGTCACATCTGATTCCCACATTAACCTTGTGAGTGAGACAGAGCAGTGAAATGTTTTGCCCACAGTATTATAAGCAATGGAAACATGGCTTGAATCCAGGCCTTCTGACTCTTTGTCCAGAGTTCTAAGGCACCACAAAATAAAATCATTCTCATTTATTATTTTTATTGAGGGCAGGATGGAGAGGGGAAGGGAGGATGAGGAAGGAGGAGAAGCCAAATTCTTTAGTTTAGTGTCCCTGTGTCCTTGGAGAGAGGCAATGAGACAATGGAGAGAGTCAGGAAACTGGGTTCTTCACATGTAATCATCCTACGGCTGTGGACAACTAAATTAACTTCTCAATGGCCCAGGCAACTCTCTAAGACTATATATTAAAAAAAAGTTGTGGATTCAGGATGTTAATCTATAGGACTACTGTCACTAGAAATAAGGGAAGTACTTTTAGCATGGTCCTATTTTAGTATGTTGGTCCCTAAGGGGACAAAAAATGAAATTTTCTTTTCCTGTAGCATGGTGGTATGGAAGGAGTTATAGACCTGGAGTCAGAGTTTGAATACAGGTTCTGCCATTAACTGTGTGGTCTTAGGCAAGTTACTTAACTTCTCCAGCTTCAGTTTCCCCATCTGTAAAATGAAGGGTTGGATGCTTTTATAAGTAATCACTAATATTCCTTCCAGATTAAAATTAACGATATGACCTTTTACTAGAGCTATATCCCTCTTTCCACAGGCCAGAACACTGGCCAGTTATGTGCTATAAATGTAGGCAATGTGCCAAAGGAAAGAAAGACACATTCTTTGGTCAACCAGGTCTCACCAGAAGACACTGAGAATTTTCTGAGGCCCCCCAACACCTGGCTTAGGGAACTCACCACAGTCAGAAGAACCACTTCTCTGGATCATATTTAGCTAAACTTGTGACCCACTGATTCATGTTTGCCTATACAACCTTGAACTCCAATCATCTCCCTTGATGACTCCTCAAAGAATGGACAGAGACTGAGGGGTTTTCCTTCTGGGGAGGATGCCAGCTGCTGAAAGACCTAGAGACTTGCTCCTATTTATTCAATTAAATTCAATTTATTAAGTGAGTACTAGGCAGCAAGGCATTTTGCTACACCCTGAGTATTCAGTGACAAAAAGAAGTAATAAGACATGCCCTCAAGGACCTTATATAATACTGATAAGCTACAACATGTGAAGAAAGATGAAAATATAAAGCATACATAAAATAATACCAAGAGGGAGAGATTGCAATTAACCAAGGGAATCAGAAAAGACCTTCTGCTGGTCCTCATGAATTAGAAAATAAGTGCTAGCCTGGCTAACAGAAAAGCATATTTTAGTTCTAAGGAGCTAAATGGAAGACAAGAAATTAGCAGAGATCCAGAGAAAAGGGAGTAAAAGAAATGACTGTAGAGTGACCATCGCCATATCTTCAAAGCGAAGACAAGGAGGAGGCGCGTGACATTTAAGACAGCATAGTTTGATGAATAGAGTGCTAGATTTTAATGGCTCCTTCTTCTGGCTCTATCATAAACTATCCAAAATGGAGCCCATAGGTCGATACCACACTACTGAACTGTTGTTATAATAAACCTAGGAAGTCAAAAGCTTGTGAATAAAGGCCACTACAGAAACCCCAAATCTTAGATCATTTAAACCAGAAGGAACCTACAATGACATTGGGGTCAGACTTTTTTTTATAGTTGAGGAAGCTGAAGCCCAAGAGATTAAGTGTCCAAGATCGCTGTGTGGTAGGTCATACAGCTGGGATTTGAATCCTCTGATTATGTAACAGTGCTCTTTTCCCAATACTGTGTTGTCTTTTTTCAGGAGATGAGAAATAAAGGATTATGCCAATGTTTTTTATCGAATACAAGTTGGGAACTGACAAAGGACTGGAAAAGGACATGCATAGAAGAATGAAATATTTTTATGACATAGAGGAGAAACTCTATTACACCTGGGGCATTATGGTGGGATTCCTCAAAGACTAGCTCTATGACCCTGGGCAAGTCACTTAACCTCTGCTACCTTAGTTTCCACACCTGTATTATTGACATAATACCTCCTAGGGTGGTTGTGAAGCTAAAGTGAGATAATTACAAAGCACTTTACAAACACTAAAGTGCTATATATTTAAGGAAATGAGTGAGTCCCACATGTTTGAGAGGCTCGTGTAAGGAGAGGATGTTTCACTATCATTGTGTGTGTGGCTCAAGGGAGTCAGAATAGACATCACTGGCCTCTTCTTCCTCCCAACTTTTTCCAAGGGAGACTTTCATTCTTGCCAAGAGGCAAAGCTGGAGGTGGAGACTGGAGAGTGCTCTCTGCTCTCCCCAGAGAAGAGTAGGCTAGAAGTATATCTGTCTGCTCCCTTAAATAGTTTGCCTAGGAAATATGATCAGTTCCAAGCTAATTTCTGATTGCTTTGTCGTTTGGGGGGGAAAAAGGGCCACAAGCTCTATAATCAAAGCTTGACCCCTTCCCCACTTAATACCAGCTTTACAATGAAAACACATATAGGAAATAGTAAAGAAACTCATTAGTTCAAATCATAGCAAAACAAAAATCAGAGAAGGTATACAGAAAAGAATATATACAAGACAATACAAAGGGAAGGAGCTCTCTAATTAGGAATGAGATAACTGAGATCAATGAAGAAAGATCTCACCAAAGATCTCACCAAAGAAGGAACTCCCCAAAGTCTTCTAGAGTAGCAAGCTGGGAATAGGGACTTGATGGAGACTGACAGTTCCTCTCATGTCTTCCCAGAGTTTTTTCTTTCAAAAACCTGAAGGGGGTTTGGCCTCTTCCATCTTCTCTCTTGAAGCTATAAGCCATTTTGATGCTCAATGAAGACAGTATCCTGGAGAGTCCCAAGAAGGCCTCAAAGGAGACTCTTGCTTGTAGAGTCTCAAAGAAGGACTGCCTAAGAATTAAAGCTCTTGCCCTCTTTACAACTCCACCTAACCCATCAAGCAGGGCAGGACCCTAACCTCCATCAATATAGAGTGAAATACCAATGGACTTTGGGACAGTGGTTATATATACACGATAACTAATATCATCATCATCTTCATCATCACCCACTAAAACCCTGTTTTCCATAACTATCATGGAACAGCTAAGTGACATGAATAGAGCACTGGGTCTAGAATCAGGAAGATGAGCTCAAAACTAGCCTCAGAGACTTTTTTTTTAGCTATGTGATCCTAGGCAAGTCATTTTATCTTTATCTGCCTCAGTTTCCTCAACCGTAAAATAGGGATATTAATAACAACTACCTCCCAGGATTGTTCTCAGGGTAAAATGAGACACTATTTGTAAAGCACTTAGCACAATGCCAAGAACATATTTGGTGCTTAATAAGTGCTCATTCCCTTTCCTATCAGCTGCTTTGAAACCCTTTTCTTCTTTAGGCTTTCTGGGCCAAGTCATCTTCCGGCCAATGAAAAGCCTCTAGAGAAGTGTTCTTTACCTAGAGAGAGCCTGTGATTTTTCGACTAGGGGATTTGGAATATGTGAACATGACATGTTTGCACTGTTGCAGATGCCTCCTCATCTCTACAAAGTAATCTCCAAAACAGCAGGCTCTCCTTTGCATGTGCTCTATAATTCTGGATTTGCTTTGCTCTGAGGTCTACAGAAGTTTGTACGTTCACCTTGCTTCCTCCCTGTTCATGGTTTGTATCTTGCCAGCAATGACCCATCAGCCATCTGCCATCTTGCTTTTCTCCTGGCAGGTGACAAAAGTCCCAATCTGGTTGGGTGCTCAAATCCCTTTCTCTTTCTCCTGCCTCTCTGCCTGACTTCAGTTTAATCCTTCTGGAGTTCTGACATGTCAATATAATAAGGTGACAACTCTGTCACCTAGTCTCAAGTCAATTGCTTAGACCCCTCTTAGCCCTCAACCAGATTTTTGGAAGCATTTGGATGAACTGTTTAAAAGAAATTAACCCAGTGGCTATTTCACTGATTTAGAACTCTGAACACCTTGCCAACCAGTGACATTCTGTGTGACCTTGGGCAGCATACCAAATTAAAGTGGGAAGATCACCCATCAGAATCAGAGTTAGGGACCCAGGGTTCAAATTCTAAATTTATTATTTATTCCTTTTGTAACCTTGAGCAAGTCACCTAAACTCTCTAGTGATCAGTTTCCTCATCTGCAAAATGAGGCAAATTGGACAAAATGGCCTTTGATGTTCCTTTCAGTTTTAAATCTAGGATTCTGAGATCCTGTGATCCCTGGGGCTCAGTTATTCCATCTGTAATGGAAAAGAATCACATGCACTCACTCACCCCATATGCCTCTGGGGGCTTAGAGGGAGTATAAATGGCATGATATCTACAGCAGGCAATGAACACCTCAGACACAGTGTGTTAAATGAAGTGGTGGGGTGGTTTCTCTAATTAACAAGCTTCCAATTAAACTTCTGGCAGTGGTGCATTGAGGATAGAAGCCTGAATATGCAGCATGACGTTGAATTAAATATTTTGATTGCAGCTGGTTTCCAAAGACACAGGCAGAAAAAGGACATTTTCCCCTCTTCAAACAACAGCCTTGGCCAAGATCCCTAAGCTGAACTTTCCAAAGTGATGATACCATTATAATTTTATGTTGGACATCAGCCACCCAACAGTGCCTCCTTCCCTCCCATGGCATCTGCATTCATTACATCCTGCTGAAAGATACTAAGTAGGCTTTCTGAAGTTTTCTGAAAGCTGATAGGATATGGAGAATCCTAGGAGTGAGTGGTCTGGTAGAAAAAGCACAGGACAGATGGTCAGGAGGCCTCGACTATACTATAAGCTTGGCTGCTGACTAGCTATGTGACAGTCATCATAGTATAGGGGAAAGAGATCTGGTTCTGGACTCAGAGGGACTGGGGTCAAATCCCAGCCCTGATGTTTACTATGTGTCAGACCTTTGGCAAATCAGTCTCAGTCTCCATATCTTTAAAATGGAAAATGGAGGTTAGAGTGGACGACCTCTGAGATCTAGGTCTGTGACCCTATGATTTTTTTGTGTTTCTTTTTCCTCATCTGACAAATGAAAAGAACAGCACCAGGACAACCTACCTATCTTACAGGGTTATTATTATGGAGATGAAATGAAATGTGTCAATATGAAAGCAGTTGGAAATGTGGTGTACACAAATGGACAATGGAATTATGATGGTTTTTATTAACTCCAACTCAAAGCCCTCTTTCACTCAATGAGAACAGAGAACCCCTTGTCCTCCTGATCCCCTTTTGATCCTCAAGAAGTTTCCCTGACATAGAGACTTTCCTCAAGTTCTGGGAATCAGGGAAAGCTTTTATTCAGGGCTGCAAATTGCTGAGCTCTACAGCTCCCTTCTAAACAATTCAATTTTTTCAGTGTTAAGTGCTTAGAAGGGCTCCCTCTGTTTTTTTTTCCCTGAGTCTCACTCCTTCCAAACTCAACTCATCTCCATGTTGACAGGCACAGTTTTGACTATATGTGTCTGTTGCTAAATGGCTCCAGTTGGGGCTGCTCCTGTCAGAGAGCCAAAATGTGAATTCTTTTTTTTTCCTTCCCCACACCAAGCCTTCCATCCCTTAACTAGATTGCCATAGAACCAGAGGATCAGAATTTTAGGACTCGAAAGGACTCAGCCCTAGTCTAGCTCCGTTGGTTTACAGATGAGGTAACTGAGGCCTAGACACCCATCCAGTGAAACAGCTGCTCCTTCTGTCCATAAAGATGTCTGCCACAGAAATCATGGTCAAATTCTAGCCCAAGTGGGGCTAGAGCCTATTGGGCTCAATGGCTAAGATCATAAAGGGCACATAACAAGATCACCTCTGGTTTGTATGCCAAGGAAATGGCCAGCCAGTCTTGGTTCAGTTTTAATTCTAAAGAAAAAAAAAAGAGTTGGGGTGGCTAGGTGTCACAGTGAGTAGAGGACCTGAGTTCAAATCCGGCCTCAGACACTTAACACAAAAACTAGCAGTGTGACCTTGGGCAAGTCACTTAACCCCAACTGCCCTACCTTCCCCCCGCTCCAAAAAGCAAGAAAAGAAGAAGAAGAAGAAGAAGAAGAAGAAGAAGAAGAAGAAGAAGAAGAAGAAAGAGAAGAAGAAGAAGAAGAAGAAGAAGAAGAAGAAGAAGAAGAAGAAGAAGAAGAAGAAGAAGAAGAAGAAGAAGAAGGAGAAGGAGAAGGAGAAGGAGAAGAAGAAGGAGAAGAAGGAGAAGGAGAAGGAGAAGAAGGAGAAGAAGGAGGAGAAGAAGAAGAAGAAGAAGAAGAAGAAGAAGAAGAAGAAGAAGAAGAAGAAGAAGAGGAGGAGGAGGAGGAGGAGGAGGAGGAGGAGGAGTTAATACCAGCAACCCTCTACTAGCCATTGGCATAGATGATGAGCTCTTTGGACTAACCATGTCAAATTGTAAAGTCCAAGCAGGTTTTCCTCTCCTACCCTGATTACTTCTAGCCAAATTCCCTGCACTGCCAATTGGTCTGTGCTCAAGCAGCAAAACTAATTTTAATATTTACTTGGTACTTTGAAAGAGCTGTGATTGTGTTGATGTGGGCACCCACTCCACACATCAATCAAGAAACTTTTATTCAATGCCTGTTATGGAGCTAATACCATGCCAGGGGTTGAAAACTCAAATACCAAAGTAGGACAAACCTTGCCTTCAAAGAGGTGACTTTCTGCTAGAGAGACAGGAGATGTTCACAGAGAAATAAATATAGGATCTATAAAAAATGCATAAATACACAATGATGAAAGAGACACTATCACTGTGGGAGGAATCAGGACAGGCTTCTTGAAGGAGGTGGCTCTTGAGTTCAGCCTTGAAGAGAGCTAGAGATTCCAAAAGATCGATGTGAGGAATTAGAATATTCTAGGCATGGTAGGAAAGTTGGGGGTGGGAGACACAATCTGAGCAAAGACACAGAGGTAGGAGACTGAATATTGTGTGCCAGGAATTGTAAGATTGAGGAAATGCAGATCATAAATCCTTCACATTTTATATGCTGCTGTGACCAAAAAAAAAAAAATGATTACCCGGCAGCCAGCCTTTGAAAAATGAGCTTCTCTGAACTCAGCTAGGCTGGTCCATCACTGGGTCCAGTAACTTGGTAAGATCTTCCAGCACTCAATGGCATAGCCCTCAGGAACCCAAGGTCACTCCCAAGCTATGACAAAGAATCAGAAGAGTGCTTTTGTAGAAGGACTCAATATTAGCCAGAACAAAAACATAATTTGAATAATAAACTTAGAATGCACACAAAACAATGGCAAACGCATCTTGTACTCTAAAACCATACTGAAAGACTTTTTCTCATTATCACATCATAATATTGATATAGAGGGTATCATTAGAGACATATATGACCAAAAAAAGATAGTGAGCCAGTCACATGGTAAAAACAAGCAATAACTATTGGTAGTCATTGGCATTTCCCCAGTGCCAAGAGAACTAGAAGTCTTCCATAATACTGAGCAGATCCCCTCACATGGAATATTTACAGAAATTCAGAGACAAGAATGACTCAGGATGATCATTGACAGAAAGGTTGCAATCTGCAGAGTTCCACAGAGTATCCACATCAGTGAAATCACACCACTCAGTATAGAGATAGCCATCATCTTGCTATTCCCTAGAATTACAAGTTGACCATAACTGTAATTTAAATTTGGTTACATTTTACAATTAAAAAATAAAATATCTGTAAAGAACTCAACATACCTTCATGTCCCTTATCCCTATTACTTGGGTGGGTAGAAGGATGTGATAATCAGGGATTAGAAGGGGTTTCAAAATTACCTATTCCAAGCACGGTTTTCAGTGTCAAATTAATGGCATAACTAAGTGTTATCAAATGAGCTTTCAAAGACCAGACCTAGAGGCAGTAAGGTGGCACCATGAATAGAGCAGAGGCCCTGAAGTCATTTGAACCTGAGTTCAAATGCAGCCTCAGACACTTGACACTTACTAGCTGTGTGGCCTTGGGCAAGTCACTTAACCCCAATTACCTTGCCTTCACCCCTCCAAAAAAAAAAAAAAGGTCAGACCTAGTCGAATCTGTATCTGAACCCAACCCCCCCATTTGAATTCCTTCTACAACTGACCAAACAAGTGGTCAGCCAATCATTCCTTGAAATGTCTATTGAGGAAAAACCCACTCCCTCCCCTAGAAAGCCCATAATTGTTATGAAGTTTTCCTTTGTGTTAAACTTAAATTTGCATCTTTGCAGCTTTCATTTGTTCCTAGTTCCATCCTCTGAAGTCAAGTAGAACAAATCTAAGTTCTTTTCCATGAAACAACCCTTCAAAGACATGAAGAAAGCAAGTTAAATGACATCCAGGGAAGTCATTATTTCCCTAGCTTGATGGTCTACATTCATAGTTTCTCATCAAATTTCTGTTGCTGTTGTTGACATGGATGAAAATGATGGTGGCAAAAACTCAACCTAGTTACACCCACTGAATGAGTTCTGCTTTTCATGTTTTGCTCTTGAAGCAAAATCTACTACTCGAATGAGTTCAGAAAGTAAGGATGGAGAAATGGGGATTTTCACGAATGTCTGTGCCATTGCTGGCCAGGCTTATTGGAAAGAGAGTTGTGATCTCCATCTAGATGCCGACGTTAGAGGCATAGATGTGTGACCTTCTCTCTGGGCCTCATTTCCTTCTTCGTAAAATGAGGAAGGTTGGACTAGGTTACTTCTAAAGTTCCATCCTGCCTTAAAAGTACGATCTAATGTTCTATTGTTCTTCTCCCATTCAAATAATTCGGAGCCACTGTTCACAAGGGTTTAGTACCTGACACTCTTCACAACTCTTAAAACATGATTAGGAATATGACAAATATTTGACAAACATTGGGTCATTACCTGATTGAGAATAAAGTGCAGGATTTTTTGGAACCCAAGGAAGGTTCACTCTCATAAGGAACCACTGACTGGGCTTCTTTCCCTTAGTGGGAAAATCTATCCAATAAGCATGATTGGTCAAAGTAGAGCCACCATCCCCGTACTCGACGTTAGGTTCTGTTGGAGTAGGGACTCAGGCCCAGACAGGGACTTTTTGTTGGTGCATATGTCTTTCTTCAATTATTTTGGAGCAATTAAGTAATTAATCCTCAGCTATTTTTTTAAATAACTAGATCATTTCAAACAGCATAATTAATTGAAAGCAATTTACAGAGCTCAAGTTCAACATATCCCACTCATTAAAATCACAACTGTTTTCTCTAAAGCTAAAACTATTCATGTAAATCCTAAAAAGCACAGAAAATAATCCAATCCTCCCTTTCCCTGACTTCCACTTCAGCAACCCTCAGCTGCTCTGGATCCATCCCCATTGTGTCCTTCCTTAGCCAGGGAAGGGGGAGAAGAGAGGGAGGACTTAGCTCTGTCTATGGGTAAATCCAGTGATTCCAGGACACTCTTGGATGCCACCTGAGCTCAGTACCACAGGGAATTGAGGGAAGCAGAGCAGGAGGAAAGTGTTAATGTCAGTTGAATGCACATTTGGTTCAGCTACCCCTGTTTATAAGTTTATAAGCTCCCTGAGGGTAGGTATAGTGCTTCATACTTTGCATTCTCTAGATTAACTAGCACAGGGCCTTCTGCACAGTAAAGTACTCAATAAATCTTTGTAGAAATGAAGGAATAAGTACCCCCCCCGCCCCGTTTAGAAAGAAATCGTGCTTATACACCTGCTGTCTGCAAAAACCTGTACTGAAGGAAGGTCAGACAAACAGGATGGCTCTAAAAGCTATAATATTATTAAATACTTGATGAGTAAAGCAAGTTGTACATATATGAAATTTCATGTACAATCCTCTTTTACTGTTCTAATATGTATATGAAAATGCAATCCTATTTGATGTTTGTTAAGTTCAGAACAAAAATTAAATTTAAAAATAAAAACAAAAATTCCTATATTGACTAGGTAGTCAGGGTGGGATGGTGGCAGCTCATCCACTATACTAGGCGTTCTTAATCATTTTTTGTGCCAAGGACATGTTGGCAATCATTAAAGCCTATGGACTCCTCAGAATTATGCTTAGTACCTATAGTCATAATTTAAGAAAATGATGAATTTTAGGTTATTGAAAATAGAGATTTATTTTTCCCATGGACCACCCCCTCCACTTGAAATCTATGTTTAGAATCCCTGTACTATACCACAATGCTTCTGAGATAAAACTTAAATATATGAAAATACCCAGAGAACTGTATATAACAGGTGATCATCACAGTCTTAGGGTAGTAGAAGAAAGCTCTAACTCCTGTCTTGGAGACAGGAGTTCAAGGCCAGTCTCTCACACTTAGCAGTGGTATGACCTCAAGCAGTCCTTTAATCAGTCTGGGTCTCTGTATTTTTACACATCAAAGGTAGATCATAATACCTGTATTATCTAACTCATGCAACTGCTATAAGGAAACACCTTAATAAAGTATAGAGTCCTATATAAATGATGATGGTGATGGTGATGGTGACAGTGATAGTGATGGTGATGGTGAAGATGAAAATGACAATTAGGGAATAAAGGATTATACATTGATACAAAGCTAAATACACAATGGAACTTTATTAGAATGTTGGTCTTGAATGGGCTTTCCCTGTCACAGCATGAAATGTGCCCTACATCATCTTGTTTATAAAAGAGACTTGACCTACAAGTATATCTCAATCTGTGATATAATGAGGTATCTCCAGTTAGGGTTTTATTGATGCATGAGAACTCACTAGATTCATTAATGCAAAATTGGAAGTCTTCAATGCCAACTTCTTGATTAATTTGTATGCAGGATAGAAGACAGGAAGAAAAAACACCACTGGTAGGGGTCCATATAGTGCTTCCCAATACACACACACACACACACACACACACACACACATCCCTACAAAGATAAACAGAAGCCCACGAAAAAGTTTAGATTCAAGTCCACATACAGGAATGTACAAATAGTTAGACAAACATAATTACATATGGAAATGCACACACTCAGACAAGAATGTATACTGAAGGGTGTGGTTAAACAGGAAAAAAATCATGGTAAGGGACCATTTCAGTGTTCTTTCTCTCTTTCATTACATATATATGTGTATCTGTGTGTGTGTGTATGTACTCACATATACATAGATATCACACACATACATATATGTGTATTTCTCCCTCATATATATGCACACATATAGATAGATCTCTCTGTCTTTCTTCTGTCTTTTTGTGTGTTTCTCTGTCTCTTGGTCACATACATATGCATAAACACATACAGAGGCACTTGCAAAATCTGAAGTACATGTACACATACAGGAGTCTACTCATAGCTACAAACATATGCACAAACACAATCAAACATGAAAATGCACATGCCCAGATAAGAGTGTGTATAGACATATAAATGCAAACCCACAGACTCATGTACATGAGGCACAAGCCCACACAGATACATCAGACCTCCTCACATTCCTTGTGTGAACATATACCCAAGGAATAGTGTTTCAGGCAAGAAAGGTTATAATGGCTCCATGGGAACCAGAGCCACTTAACTGCATTGCACAGTTGGATATCACTCTGTCCTTCTGCCCATCCTCCCTCCTAAGAAGAAAACCAGTCAAGAGAGCAGGCTATTGCCTGAGCAGACATCCTAGGGGACCTTGAATTCAGGGAAGGAGCTCAGTGAGGAGGCAAACTACAGACTCAGGAACTGGCAAACCGAGGGAGACAACAGTATATTACAGGACCCAAGGAATTCTGCTACCAGGCTGGGGACATCAAACCCTTAATATTAATGAAATTCCACTTGAGCATCTAATTGCCTTAATAGTACAAGGTTCAAAATAGTCCAGCCTGTGAGAAGCACATGAAAGTTCCTATTCAAGGAATCATGAGCCATTAGACCAGGGAAAATTACTGAATTTAAAGGCATAATAACTGCAATTCTTAGAACAATAAAGGTCAATGGGCTGTCATGATATGGTGCCTTTTCCTCCCAATTTTCCCTTTCCTCTCCCTGTCTCAGGACCATGTTCTCTAGGCAACCACTACCAAGGGCAGCCTCTTCCACAGACCTGTGAAAATAATAGCCCCTCCTTTTTCCTTGTGTAAAGCCTCCTGAGTTACTCAGAAGTCTTTTCCTTTTTCAAATCCGGCCTCAGACGCTTAACACTTACTAGTCATGTGATCTTGGGCAAGTCACTTAACCCCAATTGCCCTGCCTTCCCCGCTCCAAAAATAAAAAAAAAAAGGAAATCTTTTCCTTTGGCTGTCTCATTCATTTAATACACTCTAGCACCTAACACAGTGAATTGCATATAGTCAATGATTAATCGATGTTTGTTGAATTAATGTATGAATAAAAGAACAAGTGATCCCTCATTACTGCCTGGAGAAGCTCAGGGATGGATAGTGAAGGATCATGGCTTCTTTTTCCTTTGAATTCCTAGCTCTTTTTACCACCCAGCCCAATGTGCTGGTGTTCAGGTCTATGGATATGCCTAGTGATAGCAAAGCTTTCTCTCCCATCTTACATATCAGGAAACTAGAAATTAGTATCTGGTAGGAGACAGAAGGTCATAAGTCAAAGAGCTAGAGCTAGAACAACCATCTAGGTGAACCTGCTCATTTTGCCTATGAGAAAATGGAAGTTGAATTAGAAGTTAAGTGAGTTGTCCAAGGTCACACAAAAACTGCCTGTCTGAGGCAGGATTTAAACATAAGTACTCTGCCACAAGAGCCCAACCCTCTTTCCAACTATTTAGAGGCTTGCTTTCTTGTCCTTTCCATTTTGGAGACACTGATAGTAAGGATACCATGATTGAACAAATTCAATGCAGTCGAGCATTTATTAAACACACATCTATAGTATGTTCAGGTCATTGTGTAAGATGCTAAGGAAACAATTACAAAATAAAAAATAGTCCTTGACCTCAAGGAGCTTACAATCTAATGAGCCCTGATTCTGTATACGCACTATGTATTTTCCCTTGAGTGTTCAATCATTTATCATAGCTAGCCCATCAAATTAATGTTGGTTTTTTAAGCAGAGAAGTCAGCCAGGTGACACAGTGGATAGAGTGCCAGGTCAAGAGTTAGGAAGACTCATCTTCCTGAGTTCAAATTCAACCTCACACACTTACTAGCTGTGTGACCCTGGGCAAGTCACTTAACCCTGTTTGTCTCAGTTTCTTTATCTGTAAAATGAGCTGGAAAAAGAAATGGCAAACCACTCCAGTATCTTTGCCAAGAAAACCCCAGACGTGGTCAAAGTGTTGGACACAACTAAACAACAACAGCAACATTTTAAGTAGATGATTACTTTTTTTGCTTCATCAAAACATGTGATTTCCTGGGTACATACATGTCCCTCTGCAAATGTAAATCCATAATTGCTCTACAATTTAGAGTTTAAGTCACCTAGAGACACTAAGTGTTTAATTAACTAGACCAGGGTTACAGAGCCAGTGCTTATCAGAATTTGGGACTTGAACCTGGGTCTTTCAGATTCCAGGGCTGCTTTTTATAAGCTACCCTTTGCTGTCCCTCCTTAACAGGTTAACCCTCTTTACTAATCATGACCAAGATGGACAACTAGCCAAGTCAGTAGGTAACTTGAGAGGAACAAAGGGTTAGAGTGACGTAAATTATCTTACTCACCACAATCCCTACCTGGTATACCCTGGAAAATTCACAAGTATATTCCAAACTCAAATAAATTGGGAGATACTGCTCCAAATGAGTCAGGGGCTTCCAAAAACCTAAAATCTGGCTTTGGATCCCCAGCCTTCCCACTCCTCACTCTGCACAGCAGACTCAGTTGTCATGATGGTAACCCCTCTCTGAAGTCCTTTTTTCTATCAGCTTGAAAAAACTCCAATTTGGTTATTGTTCATTATCCCCCCATTTAGACAATTTTCAACACACAGTGGAACCTTTAAACAGTGTGAACAATGTTGTCAATCTTTCTGCACGCTGGCTCCGCAAGACATTAAGAGGTAAATTTACTGCTCAGCAGGAGGGGAATTAGGAACACAGTTTCCATTAATAGTAACCACAGAAGCAAACTTGTCCCCTGAGTCTGGCCCCGAGAGCATGTACAATATAGCCCAGCACAGCTGCACCCAAATGTGGTGCTGAGGCTGGGTAAGGCACATGAGGTCACCAAATCTGTTATCTCTCCATCAGGGACTAACAATTGTAAAGTCTTTGTCTTCCCTCAAACCACAGGGATTGAGGACAAGGGTTCACTTCCATACTTCTTGCTGATTTTCTATTTCCTCCCCCAATCAGGGAAGGTTTCATTACTGTAAGACAAAGAGACCCAGCTTCAGAATACTCTATCAGCCAACTGGAAATCATTATCTCTCCAAAGCAAATCTTGAACTAGAGTTATGTTAGTCTCAGAATGTCTATCAAGCACGGAATAATAATAAGTAATCATAGTCCACTTAGGTAACATGAGTTTGCAGAGTGAAATCCTCAAAACAACCCTGTGAGGTAAAAAGTGTGAACTTTATTAACCTATTTTAGGGATAGAAAAACTGAGACTCAGATTAAATGGCTTGCCTATGATCACAAAGTTGGGGGAGGGGCGGAGAGAGCCAAGATGGTAGAGTAAAAGCATGGACTTGTTTGAACTCTCCCCCAAACCCCTCCAAATACCTATAAAAATGACTCTAAACAAATTCTAGAGCTACAGAATCCACAAAATGACAGAATGACACATTTCCAGCCCAAGATAGCCTGGAAGGCCTACGGGAAGGGTTTATCACACCAGGCTGGGAGCCGAGCACAGTCCAGCATGGACCAAGCTGGCACAGACAGGGGCACAGCAGGCCTCAGAGCACTGAATCACTGGCAGCTGTGGCGATTCCCTGACTTTTTAACCCACAAACACCAAAGACAGCATAGAAGGTCAATGGGAAAACTCTCTGAGACCCAGGTGAAAGAGGAGCTTGGTTCAGCTGGGGACCAGCCCCCGCCCTGGGGTGGCAGAGGTGGCAGCAGCAGCAATGGCAACAGCAGCAGTGGCGGTGGCGGCAGCAGTGGCGGCAACTACTTCTGGAGCTCTGAGCCCACTGAGAGTGGGGAATCAAGTAGCTGATACAAAACCCCTGAAGCCTGGGACAGTACACCCACACCCACACCCACCAGAAGCAGATTCTTACCTTGACAAAGAGTTAGAGTCAAGTATTTGGCTGGGAAGATGAGCAGACAGTGTAAAGAAAGTCAAACTATAGAATCTACCTTTGGTGACAGAGAAGATCAAAACATACAACCAGAAGAACACAACAAAGTCAAAGCTCCTACATCAAAAGCCTCCAAGAAAAATATGAATTGGTTTCAGACCATGGAAGAGCTCAAAAAGGATTTTGAAAATTGAGTAAGAGAAGTAGAGGAAAAATTGGGAAGAGAAATGGATGGAAGAAAATCATGAAAAACAAGTTGAGTCTGCTAAAGGAGACCCCAAAAAATACTGAAGAAAATAATCCCTTAAAAAACAGACTAACCCACCAAATGACAAAAGAGGTCAGTCCAAAAAGTCAATGAGGAGAACAAAGGTAGAGAGGGGAGGAGCCAAGAGCCAGGATTCAAACCCAGGTCTTCAGACTCCAAATCTAGTGGTCTGGATAGTACATGCTAAATCACCATTCTAAATCTTTACTCATAGAAGATATTCCCATTATCATAATATTGTCTGCTCTGCTTTTCTAATATTTATCATTCTGTTTGAACTATTTAACCACTTCATGTCTTAAACTTTTGCCTTCTCACCTATAATGTAAACCTTGGAAGGGCAGGATACATGTCTTTTGCTTCTCTTATATATTCTTTTAGAGGCAATATGGAGGAGAAGATGGAGAGCTGACCTTGGAATCAGAAGGGAATTGATTCTTGTCTTTGGCACATACTGACCTTGTGACCATGGCCAAGCCACTTAACCTCTTAGGCCCCAGGCAACTCTCTAAGACCTGCTGAGTTGCCAATCTGCACCAGAATTTCCACACTGAGATTTTCCTACGCCAAAAATCTCACCCTAATAATATCACAGGCCTAGACACTATAGTTCCTTTCAACCTCTCCTCTTTGCTTCCCTCCCAGACTTCACTCTGTAGTATACTACACTCCATTATAGAATCTCCATCAATACTTGGCAAATGGACAAATGAATGAATGAATAAATGGATGATTGAATGAGTGAATGAATGAATGAATGAATGAATGAATGAATGAATATTGGTCTATAAAGTGTCTTGGGTTATCATCAATGACCTGTTTTTCCCCCTTTGCTGTGGTCTAGTCATTTTATAGTTGTGTCTGACTCTTTGTGACCCCATTTGGAGTTTTCTTGGCAAAGATACTGAAGGGTTTTGCCATTTCCTTCTCCAGCTCATTTTACAGATGAAAAAACTTAGATAAACAGGGCTAGGCAACTTGCCCAGGGTCACACAGCCAGTAAGCATGTGAGGCCAGATTTGAACTCAGGAACATCAGTCTTCCTGACTCCAAGTCTGGCACGTTATGCGCTATGGTTCCACTTCGCTGCCCCTTTTTTTGCTTTAGGGAGGATCATTGAGTTGACTACTCTAATTTACACAAGACCCATCACATCTTTTCCCCCCTTTTACTTAATTCCCTGATTTACTTGATTCCCCATTTGCTAGCCCCTTGCCCCCAATATATGTATAAATGAGCCAGCATGGTTAAGTGGAAGAAGAACTAAAGTGGGAATGGGAATGAGTATAGCTTTGTTCAAGATCAGGTCATGACACTCCCCAGCCTTTGAACTTTTGACAAGTCAAATAACTTCTCTGAGATCAGATTCCTCAATGCTGATTATTCATCGGCCATGTTCCCCATCCCCCTCATCAGGCAAGAGATGCTTGAGGAAGCCAGCAAGAAGTAATGAAAACAGCAATGTTGTCAGAGGACATGAGTAAAAATCACACTTCTGTCCCTTACTATTAGAATGACATCATACAATAGCAGGGAAAACAGCAAGATCTGGAGTCTAAGCAGCCAGGCTTAAAAGTCACCTCTGACATACACTATGGGATCTTGGGCATGTCGTTTAACTTCTTGAGTCTTCCTAGAGGCAACTAGGTGGTTTGGTGGATGGAGTGATGTACCTAACGTCAGGGAGATCTGAGTCCAAATCCAGCCTTAGACACTTGCTGTGTAACCCTAGGAAATTCACTTAACCTCCATTGGACTCTGTTTATTCAGTTCAATAGCAACAACTTCCCAGGATTGTTATAAGGATCAAATGAGGTGATATTTGTAAAATACTTAGAACTATCTCTGGTATTTAATAGTAAACAAGTACTTGTTTCCTTCTTTCTTTCCTGAGCCTTAATTTCCTCATTTGTAAAATAACAGGATTGGTTTTCTTAACATTGTGGGCAATAAATTTGGGGTTTTCTAAATATTAAATTTTTTTTTAGTTTTTAAAAATATTTTTATAACCATATTTCAATATAATTGATTATCTTTGTAATTCCATGAAATTCATTTTATGGATTTAAAAACATTATTCTGAGAAAAGTTCTATAGGGCTTACCAAATTGCATAAAGGTTCCATGAGCATAAAAAAAGTTAAGAACCCCTGGACAAGATGATTGCCCTAGTTGCTTCCAACTTTGAGATTCTAAGATTCTATATATTTTTCAATTTCTTACTTAGAAATCATTATCTTCTCCCTTTCTCTGTTCCATGGATTTGCACAGATCTCTTGTGCTAAAAAGATTTCTCTATCTCCCAGAATTCTAGGAAGGACATTGTAGGCATGTAATATATCTCTAAAGATAATACCTCATCAGAGGCTGGGTGACTTAACAGAAAAGAAAGTTGACTGCATATTTTTTCCTAACTTATAACACCCCACCCCTTCAGGGGAAAAAAAGTTGGAAAACACTTGGGAGCACAAACAATTAGCTAGATACATTCTGGAAAAAATTTATCACACTTTTGTCATCACACTGATCATTATATGGCTTAAATTCCCTTCTAACAAGCCCCATGTCAACAATTGGGCAATGGAAAGACAAGAGGATACAAGACAAGAAATCAGAGCCCAATACTAGAGGAAGGGACATGTCACCCAAACTCAGGCCCTTATCACTTCTCACCTAGACTATGGCAAAAGCCTCCTAATTTGTTCTCCTTCGACCATCCACACAGCTGCCTGCCAAAATAATCTTGCTAAGGCACAGACCTGATTATGTTATCCCACTTCAAAAACAATCTTCACTGGCTTCCATTGTCTATAGGATAAAATACAAACTCCTTAGCCAGGAGCTTTACCTCTCCAACCTTTATTTCATATTATCTTCCATTAAGTACTCTTCGTTCCAGTCATAATCGACTATTGTGGCAGGTGAAAGATGAAATGACTGAGGAAACAAAGGTTTGATCTTCTGAGCAAATCGATTTATTACACAATGCATGCCCATTGCCTAACAAATTGGGACCAGCTACCTTCCTCAGCTTAGGGCTAGACCCAAAATACAGGGAAAGAGCAACTTTTACACGATAAAACAATTAATCAAATAAGGCCAATTAATTAGAAGAAAACAATGCAACATTATGGAATCTACTTTCCGGTTGGATGAAATATTAGGGATTTTCTAAGTTTTTTTGGGGGGGCGGGGAGCAAACAGGTGAATCTATTCCCCATCTTCTTCAATACCTTTGCCTATCCTGCACAAATAAGAGATGGCATGTTATCTACAGGGAAGAGCATGTAGATGGGTGTGGTCAGACCATAGCATATATAAAGAAGAACTGCATGGAACAAGCAGCCAGATTGTCAAAGAACACCAGAAAGATCACAAGAAGAATGCAAGACAGAGTCGAAAGCTAGGCAAAAATGTGTTGGGGGTTGGGGGAGAGACAGTCAATAAAGACATCTTGAGCCTGATAACTTTAGCCCTGGGTAAGAAGCTTCTATTAGGGTAGTAAATAACTCAGAAATTAAGAAATCCATAGGCACTGGACCTGCAGCTCCATTAATTACTTATGAGGAATTCTTCTACCTCAATAAATGCAGGCTTGGTACCTTCTCTACAACACATAGTCATACTGAACTCAGAGAGGTTAAGTGATCTGTCTGGAGTCCCACAGCTAGTATTTGTCCCCATATTTCTCAGAGGTGAGAATCAAACCTAGAGCTTCCTGAATGAGTCCACCTTTTCATAATTCTATGGCCTCTCTAGCAGAAGAGTTGGGAATAAAATGCAGCAAGTCTCCAAGCCTAATAGACCCTGATGATGACAGCTCACCTTGCTCACTTAGTAAACCTAGCACTGCCCAGGAAAGAAAGACATCAGAAATGCTTTAAAAACAGAATTTGATCCAAATTTCAAAATTCCTAAATCACTTGTGCATCTCCTATGTGACAGAAAAAGGTTAAAACATGGCTGAGCCCAGCTTCCCCACAGTGAATTAACAAGTGCAAAGAGGTCTTCTAGAGAGAAAGGTGTCATGTACCCACTATCTCCCAGGGCATTTTCTTTCTTCTAGTTCTGGCTTCTTTTTGTAGGTTGTTTTGTTTTAGTGGGTCATTTGGGAGCTTAAGGCAATTTAGCTTAGGTAGTTTGCAATGGGATAGAAACCAAAGGATAATTTCCGATTGATGGCAAGCTAAAGGTACTATACATAGTTCATGGACACTCCCACTCGGGTTCTGCTCCTCTCTCCTGGCCTACATTGCCACAAAATACACAAAGAGCATAGCTGCCATGTAGAACAAATGTCATTGTTATCTCAAGTGAGACAAGCTGTACAGCATGTTGCCAAGAGCTCTGCAAATGCAATTATCACCATCATCATCTTCTTTGTCATCATTGTTGCTGTTCCCATTTTATTATTTACCCAGTTAATACAGGGTAGGGCTTAACTCAGCACCTCCAATATCAGGGTCAATTCGTTTTTCACTGCACTGCAGCTGCCTTTGACAAATATATTCTTTCTCCAGAGACTGAGTGGATAAAGGATAAAGACAAGAGAAAATACTTCTAGGGGGTTCTTCTTCATACAAAATCAATTGTAACCAGATGAGCAAGAAGCATTTTTGTGGCATATGGTGGAAAGAAGAGTGAGCCTGAAATCAGAAAGAGCTGAGTTCAAAATCTGACCTGAGTTGAAAATCTGTCCTCCACACCTATTTGCTGTGTGAGCTTAGGACCATATAGCTAGAAAGTCCCATAGAGGTTATCCAATTCAAGGCCCTCATATGACAGGCGAGAAAGCTGAGCCTCAAGAAAGTTAAATGATTTGTCCAAACTCAAACAGGTATTCAATGTCAGAGAAAGAATTTGAACTCAAGTCTAGTGCCATGTGGTCTCCTCCATTATCTCCCTGTAAAATGGTGACCAGTGCTACCCATGGTACTTAACTTAAATGCAATCATGAATGCAAAGGGCTTTGTAAACCTAAGTGCTATGTAATGTCAGCTCTAAATGATTACTGTTTTTCTGTGGGTCACCTGCTGAGCCACAGAAATCGCTTATCTCTGCAGAAGTCCTCTTGACAACAGTATACGTTGGGATAGAATTTTATTTGCATTGAGTCATTTGACATTTCTAAGCTGTCTTTCTCTAAGAAGGCAATAGCCAGACCCTATAGGGATTCTCATTTCTTTTCTTCCCTCTTCCACCATCAGGCCTCCATGGTTCACTCCCGTCCTTCATCTCAGCATTTTTCTCTCTCATAAATATTTGCAAAAAGTCGGGCTGCTCTGTTTCATTTTATTTTCACGCCTTGTTTTGCCACCTTCTTAGTTGAGCTGATTTGACATAAATATTTATGTGTAGAAATATGTTCTTGCAGTCCCCGGTGTTCTCTTATCCGCAAAATCCCACAGGGAAGCCTTTGGAAGCTCCTACTAACAGGGCACCAGAGCACCCCCCTTCAGGCCTCAGTGAAAACTAGGCCACACATTCAGTCTTAACAAATGCCTGATGGAGTTGTGCTTAATGAGTACTAAGAAGGGGGCCCAAGCTATGGAAACTTCCATGGAGAAGCATAACTAGGGGGTGGCAGGGGGGGAAATGGTCCTGAGTACAATCTCAGCTTTCCAACAATCCATCCTTCTTAAGTATCCTTCCTCATATAGAGACAATAGCAATATTTTCATACATGCATATATCTTAATATATAAACAATGTGCATGGATGCTGTAATTTCCTGATTAATATTAATTTTCTTCTAATTGCTACTATTGTTGGTATACATTTGCATAACACTTCCAATTTTTTCACAGAGCTTTCACATATCTCACCTCATTTGATCTTTCTGTTAATCCCATGGTAACTAGAGTCAGCTAGGTGATGCAAGAGGGTGGAGCCCTGGGCCTGGAGTCAGAAAGACCTGAATTCAAATATGGCCTCAGATTCATACTAGCTCTGTGACCCTGGGAAAGTTACTTTAAAAAATAAAATAAAGGGGGCGGCTAGGTGTCCCAGTGAATAGAGCACCAGCCCTGGAGTTGGAGAACCCGAATTCAAATGCAGCCTCAGATACTGAACACAAAAACTAGCCATGTGACCTTGGGGAAGTCACTTAAGCACAATTTCCCTGCCCTGCCCTCTCCAAAAAAAAAAAAGGCAAAAAACAAACAAACAAAATAAATAAATAAATAAATAAATAAAATAAAGTAAACTTCTGCTGTCCTAATTTCCTTGCCTGTAAGATAGAGATAATAATATCACCTACCCCAAAGGGTTATGGTGAGGATAAAATGTGACAAGATTGTAAAGCACTTAGCACAATGTCTGATTCATAGTAGATGCTTAATAAATGCTCTTTTACTTCCATAAGCATTTATTAAACACCTACTATGTGTCAGACATTGTGCTAAGTGTTGTTGTATGCTAAACCTGTTAAAATAGTTGCCTCATTCCATGTGGCTAGAGAGGGCAGAAATAGAAGCAATGAGTGGAAAGCAATATGGTGTGATGGATTTAGAATTAGAAGATTCTGGTTCTGCCAATTAATAGCTGTGTGGCCTTAAGCAATTATTTTATTTCCTTAAATCTCAGGTTTCTCAATATGGAAAATGAGGAGGTCAGGCTAGGTGATCTATAAGGTTTTTTTCATTTCTAAATCTAAAAAGTAACAAGGAGATAGACTTTAATTCAGTACAAGATTCAATATAGGTAAAGATATTCTTTAATATTTAATCTAATTCTTAATTAATTATTTAATATTAAAGATAATTTTGAATTGAATCAAAGATAGACTTTAATCAATATAAGGCTTACTAGCACTAGAACTATACAGAATGGATTGCTTCATGAGGTAATAATAGCAGCAAGCATTTACATAGTGCTCTAAGGTATGCAAAGTGCTTTGCTTGGTCTCTCTAATAACCTCACAATAACCTTGGGACATTGGAGCTATTATTACCCCAATTTTACAGATGAGGAAACTGAGACTGACAGAAGTTGAGTGACTTGCCCAGTGTCTTGCAGTCACTGAGTATCTGAATTTGAATTTAGGTCTTCTTGCCTATTAACTCTGTCTCCAACTCCAACACTATGTATTGCACCCCCAGCAGACTCATGCATGTAATGAGCTTCCAGTCACAACTGAAAGTGCCAGTGATGGCCCCTTACCAAGATGGCTCAGTGGATAGAGAGCTGAGCCTAGAATTAGAAAGACCAGAGTTCAAATCTTGCTTCAGACACTTAATATGTGAAAAATCACTTAACCTCTTTTTGCCTCAGTTTCCTCTACTGTAAAATGAGGATAATAATAGCACCCACCTTAGATAGTTGTTACAAGGATCAAATGAAATATTTGCAAAGCTCTTAGCACAGTGCCTGGAATATTAGAGACACTTAATGGATGCTTGTGCCCTTCCCTTCCCCCAGGGTCTTAAAGCTAGTACCCATCAGAAGCAAGACCTAGGTTCATGTCTTCCTTTCTCCAAGATTAGAAGTTTACTATTACTATTATTATTGTTGTTGTTATTTACATGCAACTGGGACATAAGATATACAGACACTGGGGTATGGAGATCCATCTTGCCCTACAGGAAAGTCGGAGGAGGTAGGGGAGAGGATATGGGAGAGAGCAGATTGGGGGAGAGGGTATAAAGTGGGATCACTGTTTTGGGGTGGCGGGTGGAGAAAAGACAGGGAGAAAATTTGTAACTCAAAATCTTATGGAGATGAATGATGTAAACTAAAAATAAACAAAATTTAATTTTTTAAAAAAGATTAGTTTTAATCTTTTAAATGAAATGGAAATGAATGATGTAAACTAAAAATAAACATAAAATTTAACTTTTACCCTTTGACCCAACAATACCACTTCTAGGGTTATATCCCAAAGAGATCATAGAAGTGGGAGGAAGACCCATATGTACAAAAATATTTTTAGCAACCCTTTTTGTGGTTACAAAGAATTGGAAACTAAAGGGGTGCCCATCAATTGGGGAATGGCTAAACAAGTTGTGGTATATGAATGTAATGGAATATTATTGTGCTATAAGAAACGAGGAGGTGATGGATTTCACAATTACCTGGAGAGACTTATACAAACTGATGCTGAGCGAGAAGAGTAGAATCAGAAGAAATTTGTATACAATCACAGACATACCATATCTGTGATGACCAACTATAACAGACTGGACTCTTTTCAGCAATGCAGTGATATAAGTCAATCCCGAAAGACTCAAGAAAGTGAGAAAAGCTCCATCCAGAGATATAGCTAGAAAGAACTGAGCCTGAATCCTGATGGAAGCAAACTAAATGATCTTTTTCTTTTCATTGTTTGGGTTTTTTTCTTCCTTACCATCTTTCATCCCACCTAGTACAATATGCCTTTGTAATTGGAATAATGTCCAGTATGAATGTATTTGCAGATCCTATACTGGACTATATGCTGTCGTGGGGGGAGGGGGGAGGGAAGTAAAGGAAATTTGAAAATCAAGGAACTATGGAATTGAATCTAGTTAACTGAAACTAAACTAATAAATTAATTTAAAAAAACATTAATTAAAAAAAAGATATATCTATATTCATAGCTAAATCTCTCTGTCTCCCTGTCTCTGTCTCTCTCAATATATATATATATACATATATATACACATATATATGCACATATATATACATACATATACACATATATATATGCACATATATATACATACATATACACATACATATGTGTGTACCGAGAAAGAGAAATACACACATATGTATATGTGTGCATATATGTATATATAAAATTATCTATGTAAAACTCTTAAGTGCTCTTTGAATAAAGAAACAGTATCTTCTATTTCTTTTGTATAAATCTTCCCCCAACACTCACACAGACGACACACACACACACACACACATCTGCCTAGCACAGTTATATATCTGTTACATATATGTGTGTGTGTGTTTATATATGAATGTAGGTATATATGTATTGAAAGATCTCAATGAATATCCCTTAAAGTGAGCATTCATTAAAAGGGCCAATACCCATACAGTCCCCACCCCCACAAAATTCTATTCTCTATCTGGCCTGCATCCCGCCCGTGTGGAGTATTGTTTAAGGAAATGAGTTCTGGCAAGAGCCACTGTACCAAACTGCAGTATAAGCCAGAGAGAAAACCCCATCAGCTCACACAGACAGTGAATCCTATTAGCTATTCCCAGCCATAGGACTTTATCCATGCTGTTGGGGATTCCCTGGGAGGATTGCAAAGATGCAGGCTCAACCCGACCAATTACTCACCAGCCCCAACCTTTCCATGCTGACAAGCAGGCAATAGCAGCTTTGGCCCACAGAGAGGTCTGAGGCTGCTTGTGTCTTTGCTGCTGAGCTATGCTGGGGAAACCAGAGCCAGAGATTAAAAATGCTTTGGGCTCTGGTAATAGCAATCATACTGGTAATGATGGTAATAATAGCACCTTTGAATTTTTTTTACTATTTGTAAAGTAGTCCCATATCTAAGTTTTTATTTTATCCTCCTCTACATTCTGTAAGTTATATGGTGTAAATAGGATTAGTCTCATTTTACAGGAGAGGAAACTGGGGCACAAAGCAGTGAATAGTTTGGCCAAGGTCATCCATCCAGTAAGCACTCAAGCAGAGGTGTGACTATAGGTCTCCACATACCTAATCAAGGGTTCTAATCCAAAAATCACAGAGTAAAATTGTTGTTCCTTTTTAAAGTATTCAACATTTATCCCAAACTTCCGTCATCTTGGAATCCTCACGTAATGTCATGGTGGCAATATTGTAAACGCTAAAGACTGACAGGCATTCCTGAACTTAATAAAGAAAGTATTGAACTGTATAAGCTTAGCAATAACCTTATTTTACATTCCTGTTCTTCTATATAATAGGTGTTCAGTTGTGTTTTGTTTTGTTTTATTTTGTTTAACCAGACCTGTGATTTCAATACAATTTAGGGACCTCCCAGAAAGGCATTCTCTCTAGGAATGCAGATCAGCACCTACTCTGTAATTCATCATCTTAGAGAGTTTTGTGGGGGCACTAGGAAGGTTTCCTGATATGCCTGGCATCACTTAATCAGTATATGTCCAAAGTAAAGACTTGAAGTCCTCTAAAGTCAAGACAAGCTCTCTATCATAATGTCACATTTCCTTTCATAAAATGCTGGCCAATAAATTGATTCCTAGCCAAACCCATCATAGATTTCTGTCCAGAGAATATGCACTTGCGGAGGTGCATATGATCTTAAAGGCAAAGGGAAAACAATGTCAAGTAGCTACCCAAATGACTGTCCTTGGAAGTGACCCAGAAGTTCACTGCAATCTCTGTCAATAAAAGGATGTACATTTTTTGTTTTTGGTGTTAATTTTTTAAAGAAAAAAAATCTTAAATAGCACTTACCTCTCCCAAACTCTTCTTCAAAAATTTATTTTTAACATTCTTTTCTTTTTATATTTTGAATTCCAGACTCCCTCCCTCCTTCCCATCCTTCCCCTAGCCACTGGGAAGGCAAGCAAAATGATATTAATTAATAATATATGTAAAATCATATTTCCATATTAGTCATATGAGAAAAATAATAAAGTGAGAAAATCATACTTAAATTTGGACTCAGAGTTCATCAGTCCTTTATTAGTAGATGGAGTGCATTTTTTTTTTTAACAGGAGTTCTTTGGGATGGTCTTGGATCGTATTGATCAGAGTAGCAAAGTCTGTCAAAGTTGTTCACTATTACAGTGTTGTCGTTACTGAACACAATGATCTCCTGGTTCCTCACTTTACAACAGTTCATATAGGTCTTCCCTTGCATGCTTTGTCCAAAACCATTCCCTCCCTTGTCATTTCTTATAGCACAATAGTACTCCATCACAATCATATGCCACAACTTGTTCAGCAGTTTCCTAATTGATAGGCATCCCTTCAATCTCCAATTCCCTGCCACTAAAAAAAAACAAAAACAAAACCCAAAAAAAGCTAATATAAATATTTTATACATATAAATCCTTTTCCTTTTTCTTTGATTTCTTTAGGGTACAGACCTAATAGTAGTATTTGTGGGTCAAAGGATATGCAGTTTTATAGTCCTTTGAACATACTTCCTAATTGTTCTCCAGAACAATTGAACCAGTTCACAACTCCACCAACAATTCATTAATGTAACAATTTTTCTTCATCCCCACCAATATTTGTCATTTCTGATGAGTGTGAAGTGGTACCTCAGAGTTGTTTTAATTTGCATTTTCCTAATCAGTAATTATTTAGGGAATTTTTTTCATATGACTATAAGTAGGTTTGATTTCCTCACCTAAAAAGTGCCTGTTCATATTCTTTGATCATTTATCAATTGAGGAATGACTCATATTTTTATAAATGACTCAGTCTCCCATAAATTTGAGAAATGAAGCCTTTAGCAGGAAAATTCCCTGTAAAAATGTTTGATATCATTTCATCATTTATGGTAGTTTTTAAGCAAAATGTAATTAATCTGATTATCTCTTTTAATTAGGTCTATTTTTGGTTTTGCTTCTTCTGATATCATGATTGCTATCCCCACCTTTATTACTTCTGCTGAAGAGCAATAGACTGAACAAACCCTTTATTTTAACTCTGTGTGTATCTTTCTGTTTCAAGTGTGTCCCTTGTAAACAAAATATTGTTGTATTGTGCTTTCTAATCCATTCTGCTATATACTTTCATTTTATCGGTGACCTGATTCATGGTTATGATTATTAACTGTGCATTTCCCTCCATCCTATTTTCTTCTATTTATCCGTCTCTCTCTTTATATCCTGTCCTTCCTCAAGTCTGTTTAACTTCTGACCATTGTCTCCCTTATTCTGCCCTCCCTTTTATCATTTTCACCATAGCTCTTTTCCCCTTCCCCTTGTATCTCCCTATTTTTATACCCAACAAAATGTGTACATAAATATATTCTTTACTCTTTGAAGCAATTCCAATTCGTGTAAGGTTCAAACATTGCCCACCCATGTCCATTTTCCACTCCATTATAAAAGCTCTTCCTTGCAAGCCTCTTTTATGTGAGAAAAATTTCCCCATTCTACCTCTCCTTTCCCTCTTCTCCCAGTGTATCCCTCTTTTTCACTCCATCACCTTTTTTTGAGACCCTTCCAATATAATTGAGTCACACTCATGTTCTTTATGTAGACTACTCCTAAATGCTCTAATAATGACAGCTTTCTTAGGAATTATATGTTTTATCATCCCATATAGGGAAATTAACAATTTAGCTTTTGGGGATCTCTTGATTACTCTTTCATGTTTACCTTTTCATGCTTTTCTTGGATCTTGTATTTGAATGTCAAATTTTCTATTCAGTTCTAGTCTTTTCATCAGGAATGCTTGAAAGTCCTCTATTTCATTAAATATACATTTTTCTCCTAAGGAATATATTTCATTTTGCTGGGCAGATTATTCTTGGTTGTAATCCCAATTCTTTTGCCTCCTGGAATATCATATTCCAAGTCCTCTGCTCCTTTAACATGAAAGCTGCTAAATTTTGTGTGATCCTGATTGTGGCTCCATAATATTTGAATTATTTCTTTCTGGCTGCTTGCAATATTTTTCTCTTTGACCTGGGAGCTCTGGAATTTGCCTATAATATTCCTAGGAGTTTTCATTTTGGGATCTCTTTCAGGAAGTGATTGATGGATTCTTTCAATTTCTATTTTACCCTCTGGATTTAAGATATCAGGGAAGGTTTCCTGGATAATTTATTGAAATATGGTGCCTAGGCTCTCTTATTCTCATGGTTTTCATGTAGTCCAGTAATTCTTATATTATTTCTCTTCCATCTATTTTTTAGGTCAGTTGTTTTTTCCAATGAAATATTTCACATTTTATTCTATTTTTTCATTCTTTTGACTTTGTTTTATTGGAGGGTTTTGAGGTCTCATGGAGTCATTCATTTCTAGTTGCCCAATTCTAATTTGGAAAGAATTATTTTCTTCACTGAGTTTTTGTACCCCTTTTTCCATTTGGCCAATTATAATTTCTAAGGAGCTCTTTTCTTTGGTGAACTTTCACACCTCTTTTACCATTAAGCCAATTCTGCTTTTTAAGATGTTATTTTCTTCAGTACTTTTTGTGCCTCTTTTACCAAGATGTTAATTCTCTTTTCATAATTTTCTGGAATCACCCTCATTTCTTTTTCCAATTTTTCCTCTACCACTCTTATCCAGTCCTTTAACTCTTCCAGGAAATATTGGGTTTGGTTCCAATTATTTTTTTTGAGATTTTGTCAGCTCTTTTCATATTGTTTTCTTCTTAAGTCTTGGTCCTCCCTGCCACCATAGTAACTTTTAATAGTCAAGGTCTTTTGTTGTTATTTGCTCATTTTCCCAGGCTATTTCTTCACCTTGAACTTTATGTTAAAGCTTATCTATGCTCTCTTGGGGTGGGGAGGTACTGTGCCTAGCTTCAGGCTTTTTCATGCTGTCATTTTCAGATCTAGCTCAGGAGATCTGCAAGTTTTTGGTGCTTACAGGGTGATGTGAAGCTGGGAGAGGTAGGGTCACTGTTCTCCTGGCCTGTGCTCTGGTCTTTACCCAGGAAAGACCCCTACTCTCTTGCAACCACAAGTGCTATCACTTCTCTTGACCCTGGAACTGTAACCAGGACCCCTGCTCCCTTGTGACCAATTACAAGCACTCCACTCTGCCCTGGAACTTCGACCCAGAGCAGTCTTGGGCAATAGAGTTGTCAGTCAGTGCCAGCTGCACCCATTGGCATCAGAGGGTCTCCTATAATCTTTTCCTGATCAGCTGTCTCACCTCCTTACCATTTCTGGGCTGAGAACTCCAGAAGCTGTTGTTTCCACTGCTGGTGTTCCTGCCACACTCCAGACCAACTCCCACCCTGTTGTCACAGAACCCTCCTGGCCACCTCCTAAGATGGTTATGGTCATTGAAAAATGTCTCACTCTGACCTTTTTCTTAGCTCCATCTCTCCAAAATTTGATTTAAGGGATCATTTTCGAATTGTTTGGAGGGGAACGCGGGAGAGTTCAGCTGGATGCTTCCTATATCCCACCATCTTGGCTCCACTCCTACTCGTCACCCTCTTCTTAGGATCAGGTTGAGAGTTTAAGGTATTCTTTCCTCTGTAAGCTGGAATCACCCTGTGATACTATTTATTATAGAACCCAAGCAAAGCAGGCAATTTAAGAAATGCAAAAGACATAAACTCTGCCTTCAAGGGACTTATTATTTAATCATGTAAACAAGACTGACACACTAATACTATATGATGGAAAAGACTGTGTTTCATTTTTCTTCATATCTTCAAAACCTAGCACAGTACCTAACACACAATAAGTGCTTAATAAATATTTGTTGAATTGGTAAACAGAGTATTTATAAAAGGCTTCATATAAGAGAAGGTGGAAATAGAGGTGGACTGGAAGAATGGATAGAATATAAATAAATGCAGAAAGGAGGGGGAAAGTACCATAGGCTAAATAAAACAGAAAAACAAACAAACAACAAAAAACATCAGAGATGGTCACACACATAAGAATTAGTAGAGTAGACAGAAAGGGAGAAAAAGCAGATGACTTCAACTGAGCTAAGCACCTCGAAGGAACTTGGAGAAATGTAGTAATCATTCAACATGCTTTCTTTAGATTATTTCAAACTTTCTCTGAAAGGGATGAAAAGCAGACCCAGGAGACTCTTATGGATTCTCAGTGCTTGGGTCCTGAGTTTTATTTCAATCCAACATGGCATGTTACACATCAACCAACAGTTGCTGCCTAAGGATCAAACCACCTCAAGGTCACTTGGGTCATATCTACTAAAGATGGCAAATGTAAGAGGGGTTAGTATTTGTAAAGTCATTCAGTTATATCAAGATCTCAATATACCCCCCCAGATATCAGGACTAGATTAGAGAGGTATACTCCAGAGTTATTCAATGTTCTAGCCAAGGATTCTAAAGAACAAAGTCAGGCAGAACTAAAGTAGAAACATTAAAGTAGTAGGACTTTTAGAAGCCCATGGATCTTAGCAACCAGAAGTGGTCCTTGACATTGGTTCCTCTAACAATTTCTTGAGAAACTTCTGTTGCTTCTCAGTTTAGGTAGCTTAAGCCTATGTGTTCAGCTCCATAATGATTATTCTATTAAAGGGCTCTCATTTATATCCTTTTTTTTTTTTTTGGAGGGCGATTGGGATTAAGTAATTTGCCCAAGGTCACACGGCTAGGTTTTTGTCTATGTGTGTGTTAAGTGTCTGAGGCCGGATCCAAACTCAGGCCCTTCTGACTCCAGGGCTGGACGCTCTACTCACTGCGCCACCTAGTCACCCCCATTTATATCTTTATAATAGGGTAATAGAATCTTAGTTCTAGAGATTGAAGATCATTGAAGTATCATAGATTGAGAGCTCAAAGTATCAAAGATTGAGAAGCCATCTAGTTTAACACTCCCATTTTACAGATGAAGAAACTGAGTCTCAGAGAGGTTAAAAAAATAAAACTTTCTCAAGATCAAACAGGTAGTAAGTAAAAGAAGAAGGATTTGAATCCAGGAAATCTGAATCTAAACCCAATGTTCATTCCAGTGCATACTGCCTCAAAATGTTCTCTGACCAGGAATCTGACTGTCTATATCATTTGGTAGGACCATGTGCTGGGGCAACTATGTGGTGCGGTGGATAGAGTGCTGGGACTAAAGTCAGGAAGATTTATGTAAGTTCAAATCTAAGTTCGAATTTAGCCTCAGATGCTTAGTAGTTGTGTGACCCTGAGCAAGTCACTTAACTGGTTTGTCTCACTTTTCTCATCTATAAATTGAGTTGGAGAAGGAAATGGCAAACCACTCCAGTATCTCTGCCTAATTGGGTTATGAAGAGAGAGAACACAAGTGAAATGACTGAAAAACAACATCAAAAAAGGTCTATGTCCTTGAGGAAGATCAGGAAACTCAATGAGGAGTGCAAGCTACCTGGGGCTCCAGGCCTCCACTTCTGTGGTTAGGCAGCTATTCTGACTTCAGGGACTCCTATATTTCCCTGGCCTGAGAGGGCAGGGAGTTCAACCTCTTCACTTTATAAATGAAGAAACAGAGGCATACAGTGGTAAGTGATTTGCTCAGGCTCACAGAACTAGCAAGTTTCTAAGGTGGGATTTGAATTCAAATTCCTGATTCCAAGTCCAGTGTCCTTCCCACTACACCACACTATCACTTATAGATATATCATTATTAAGGAGAGGAGGACACCTGATTCAGTTGCTCCCATGATATCCCAGGTTAGAAAAGTGAACGAAAAACTGGACTTGGTGGCTTTGGTTTCCTTTTCTACAAAATGAAAGAATGAACTAGACCAGGGGGTTTTTATCTTTTTCTGTGTCAAGGACCCCTATGGCAGTTTATGTTTTTAAATGAATAAGCTTAAATACATAGGATTACAAAAGAAATCAACTATGCTAAAATAGCTATAAAAATATTTACAAAACAAGTTCACAGACTTCAGCATATGAACTACTGAACCCCAAAGCAGGCCTGGCATTCTATGATGTACATAAGACCTCTCTGTTTTGGGCAGGGGGTTGGGTTCTCTCTGAGACCCATATATCATAGCTTGTGGTATAGCCTGCCTCATCTATGAACATATTCACCTCATCATGCCTCTTTCTGGGAATTAACATTTGCAACGCTTCCTTTCCTAATCTGATTTGATAACCCTTGCCTACGATATCAGAAATGACCCTTCCTCCACTATAAAACCAATGGTTTATGCCTGGTTTTTCACGTTGCTTCTTGTGGAGTTAATAGAACCCCTGTTTTCCCACACATCAACCAATAGTTGTGATGAAAAGCTGACAAAACTGTCTTCCAAGTCTGAGGAAGTCTTCCATAAGGATTTTATAAATGCTTTTTCATTCATTCATTCATTCATTCATTCATTCATTCATTCATTCTGGCATCACTGACCACTTCTCCTCTTTCTTCTTCCTTCTTCAGCTTGAAAGTGATCACATCCAAGGTTCTAGGTTGTATCATTGTTGCCCATGCTCACTCACCTCTGCCCCAACAAGTTTCATTTCAGGCCTTGGATCTTCCCCTGTGAGAGTTAAAACATGTCAAGCTAGAGATGTATTGCTTTATACATCGATGGCCTATGTCTTTTGTGAGTATGTTCTCTAAGTCCCCAGACCACTTGGACAGACCAGTACGCATGTTCTAAAATCTGAAGACCTCACTGGGACCTAATCAGGCTACAGGATAGTCTTACCAAACAAACAAACAAAACCACATGTTCCTGAGCTTTGAGCTTAAGATGCCAATTTGCATTTTATTTCCTAAACAATTGGGATGCAGTACTTGCCCTTGAGAGCAGCTCTGGAAGAGAATGCCTCCATTTCAGAGCTAGACAAAGCATTTGTGCGGAACAAAGATTTCTCCTCTTCCAAGGAGTCGGATGGTTTGCTTGCAACCTCACAACAGTTTGCATTTTCAAAGAAGCAGATGTGGGCCTACCAGCCAGTTGGCCTACTGCATCGAGGTGAAGAAGGGGAGGGGGAGAAGTGGAGGAAGGGACAAACATGGGAAACTACTGAGCTGCAAGAGCAAGCTCTCTAATTCAGACAGAAAAGGGTCCAATAAACTCAACGACCATGCAAACAACGGCTGGCCAAGGAAATTGCTTCCCTTAAAAAGGGAATACAACAAAAAGAAAGCCAACTTGTTCCATTTTGAAAGGAGGTCTGGAAGGCAGAATTGCCCATGATAGAGTGTTATCTGAATACACTTTAAAGAAATGTCAAGGCCCTCAACTTTTGCATTAGTTCCCTTTGTTTCTTAAAAAAAAAAAGTCACAAGGAACAGGGTCATTATATATGCATACATTTTATATGATGCATATTATACACACATATATACATATCTCATGGGTGTGTGTGTGTGTGTGTGTTTTAGCATAGTTGAGTGTGTGAGAGAGAGAGCTTTAAGATTTGTAAAACATTTTTAAAATATTATTTCATTCAGTCCTCACAACAACACTGGGAGGTAGGTGCTATTATTATCCCTATCTTACAAATGAGGGAATTTAGGAAGACAGGAGTTAAGCAATATTTTACCTAACATAGGTCATGAGTGTTTGAAGCTGCATTTGAATTCAGGTCTTCCTAACTCCAGCTCCAGTCCTAGCAGTCTAGTGGCCCCAAGTCACTATGACTTCTTCACTGTTTTCACAACATTCATTCAATAAGTATTATTGAATTATCTGCTGTGTGCAAGACACTGTGTAAAGGTGAAAAAATCATGTTTTCTACCACCTGTCTTTTTAGTGACTATTGCTATGAAGTTTTCTTTGGAACCCAGCTTTGCCATTCATTCATTCATTTACCCATACTCAGAAAAAGTTGCTCCATATTTGTTATGGGAATGGGAATCTGAAGATCTTCCCTGCTCCTAGGCCCTTTGATAGGCTTAGGTGACTCTGAGAACCTTCCCAGATTTGAAAATATACTCTGCCCCCTAATAGGCTGAATGTGGTCACCTGGAGCCTGTGGTGGGAGGCTTGTTCTTCAGGAAAACCCACACCTTGATAATTTGTGATTGGGCAGTGGGTCAAGAGGCTTGTGACATTCTCTGACCCAGGAGAAGGCTATATATACCCTGATGTGAGGTTTTGCTTTGGGGCTCACTTTGGGAAGAGTTGTGTGATTTGAACAGATGAGACTCTGGGCAGCTGTTGAGCCCCACCCCTTTCCCCTTCCCCCCCAGCCAGCTTTGAAAACCCAGATGTTGGTGCTTCCTTCTCTGGTAATTAACTAGGTATGGATGTAATGGTCAGACAGCTAGAAGCCTGTCTGCTGACCTGTTTCTCTGTCTGCTTGTAACTTCTGCTTGCAACTTGTTTATATCTTCTGAAGTTCAGGGTGCTGACTTTTTTCCCTGAACTAGGTAAATGATATATGTTTGATTAAAGTAAGATTGTTAACCCATTTTGAGTTGCTTTCCTTTAGAAAAGCAGACCTAAGAACCTGTGTTAGCAGCCACCCTGGGAATGCTAGGGTGCTTGCTGCTACAATATTTTACAGGAAAATAATTTGAGGCTGTTTGTCATGAGCTTCCTCTTCTCTCCTCTTCCTTATCTGCCTTCTGCCACTAACTTTTCCTTCACCCTTGTCTTACACAAAGAGGTGGCCCCACTCCTTACCAAGACAAAACCCTCTACCTTTAGAAATGATCCCTTCTATCCTGTTTCCTCCAACAGATTGGTCATCCACATGCATTCTCACCTTGTCTACTAGCTTCTTCCCTACTACCTACGAACATGTAGGATGCCTCCCCTACCTTCACTTGATTTTTCCATCCCTGTTAGCTCTCCCCCTATATCTCTTTAGCCCCTTGTGGCTAAGCTTCTCCAGAAGGTCATCTACAGTAGATGCCTCCACTGTTTCTCCTCTCACTTTCTTCTTGAAGTCTAGCTCCCTTACAATCTAGCTCCTAATTTTATTGTTTCACCAAAACTGCTATCTCCAAAACTCCAATGCCCCCCTAATTGTCAAATCCAATCGTGTTTTCTCAATCCTCATTTTCCTTGTCTTCTCCTCAATACTCTTTTTTCTCTAGATTTTTGGGACAGCACTCTCTCCTGGTTCTCCTCCTTATTAGACCGCTCCTTCTCAGTCTCTTTTGCTGTATCCTCATTCAGGTTATACTAACTAACTACAGATGTCACAAAGGGCTCTTCTATCTCCATATTACTTATTTAATAATCGCCTATTTAAAAAGCTCCCATGAGTTTAATTATCAACTCTATGATGATGATTCTCAAATCAACTTGTCCTGCCCTAACCTCTGTGCTTACCACCAGTCTCACATTGCCTTTTAGATATTTTGAGCTGGATGTCTAGTAGACAATTCAAATCAACATGTACAGAACTATAGCTTTCCCTCCTCCAAACGTGCCCTGTTGTTGAGGACACCACCATCTCCCCAGCCCCTGAGGCTTACAATCTGGGTGTCATCCTCAATACCTCACTATCTCTCATCCCCCATATCTAATCTGTCACCAAGGCCTGTCAATTTCACCTTTTCACTATCCCTCAAATATGCCCCTTCTGTCCTCTGATACAGCTACTACCCTAGGGTAGGCCCTGACTTACCTGATGCTTAGACTACAGCAGGTCTAGCCTGCTGGTGGGTCAATCTGTCTCATGTCTCTCCCCACTCCAATTCATCCTCCATTCAGTCACCAAAGTGATTTTCCTGAACTACAGGTCTCACCATGTTACCTCCATATTCAATAAGTTCCAGTGACTCCATATCACCTATAGGATCAAATACAAAATATTCTGTTTGGCATTCAAAGCCCTTCATTATCTAGCTCCCCCACCCCACATACACTTTTCCAGTCTTCTTATACCTTACTCTCTAGCATATACTTTAATTCAGTGACACTGACCTCCTTCCACAAAGAAGACACTCCAATTCTCAGTTCCAGGTATTTTCTCTAGCTGTTCCCAATGTTCTTCTTCCTCATCTCCATTTCCTGGTTTTCCTGGTTTCCTTCAAGTCCCAGCAAGCATGTTCATACAATGTCCTTGTTTGTAAATATTCATTTGCTTGTGGTCTCTCCCATTAGATTGTGAACTCCTTGAGGGCAGGGACTGCCTTTTGTCTCTTTTTGTATCCCCATTGCTTAGCACAGTGCCTGGAACATAGTAAGTGCCTAATAAATGCTTGTTGCCTGACTGACTCATTCATTCAGGGAGGATTTATGTACCACTCTTGCATGGCTAGCAGACTAGGCACTGTGCAGGACACAGAGAAATGAGAAGGAGCATTCTCCTAAGTATAATGTGCTTGGAGAAATAAGACATAACCACATGAAATGGTTCAATAACAATACAGAATGATAAGTACAAGAACTGTTACAAGCCATATCAATACAAGCCATATTAATTTATTGTCAGTCGGGATAATGAGTTCGCCATTTTTATGTGCTGGAGAAGTCAGGGAAGATTTCAGGAAGGAGGTAGGATTTTAGCTGGATCTCTTAAATGCTAGAAAGAAGACTGATGCAGTGAATTGAGACCTGGTTTTAAATCCAAGTTCTGACACGTAAATGCTATTTAACTAAAGGCAAGTATTTTGACCTTGCTGAACCTCAGTTTCCTCACCTATAAAAGAAGGATGATAATATCAGGACTCTGAGGAAAGAACCTTAAAGTGCAATATGAATGTCAGGTTTTATTTTTCTTGTATCGTATCTTATAATTTATGGCTAGTGAAGAGTATTGAGGATTGACTCAGAGTACTACCCTTCCTCATTGCAGCCAGTTTTAAATATATAGCTCACTCTCTGATCGGCAAGTCTGCCCCATTGGTCTTTGTAGTTTGTAGGACAGTTGTGTGCCTACAATGGGTGAGGATGGAAGGGAGTGTTAGCATTTCTCTAAAATATCCATCATAAAATTAAAGCTCTAGAGGGAAAATCAGAAGCTACTAGTCCAACTCCCTCATTTTTTTTTTTATTTTAATTTTTGCTTTTTGGAGGGGCGAAGGTAGGGCAATTGGGGTTAAGTGACTTGGCCAAGGTCACACAGCTACTAAGTGTTAAGTGTCTGAGGCCAGATTTGAACTCAGGTCCTCCTGACTCCAGGACCAGTGCTCTATTCACTGTGCCACTTAGCCGCCCCCAACTCCCTCATTTTAGAAGTGAGGAAACTGAGGCCAGACAAAATGTCAGGGGACTGAGGTTTGGAACCCAGGTACCTTGACCCCAAAGCCAATGTGCTCTTTTTCCTGTTCTGTGTCATTGTGTGTGCCATCATTATCCAAAAGAAGGCACAGGGTTCTCTGACAGGAGAAAATAAAGACAACAGCCTCTTCAAGAAAACCTTACCTAAAGAATACAACCATATTTCGCCCAGATCTCTTCCTTTCTCTAGGTCTCTTTAAGTATTTGCATACTCAACTATTTGATTGGATCTTTGTTGTCTTTGTTATTGAGTAATGACTCTTGGTGACCCCTTTTAAGGTTTTCTTGATGAAGATCCAAAGTGGTTTGCCATTTTCTTCTCCAGTTCTTTCTACAGATAAGGAACTGAGGTAAACAGGGTTAAGTGACTTGGCCAGGGTCACACACCTAATGAGTATCTGAGGCTGTATTTGATATGAGTCTTCCGGACTTCGGGCCTGACACACTATCTAGCTACCCAATTGCTTCTTTTAGAGGGATTCAGACCTGTGATTTCAGTAGTCTAGTAATCTTAAGTAAATCCCCTCTACTCAAGCAGATTAGGAAGTGTTCTTCAATTTAGGGTTTTAGGGAGAGGTTAAGTGACTTGCCTAGGGCAATACAGCCAGTAGATGTCGGAAGAATGATTTTAATCTAGATCTTCCTGATACCCAGGTCAACTCTATCCACTACACTAGACTTGGCTCACTTCTTAAATAGTCCTAGTCACTGGATGGGTGTTGCTTCAGTCAAAGTGAGAACTCAGAAAGACCTTAACTGAAAAAGTCCAAGGTCTCCCACTGCATCCTGGGCCTTCTCAGTTGTCCTGTTCTTTATCTGGCCACTGGACCCAGATGGTTCTGGAGGAGAAAGTGAGGCTAATGACTTTGCACAGCCCTCCCTCACTGCAATCAAATTCACTTGCAAGTCATGGCATCATCTTCCTGATGTCATGGTCCTCTTTGAGAATGAAAGACAAACCACACACAACACCAGGTTATTCCCTTTCCCCAATCTATACACACCGTTCTTGGGTTGGACTTGCTTTGGATGTATCCACAGGTAGTGGATAGCCAGCCCATAATTTATGAACTACCTAAGGCTCTTCAGAGCTTCATTCTCAGACTTTGAAAAAGACATGAAGAGAAAAAAGAATTGTCACTATGAGTTGCATTGATGCTATGTTTACTTTCTAATGTAGAGACACATAGAAATGTGCTTATCCATCAGCATGATATTCTGTATAATCAGTGGTTTAAATTTTCAAATACTGGGGAGGCAGGGAAGAGTGTGTGTGTGGAGGGGGGAGATTACAAGTTATTTTTCAATAACATTGGTGAATTCTGGGTCCTGACATTTGTCATGCTTGATAGGTACAGTTAAGGAAACAGAAACAATCTCTGAGGGTGACCTGGCCTGGTCCCCTCCCACATATTAGGGCTCTGTACCTCATTGATCTTTCAGCAGAAGCTCTCCTACTGTTGGTGCCCATTCTGCTGCTACTGTCTTCTATCCCTGTAAGCCATCACCATCCCTGCTCCCTATACCTGCTGTGGCTGCTGCCTTCATCTCTGCATCACCATTCCCTGCTGTTTAGTTACCTTAGAGCAGCTGGACCATGGAACAATTATGTTAGAGCTTCATTTGAAAGTGTTATTGCTTTTTCCTTCCTCGGGGTCATCAAATGCCTCCTATTTAAATCCTTCACTGTTTTCAGTGTTCAGTGTGGGTCCCACAACCCCAGCCTCTGCACAAAAGTTCTCTTCAGGTGACTCTGGCAACATCTTTTTCACCCACCACTCAAATAGGACTATTTTTGACACTTCAATGATTCATAGAAAGTGCATAGCTAATTATTTCCTTTTCCCCTCAATAACTGAATGGCAACTCTCTCTGTCACATGAACCCTCGCCCTGAGTTGTGGTTTGTTTGGATTTTGGTTCTTTTTTTTGGGGGGGGGGGGTGTGGCAGGGTGTTAAGAAAGGTACTTTTCAGTTTCCACTTGCCTTTCTGTCTCTTTTCTTCCTCTATGACTTCTAAATCAGTTTATGTAAGTTACCAAAACTATTTCTCAGAAGGGATAGTGAAAAAAGGATATAAGACTGGTTTTCTGGGAAAGAGATAATTCTTCCTCCATGATAATACACACACACACACACACACACATGCATGTATGTACACATACATGTATATACACCCACAAATATATATATATATATATCCATACTATGCCAACATTCTGGTGAGGAGCCCTCCCAAACATAGTAAAACTGTTCTTCATATGCCAGACATATTAGATTCACACTCAAAACCTTTCTAGCTTGATGCTACCTGCCAGTTAGTATTCCACTGACATAGACTGTAAGGAGCCAGCCACCTTCATTCCATGATTAAACTTTGGAGTAGAAATACAGTGGAGAAAGAATTCTATAATCAGTTGCAGACCACACAGAGGAATAAAGGAAAAGAGGCTAGACTCAAGGTCATCTCAGTTTACACTTGTGAATCCCACCATTCATTGTCTATTTTCTCTACCCACAGTACTTTTTCAAGTTAGTCCCTTACTATAGAGTTTAAAAGTTCTCTATTGCCTACTGGATCAATTCCAAAATCTTGACTTTAACCTTTAACCTTGACTTTAAGGCTCTACCATAGAGTCCAAATTTACTTAGAACAGTTCTCCAGAATGGAATCGCTATGGCAATCAGGCCTATCAAGCTATTATCATTCCTACCTCCACACCTTTGCTTATATTATTTTGCCCACCTAGAATGCCCCTCCCACTCCTTTCTGCTAGTTCAAATACAATACTATCATTTATTCAATTATTTATTGCCTCCTGATAACATTCTTCAGTACTTTCATTTACATATAAATATGTTGAATCTCCAGTAAACTCCACTGGGAACAAGTGTTATAGTTATACAGTCCCTTGTCTCCCTCACACTACTGCCAAAATACCAAGGATGTTATTATTTCACAGATGCAGCAAGCATTCAGTGAATGTCTGTGGAACGAAGGGATTATTCCCTGGTGCCAACTTAGAACACAGGTCTTTTGAATACCAGTCATCTAAGAAAGAGATTATCCTCTCACCAAAGATGATTAAAATGTAAGTGGACCACAATAAGATGGTATCAACTACTTTGGAAATCAAGATCCATTCTAACAGGAACTATCCCAATGGAAGTACCTCCTTAAAACCTAAAAATAACTTAATGATCTTCCCTTCCCCCTGCCAAATACTCTGACATAGCTTCCCTTCTCTTCTGTCTCAAATTCATAGCTCTGTTAATTTTCAAGGACACTGGGCTCCATTTTGAGGGAAAGTAGTTATTTCAAGGAAATTCTAACAAACACAGGCAAACTAATCCCTTTACATTTGACTTGTCTGCTGTGCTTGGTATCTTTCTACATGGGTTTGTATTGGGAGTAGAAGTGGGGAAAGGGACGTCATTCATTTCATTCAATATGAGGCAGTATGAGTGATGATGAAGATAAACATTTATATAGTACTATCAACTTTATAAAGAAGTTCCCCAATACCTTATCTGATTTGATTCCCATAAGTAACCTTATTAGGTAAGTAACATTATTATCCCAATTTTACATTTTGAAAAACTGAGGCCTGGTCATATAAAATGTCTTGAGCAGGGTTGTAGGACTATTAGGTGTCTAAGACAGGATTGGAACTTAGGTATTCCAGACTCCAAGTCCAACACCCTATCCACTAGGCCACTTAGCTGTCTCATCTGTCACTTAAAACAATAATTCTCATTTCTTAGAATCAAAAAGTTGCGTTAGAAGGAACCCTGCTATGATTGTTGTTCAATTGTGTCTGACTCATTATCCCATTCGAGGATTTTTTTGCAAAATTACTAGAATGGTTTGCCATTTCCTTTTCCAACTTATTTTACAGATGAGGAAACTAAGGCAAACAAGGTTAAGTGACTTGCCGGTGGTCACACAGCTAGTAAGTGTTTCAGGTCAGATTTGAACTCAGGAAGATGTCTTCCTGATTCTAGGCTCAGCAGTTTATCCATTGTAATTTGAACACTTAGCTGCCCAAAGGGAACTTAGAAACTATCTAGTCTAAGGCCCTTATTTTATAGATTAAGAACTAAAGCTCAGGAGGGATTAAGAGATTTACCTAGGATCAAACAGCTAGTAAGCAGTGAAGTCAAGAAAGAACCCGTATCTTCTTGATTCCAAGTCCAACATTCTAACCACTATATCATGTTGCCTCTTGATCAGAGGGCAGGTTGTGATACAGGCTTGTGTGGAGATGGCAGTATAGATCAAATGAACACTTTAGGGAGAAGAATATAACTGACCTGATTTACAAAAATCATTTTTACCCCTTTGTGAGTTAGATCTTATTCTGACTCCCATGGTATTTATGCCCTTCTATGCCCTTAAAACCTATGGGTTTTAAGAATAAAATGAGAAAAATAATAATAACAGCAAAAGACAAACCCATTGAATTTCTGGGTGCTCCAAATTTCTCTGTTCCTAGAGCAACTGCATATTAACTCTGACCTTCTTGGAGCAGCAATTAAAGAGTTTCTGTAGACCTTCCTGAAGAGATACTTTCATATAGTTCCAGTCTCCTATTCCAGCCCAATTAGTATGTGCCTTTTGGTCATCTGGAAAGTTGGCTGGCTGCTATTCAACCACTACATCAAGCATAGCCTGGATTCTCTCCCTCTTGGCAGTGAAAAGGGCAAATCAAGCATCCACATCAATGCTTCCACATGGATGGGTGATCCCTAAAAGAAAACTTGGCCTCAGTCAAGAAGGCCCACAGACCCCTTTTCTCAAATGCCACCAATCATTCTCACTTCCCCTGGTCTTTATTCATAGCAGGACAGCATCTGAACTCAGGGAGACCACAAAACAGGGCCATAGTTCAGGTCAAATTAGAACCAAGAGTTGAGAAGTCATGTTTCCTACATTTGCAGGCGGGGTCCAGGAGGACAAATAGAAATTGTTGGGTTTGTTTTCTGTTTTGGGTTGGTTTGTGTGTGTGTGTGTGGCATTCTGGATTGTGGACACAAGCCCCAAAAGAGCTATAGGTATGTGAAAAGGGGAAAAATTAACAATTATTTTGGCTTTCCTATAAAGAAAAGGGAGGGAGGAATCCTGGAAACCAGGAGTTATGGGGCTCCAGGGAAGGCTTTGATTTTTCTCCAGATGGTACTGCATAGCCCTACCAGGTTGTAAATCACTGGGTAGTATCCAAATCAAGGATCTGAAGTAACCAAACTGTGAACCAAAAACTAGAATAAACCCACAGTGATTCACTGAACCCTGAATATTTTGTTCTGTTTTGCTTTTAAACTGAACCACACACTGAACCAGACTTTTTTTAAGTCAAGAGTGTAATGGATTTAGGGTCAGAGAGTCTGGTGTTAAATTCCAACTCTGCTACTCCCTGTAGACCTCAGTATATAAAAGGAAGGGGTGGGATAAAATAATCTATATGGTATCTTCTGGCTCTAAATCCAATGACCCAGGGCACAGCCTTTGCTTTCACTAAAACTAAGCTAGTCCGGGGGCGGAGCCAAGATGGTGGATGGCAGAGTAGAAACAGCACTTCCAAGGTGCTCTGTCCTACACAACTTCCAAACAATGTAAAAGGGGACTCTGAACAACTTCTGGAGCCCCAGCACCCACAGAACTACACAGAGAAGCTAACCTCCCACTGAGGAGAACCCAGCAGCCCTGCAGGGAGCAGTGAGCACAGCGCTCTGAGAGCAGGCAGCACAGATCCCTGGGAAACAACAGACGAGCACTCTGGGAGCTGAGCCCAGGTCCCCATGAGCCGAGGTTTTAGCCCTAGGGTGGCTGGGCCAGCAGCCGGCTGGAGGGACCCCAGAACACCAGCAACTGTTGTGATTCCAGAATTATCAGCACAGATATGCCTAGGACAAAGTGAGAGGTTAGTGCCCTATGGACTTTGGGACCAGTATTTGGGGAACGAGTGGCTTCCTCCCCTGGGGGCGAAAAGCTGCTGAAGAAACTTGGCACAGAAGCCATTTTGCAGCATCAGTGGCGGCTCTAGCTTCTGGTCAGCGAACTGTAGGGAAATCCAGCAATCAGTCTGGGGGTTAATCACTCTTGCTTTAAACTGCCTGGATCTGGATTGTGGTCTGGGGGGAGGTTTGAGGTGGGAATCCAACTTGCCAGAGTGAGTGGAGGCTTTACAGAGGCCACCCAATCTGCGGAAGTTGTGAAGACCCCACGTTTGGGACGGAAGCTCTCCTGTCTGGTGGCAGAGTCCTACTGAGACAACAAGCCCCAAAATTAAGTAATTAAGTGGCAACATGCCTAGGCAAAAGAAACAAAATAAACAGAAAAATTCAACATTGGACTCCTATTTTAGGGGCAAAGAGGATCAAAGCATGGAGGAGGACTGTGAGGTCAGAACTCCTGCACCAAAAGCCCCAAATGAAAATACAGGCTGGCTACAGGCCATAGAGGACCTTAAGAAGCAGATAAGAGAAGTGGGGGAAAATTTGGGAAGAGAAATGAAAAAGATGCAAGAAAAGTATGAAATGACAATCAACAGCCTGACTGAGGAAAATAACACCTTAAAAAATAGACTAACTCAAATGGCAAAAGAGGCTCAGAAAGGCAATGAGGAGAAGAATGCCTTAAAAAGCCAAATTTGCCAGATGGAAAAAGAATCTCAAAAGCTCACTGAGAAGATTCATTCCTTCAGAGTTAGACTGGAGCAAATGGAAGCTAATGACTTTATGAGAAATCAAGATGCTGTTAAGCAGATCCAAACAAATGAAAGAATAGAAGGCAATGTGAAATATCTCATGGGAAAAAACACTGACCTGGAAAATAGATCCAGGAGAGATAATTTAAAAATTATTGGACTACCTGAAAGCCATGATCAAAGAAAGAACCTAGAAATCATCCTTAAAGAAATTCTCAAGGAAAATTGCCCTGATCTTTTAGACCCAGAGGGAGAAATAGAGGTTGAAAGAATCCACTGATTGCCTCCTGAAAAAGATCCCAAAAAGGAAACTCCTAGGAATATTATAGCCAGGTTCCAGAACTCCCAGATCAAGGAGAAAATACTACAAGCGGCAGGAAGAAACAAGTTCAATATTGTGGAAACACAATCAGAATAGCACAGGACCTGGCAGCTTCTACATTGAGGGATAGAAGGGCATGGAATATGATATTCCAGAGGGCAAAAGAGCTGGGAATGAACCCAAGGGTCACCTACCCAGCAAAACTGAGTATCTTGTTTCAGGGGAAAATATGGTCATTCAGTGGAATAGAGGACTTTCAAGCATTCTTGAGGAAAAAACCAGAGTTGAATAGAAAATTTGACATTCAGACACAAGAAGCAAGAGATGCTTGAGAAGGTAATCAAGGGAAAGAAATCAAAAGGAACTTATCAAAGTTGAACTATTTACATTCCTACATGTAAAAACAATAACTGTGTCTGATGAAACCTTTCTCATTATGAAAATAATTGAAGAAGGGTATATGGGCATATGTTTACAGGTATACATGGATAGAGGGCACAGGTTGAATTTGATGGGAAGGGATGATACTTAAGGGGTGAAGTTAAGAGGTGAGAGAGGAAAGTGGCAAGAGGAGATGGGGAGATACAGGGTAGGGTAAACTATCTCATGTAGAAGAGGCAAGGGGAAGTAGTTGTAGGGGAGGGGAAGAATAGGAAGGCAAAAAGGCAAAACCATATTCTCATTGAAGTTGGCTCAAAGAGAGAATCACATACATACTAAATGGGATATCTCACCCTGCAGGAGAGTAGGGGAAAGGGGGATGAGAGGGGGAACAATGGAGGCGAAGGAGATGGGGAGGGGAGGTTGGAAATACCCACTTTCAAAGAGGGACAGGATCAAAGTAGGGAATGGGCCAAGTGAGAGGTGAGATATGTGGGAGGGAGATATAAGCAGTCTTTTACACTATATCTACTATGGTAATGTTTTGCATAGCTATACGTGTACAACACATACTGAATTGCTTATCTTCTCAGAGGGAGTGGGTGACAAGGGAGGAAGGGAATGGATCTGAAAATCGAGGTTTTCAAATTAAATGTTTCATAAGATGTCCAGGCATTGGGGCTCAGAGATTCACTTTGCCCTAATGGCAAAGTCGAAGGGGGTATAGGAGAAGATATGGGAGAGAGCAGATTGGATGAGGGGATATCTAGTGGGACCGCTATTCTGGGGTGGTGGTTAGGGAAAAATGGCAGGGGGGGAATTGTAACTCAAAATCTGGTGGAAATGTATGATGTAAAGCAGAAGTTAATAAAGCATTTGTTTAATAGGAAAAAAAAAACTAAGCTAGTCCACCAACATATTTTCTAACCTGAACCAAAATTTCATTTGGTTTTAATTTTCTAGCTTTTCTATAACAAGTATTATATGAATGTAAGTATTATATGAATGGGAAAAAAATCATTTCCCCTCTCATGACCTCATTTTCTCCATTTATAAAATAAGAGAGTTGAACTAAATCCTCTCTAGCTTTAAATACTTTGACACTTTCTACCAGGTGACCTTGGGCAAGTCACTTAATCTCCTTGGAGCTGAGTTTCCTATCTATAAAATGAAGGGGTTGGATTAAATGGTCTCTGAGGTTGCTCCCAGCTCTACAGTAATAATCGTATGATTTCTTCATCCTATCTTTTTCCTAATACTTATGTGCATACATATCTATATCTATATCTATATAGATATAGATATAGATATATACACACATATACCTATACATACACATATATGTACATACTTTTATTAATATACATATAAAATGCTTGGTAAATCTTAAAGAAATATATATGAGCTATCATAATCAATATTACTTGAGCCATAAGCTAATGTTGGAGCTCTAATTGATGAAGTATGAAGTAGGACAGTATTTCAAGTCTTTTTTTTAGAGCAGGGGCTCTTAACAAAGTGTCCATGGATAGATTTCACTGAGTTTATGAACTTGGATGAGGGAAAAGAAAAACATCATTATATTCATTGACTTCTAACTGAAATTTATTTTTTTTACTGGATTTCATTTCTTTTTAATGTTTTTTAAACAAATGTTTTATTAACTTCTGTTTTACATCATTCATTTCCACCAGATTTTGAGTTACAATTATTCCCCCCCATGTTTTTCCCCTAACCACCACCCCAGAATAGCAGTCCCACAAGATATCGCTTCCTCCAATCTGCTCACTCCCATATCTTCTCCCATACCCCCTTCGACTTTTCCATTAGAGGAAGGTGAATCTCTGTGTCCCAATGCCTGCACATCTTATCTCCCAATTACAAGCAAAGGAGTATTAATAATAGTATTTATATATATTTGAAACATTTAATTTTAAGACCTCGAATTTCAGATCCATTCCCTTCCTCCCTTGTCACCCACTCCCTCTGAGAAGATAAGCAATTCAGTATGTGTTGTACATGGGATTTCTTGAAGGGTCATTTCTAGGTTCTTTCTTGGATCATGGCTTTCAGGTAGTCCAATAATTTTTAAATTATCTCTCCTGGATCTATTTTCTAGGTCAGTGGTTTTTCCCATGAGATATTTCACATTGCCTTCTATTCTTTCATTTGTTTGGATCTCCTTAACAGCATCTTGATTTCTCATAAAGTCATTAGCTTCCATTTGCTCCAGTCTAACTCTGAAGGAATGAATCTCCTCAGTGAGCTTTTGAGATTCTTTTTCCATCTGGCAAATTCGACTTTTTAAGGCATTCTTCTCTTCATTGCCCTTTTGGGCCTCCTTTGCCATTTGAGTTAGTCTATTTTTTAAGGTGGTGTTTTCCTCAGTCAGGCTGTTGACCCTCATTTCATACTTTTCCTGCATCCTTCTCATTTCTCTTCCCAATTTTTCCTCCACTTCTCTTATTTGATTTTTAAAGTCCTTCTTAAGGTCCTCTATGGCCTGTAACCCACTCATGTTTTCCTTTGGGGCTTTTGGAGCAAGATTTCTGACCTCACATTCCTCCTCCTGTTCTATGCTTCGATCTTCCTTGCCCCCAAAGGAGGAGTCTAAGGTTGCATTTTTCTGTTTAATTTGTTTCCTTTGCCTTGGCATGTTGCCACTTAATTACTTGACTTTTGGGCTTCTTGCCACAGTATAGCTTTGCCGCCAGACAGGGGAATTTTTGTCCCGAACATGTGGGGAGACAACTTCCCTTTCTGGCAAGCTGGAAACCCACCCACAACCTCCACCCCAGATCACAATCCAGATCCAGGGAGGTTAAAGCAAGAGCAATTACTCCCCCCCCCCCCCCCCGAGACTGATAGCTGGATCTCCCTACAGTTCGCAGGCCAGGAGCTGAAAACTACAAAATGGCGTGTCTCCTCAGCGGCTTCTAGCCCTCAGGGGAGGAAGCCGACGCGTTCCCCAAATACTGGTCCCAAAGTCCATAGGGTACTAACCTCTCACTTTGTCCTAGGCATGTCTATGTTGATAATTCTGGAATCGCCACAGCTGCTGGTGTTCTGGGGTCCCTCCAGCCGCTGCTGGCCTGGCCACCCTGGGGCTAAAACCATGGCTCAGGCGGACCCGGGCTCGGCTCCCTGCACTCTGCGCGTTGCCGGCTCCCAGACCGCTGCACTGGTCCTTCCTGCAGGCCTGCTGGGCTGTCCTCAGCAGGAGATTAGCTTCTCTGTGTCATTCTGTGGGTGCTGGGGCTCCAGAAGTTGTTCAGAGTCCCCTTTTACATAGTTTGGAGGTGATCTGGGGGGAGAGTGCCTTGGACGAGCTGTTTCTACTCTGCCTTCTTGGCTCCTCCCCCTCTAACTGAAATTTAGCATTTACTTCAATTATTTAAAAACATTATTCTGTAAAAGAGTCCATAGGTTTCACCACACTGCCAAAGGGGACCATGTTACCAAAAGGATAAAAACCCTTATTTTAGAGGTTCCTAATACACTTTAATTTTCCTTCATAAGTGAAAATCACTTAGTATTATTGCCTTCTACAGCTTCCTATATTCCTTCATTCTCCTTCACATCTTGCTCTCTTCCTTTTTCTCTCTTCTCTTCTTTCCCCTCACCAATTCAGGCCCCGTTCTTAATACTGTACCTTGGAATGGAGGGAACATAGAGTTGATGATGGATCAAGAGGAGGAAAAGAAACCTTTCCAGAATCTTTTTTTTTCCTTCCATGTTTCAAGTCATGATTAATGTGTCATTCATTTAATTTGTGTAATTGTACAATATTGGCCTTGTCACCTGTAAAGTTACAAGAAGGTCCTCCAGGGTAGGAGGGGGGTCTGTGCAGCTGCTATGCCTTGCCCAGCACTATGCCAAGAAAGAAGCTTAATCAGGGCTCTTTGCTTGATTGACTGATTGATAGAACTCATTTTCCAGTCAGACTATCAGGAAATCCATTTCCATTTCTCCTGCAAATTTCTCATTCAGAGGGTCAGGATTTCACTATCTGGGCTTTAAGGATTAGAATGTATCCCAAGAAAAGTTTGGTGTTTAGAAGGATTGTTTCTTTAATTTGTCCAGAAAAAAAGAAGTAAACATCACATGCTTTTCATAAGGAAGTTCACCTTTTTAGCAGGAGATTCATTTTTTTATCTCTGGAATGAAAAGCCCTTTTCATCACTTCTTCCATAACCCTTGTCATGTGCCCATCTGGTGGAAGAGATGAGCTTAGACACTTGAATTCTTCTATAACTACCCGCTTTCTCTTACAATTTGCCAGTGAGTGGGTATTCCTTCCATAGAGAGCCTGGGGGCTCTCATGGATATCCCTCTCAGTGATGGCTCATATTCTCTGGAAGTAGAAAAACTTAAGTAAGACTATGTTATGTTAGGATACATTAGGTATGGAGTTCAGAACAAGGGGGATGATGATGATAGGAATTGGACCTTTGATTCTATCTGTGAGGATACCATTCCCTGTACCAATGCAGGTTGGCACCTTCTCTCTGATTTATTGTCTTAGCTCAACTGAAATAAAATAAGGTAATATTTGTAAATCACTGAGCACAATCCAAGGCCACAGGGCTAGTATGTGATAAAAGTGGGAACCAAACCCAGATCATCTTGGCTCTTGGGTCAGCAATAATGATTTGCCTCTGAGGGGAGATGATAGGGCTGAAATACCTTGACTGCACCAGACCACACACACCTGAAGAACAGTATCCAATCCTGAAAGCCACATTTTACCAGGGAAACAAACAAAGGAGTATTGAAAAAGGCTAACTAGATCATAGGTGAGTTTGAATATTATGGTGTATGTGAGAAGCATCATGATAAAATGGAAAGAGAATGGATTTGGAATTCAAATCCTCTCTTTGTCATGTACTACCTGTGTGACCTTAGATAAGAACTGACTGGGCTTCTTCACTTTCCTCTTCCATAAAATGAAGGTTGGAGTACACAGCTTCTAAGGTCTCTTCCAGGCCTACACCTATGATTCATCTGGGCATGGAGTCTGCTTGTTCTGGTAAAGAGGAGACTTGGAGGGGCTAAAATGATTGTCTTCAAGTATTGGAAGGGCTGTCCTGGAAGATCAATTAGTTCTGCTTGACCCCTGAGAACAAAATAAGGAATAAGGAATGGAAATATAGAACTAGATTAAGGCTCTGTATCAGGAAAAAATAATGTAAGGAAGTACTCTGCAATCATTTGGCTGAAAAACAGAAAATGCAGTATTAATGTTAAGGGCTTTTTGAGGGTCTGTTTTAGTCCAAATCCATATCCTGGCAGTGGTAGAGAACTCCTAGTGAAGAAAATCCTTATACCAATGCAGATACCAACTGTTCTACAACTTAAAATCTTAGTTGCCTGGGGTGGTGAGAGCTTAAGTAATGTTAACACAGACAGTATAGGTCAGAAGGCAGGTAGGTGGATAGACTGTTGGGCTGGAGTCAGGAAGACTAATCTTCCTGGTTCATATCTGACCTCAGACACTTACTAGCTGTGTAACATTGGGCAAGTCATTTAACCCTGTTTACCTCAATACTCCATCTGTAAAATAATCTGGATAAGGAAATAGCAGACCACTCCAGCCTCTTTGCCAAGAAAACCCCGCATGGGGTCACAAAGAGTCTGATATGACTGAAAAATGGCTGAAAATGTTTAAGAGGACAAACATGAATTCTGGAATCTATCCATTATGCCATATTGCCTCTTGACTGTACATTATATAATTATAACACTTAGATCTGTCCAAAAGCAGACAGGGCTCCTTCACTGGAGATATTCAAATAAAGGCCACAGAGCACTTGTCTGCAATACTGTTTTAAGGGTTATTAATCTGGTGCAAACTATACTAGATGGGCTCTGAAATTATGTGATTCTATAAAATATTTGGAGAGCTATAACAGAATAAGGAGTGGACTTTTTCTGTGTTATTCCAGATGTCAAAATTAATAGCAATAGGTTGAAGTTATCAGGAAGTTTTTGTTTGTTTGTTTCTTTTTGAGCTCACAACTTTAAAAAGGCCTTTCTAACAAACAACCTGTTCAAAAATGGAACAGCGTGTATCAGGAAATAATGAGTTCCCCATCTTTGGAGGAACTCAAGGGCTGGCTGTGTATCAGGGATGATATAAAGAGGGTTTCTACACTGCATGGTGGGCCATATTAAGTGACCTCAATGTCCAGTCCAACTCTGGTCATCCAGATTCTTTGGTTCCATACCTTCTGGGTTCTCAAGAAGATCTTAGATCTGATCAGTGTGTGAAAAAACCCTGAGAGAATGCAACTCCCTAGACAAAATCTCCCCAGGATATTTAGGTCACATCACAGATTTTGAGATGGAAGCAACCTTAGACATCAAGTGAGGCCAAGAGAGGCTAAGTGACTTGTCCATTGTCACATAGATAGTAAGTGGCAAAGTCAGATTTCAAACCCACATCCTTTGATTATATTCCCTTTCCACTGAACAATAATACAAGATTGTGACAAGGACCCTATTTTCAATACCCTGAACAATTTTAAAGTTGCCTCATTCTGAGTTTGTTTAATTTAGTAACATGCCCCAAGGGCTATAGGACAGTATTTCTTTTTAAAGCTCAGATGGAAATGAGATGAATGCTGCTTTGAGAATGCTGTTAAAATAACAAGAGATACCCTGGGATGATGAAAGACCATTGTGGAGAGTCATAGAACATTTATAGATGGAAGGGACTTTAGAGATCATCTAATTCTTTTTTTATGTGAGCAGAGACATGGAGGAGGGAGAGAAGCCACTTTCTGAGGTCACATAGCTATTTAGATGGAGCCTTGGATTTAAACAAAATTCTCCAAATTGATACCCTTCATTATACTAATATGGAACCTTGTTGAGTGTTTCTTCTGGGTAAAATATGGTCATGAGCATGATGCTAGGTCCTACCTGGTCCCCATTACTATAGGGCCCATTTGTATTATGTCTATGTATTATTATGTGTTCAAAAGTACTTATCACATAGGGAATATCTGACTCAACTTGCAGAATCAATCAACAAAAATGTATTAAGTACCTACTATGTGCCAGCCTACTATGTGCCAGGCACAATGCTATGCATCAAGGATGCAAAGAAAAAGCAAAAACAGCCTGTATCCTCAAAGAGCTTGCATTCTAGTAGGTTTGTGTATAGGAACCTATACCCAAACACATAAAAATACATAGAGGGATACCTTAGAGAAGGAGATTAGTAGCTAGGGGTATGGGGAGGAGGACTAAGAAAGGCCTCATGCAGAAGGTAGTATTTGAGCAGAATTCTGAAGGAAACCAAGGATGCTAAGAGGATTCCTTGAGGTAAGAGGTGAGAATGGAAAGTATTCCAGCCATGATTGACATACACTGAAAAGTCATGGAGATGGAATATGGGGCATCATGGAAAAGGAATGGCAAGCAGGTCAGTACTACTGGACAGTAGAGGAATAAGTAAGAAGACTGATATTCTAGGCCAGCCATATAATTCAGGTTTGAAGATTAAGATTCAAGGAAACACTAGAAGGCCACTCCAATTCTAATGCTAAATGAAACATAACTTTACTAATTTAAAGATTAAAAGATTCAACATTGAAGTTAAGAAATACAAAATACAAAGGTTATTTACTGTACTTTACCAATTTAGGACCTCAGGAAAATTTTCTTAGAAGCCTCTAGGAGCTTAAGGTTGGTAGGTTCAGTGTTCAATGAATAGAGTACTGGGCCTGGAATCAGGAAAACTTGAGTTCAGATTTAGCCTCAGACGTTTACTAGTTATGTGACCCTGGTCAAGTCCCTTAACAGCTGTCTGCCTCAGTTTTCTTAACTACAAAATAGGAATAATAATAATATCTACTTCCCAGAGTTTTATAAGGATCAAGAAAGAAAAGATCAACAAGAAAGTATTTGTCAGGCACTTAGCACAGGGCGTATCACATAGCAGGCTTTTAATAAATGCTTGTTCAACTGGAATTCCATTTTTGTCCTGTCTTGTCCCCTTCTCATCCCCCATTTACTTGTAAGGACAGTTATGGCCAAGAAAGGTTCCTTCAGCTACATAAAAATTCTGTTTGTGAAATTACATCATTGCCCCATTCATAATTCTTGTCTTCTTAGGGTTCTTCTAGTTGGTAGGCTAAAGTTTCTGAGCTCTTGCTTTTGAAAAGCAGAAGAATCTCAATTTTGGATAGTGTTGTGTTTTCACCATTTTGTTTTGTTTTGTTGTGGGGTGTGTCTTTTTTGTTTGTTGTTTTTTTTTTTAATAAAACTATATAAAGCTTGTGGATCAAACAAAATACATTTCTAATTTTTTTAAATAAATGCTCATTCACCTTTTTATCCCCACTTCTCCCCAGACTGAATGTCTTACACTGTAAGCAGCCTCTGCCCTCATTAAACAATTAGCCTAGTTCACCTGCAGAAAGCACAACTGCCTAGTATATAGAATGCTGAACAAAATGACCTATGGAAAAAGAGAGAAGAAGATGGAGGGCAGAAGCAAAAGGGAAAGGAAGACAAAGAGGCAACTAGCACATACCTGGTAGGATGTGCAAACACAATCCTGCCATTGGCAACAGGCAAGCATGGAAGCCTGACTGCTTCTCTTCAGTGACAGTCACCAATGCCCCATTCATCATCCACACAAAACCAGCTCAGCTCTTACCACACCTGTCAAAGACTTTCAATACCAAATAGGAGTGTTTATATTTAATCTTAAAAAGAATAGGAAGCCACTGGAGTTTACTGAATTGGGTGGTAACATGCTCAGACCTAGGTTTTAGGAAAATCATTTTAGCAGCTCTGTGGAGGGTGGATTGGGGAGAGATGAAGCAGGGAGACCAACTACTAGGTTATTGCACTATTTGCTTGTTGGTGCTCTGGAATGCAAGGAATACTGGTTGGGGGTTGTAATTAGTGATAACAAGAAGGAAGGTAAAAACAACAGTGGGGAAACAGCTCAGCTGCTTGGAACATAGAGTACTTGACTTAAGAGTCAGGAAAAGTTGAATTTGGATACCCTCTCAGAGACTTAACTGTGTAATCCTAGGCAAGTTACTTAACTTCTCTCCATGTCAGTTTCCTCCTTTGCAAAAGAGAAAAATAATAGCCCTTACCTCCAAAGGTTTTTGTGAGAACCAAATTGTCTCTTTATACTTCATAGCCACAAACTAAAAGCAACCTGATATCTGGGGCCAAAATCCCCAAATACATTTAGTTCTGGTGACTAACTCCTTGCCAGGCTGGCGGATATATGTAATACATACATACATATATGCAGCACATACACACACATACATATATATGTGTATATATATGTAAATATATATGCACATATATAAAGTGCTTTATAAATCAAGTGATATATATGTGTGTGTATATATATGTATGTATGTATGTATGTATGTATTCCCCTATTCCCTAAACTGTATGCCCTAGAAGCAGACATTCTCTAGATGCCTATATAATCTCCTATAGCAAAGAAAGCAAAGATACTGTGTATATATATATATGTGTGTGTGTATATATAATGCATATATGTTTGTGTGTGTACATATTTTATGTATATATACACACACATATATACATATACATATGTATGTGTGTGTATATACATATATGATGTCCCCCAGCCTGGGAAGGAATTAGTTACCAGAACCAGATGTATTGGGGGTTTTGGTTCCCAGGTATCAAGACCAAAGGTTGCTTTTGTTGTGGCCATAAGTTATAAAGAGACAAACCACACACACATCCCTTCTCATCAGAAATGTTAGTGAGAGTGACTTTTTTCCTAGGAATGTATTGTTGGAGTAATTCACATCAGCAACCAAAGTAACTTCATTCAGCTTTCACTTAGGACCCATTGCCCATGACACAGGATCTTAAACGAATGTGCCTATCAGGATCTGCCTGTCAGAAGCTGCAACCTTATGTCTCTTCTCTATCTTACACCCTCTTCACCTCAGCCAGACACCATGCTTACTCACATCTACAGGGCTAAGATCAGCCAGTCTAGGATTGATTCTTGCTTCAACAACCACTGTATATAGGAAGCTGCCTCAAATAACAGGATTCTGCTTACGACTGGTGGCCTATTGCATAGTGACCCTTACAAGTCCCTTAATCTCCAAATGTCTCAGTTTCTTAATCTGAAAAATGAAGGATTTGGATTAGATGGCTTTCTTCCAGAAGTCAAGCTGAGGTTTCTTCCAGCTCTCAATCTATGATCCTATAAATCTAAGATCCTACGGTCTTATGTTGTATTGGTTTCCAAAAAGATTGCCTATTCCAATATTCAGTACATCTGGATGTTTGGAGTTTTATCTGGTGGTACTGCCTCCTTGGGCTTGCTTCCTTGGCTCTGGATCCATGACTCCCATTAACCAGCAGCCTCTGTGCCCATCCCGAGGCCTGAACCCCTCTTTGCTTCCAGCAAAGGATGATACTAGAAAACTGCCTCTTTGATCACCCTTGGCAATATCCTAAGTTATCAGTTAACACCTAGTTACCTTCTAGCTCTGTGGAATCATGATACTTTGTTCTTCCTCCCACTTGGCCCCAGCCCTTTAGTCAATAAAAATTTATTAAGCACCTTCTGCATGCCAGACACTGTGCTAAATGCTGGGGGTGGGGGATGGCTCTAATAGGTCATGAGAAATTGATTTCAATGGGTGGAGAGAGAGGAAGCTTTTTGTCCTAAATAGGGCAAGAATTCCTTGATTCATAACTGATTTTTTACTTGGAAAAAGAGTATCACTCTACTGACCTTCAGAGCTGGCAGGGTTTTGAATGTAAAAGATATATTCCGATTCTCAAGAAGGCAGAGCTGAGCAGGCAAATATTCTAGCAAAGAGTGAGTATGACTTTGGCTAGATAGAAGTAGTAGGTGTGTCTTCAAGACATAGATCTTGCTGGTTGGGGGGGGGGGGTCTTTCACATAACTTGGTTCTCTATCCTTCTGGTGGATTGGGTGAATAAAAACTTGGCTCTATTCTTCTCTCTTTTCTTTACCTCACAGATAAAGGAATAGAATCTTTTAGATTCTCCCTCTTCAGTCTTAGTTCTCTTCTCTACTGGACCACAAAGTAATAGAGAGAACATCATGGCTGCTCATCTGCTCAGTGAATAGGACGGAATATTGCTCTTCTAATGGGCAGAAAATTGGCCAGCAGTCATTTTCCCATTCTCTCTTCCTTTCTCTCTTTTGTGCCATTTTTTCTCTCCCAGTGTTCCCTTTTCCTTTCCCTCTTTTGCTTTCTCTGCTTGGAGATAGAAGGCCTATATCAAGGAATGCCCAACTTGGCTGAGGATATCTGTTGCCATCCTCCTTTCAGAAATAATTGTGTGGGATTAATATTTACAAAAATGTAAATTGTTCAGATAAACAGAATACTTAAATAAATCTATCTCAGAAAAAAGAAATTAAGTCATAAATGAGTTCCTTGAGAAAAAATCCTGGGACCAGATGGATTCACTAGTGAATTCTACCAAACACTTAAAAGAACAATCAAGTCCACTACTATATCAACTATTTAGGGAAATGGGCAAAAAAAAAATGAGTCCTAAAAAATTTCTTTTATGACACAAATGCAGTGTTGATACCTAAACCAGTAAGGGCAAAAACAGAGAGAGAAAACTATAGGTCAATTTTCAAAATTAAAATGCTAGCAAGGAGATTATAGCAATATATCACAAAGATAATAACACTATGATACCTAAACCTAAACCAGTAAGGGCAAAAACAAAGAAAAAAAAACTACAGATCAATTTTCAAAATAAATTTTAAAATGCTAGCAAGGAGAATATAGTAATATATCACAAAGATAATAACACTATGAGAAGGTGGAATTTATACCAGGAATGCTGGGCTGGTTCAGTATAAGGAAAACTAACAGCATAAATGACCATATTAATAACAAAAACAACAAAAACCACATTATCATTTAAAGAGATGCAGAAAAAGCTTTTGACAAAATACAATACTCATTCTTATTTAAAAAATAGTAGAAAGCATAGAAATAAATGCAGCTTTCCTTAAATTGATAAATAGTATCTTCTAAAAACCATCAGTGAGTATTTTCTGTAATGGGGATAAGCTAGAAGCCCAGCCAACAAGATCAGGGGTAAAGCAAGGATATTTGTTATAAACACTTTTATTTATTCAATATTGTACTAGAAATGCTAGTAATCACAATAAGTGAAGAAAAATAAATTGAATGAATCAGAATAGAAAATGAGGAATCAAAACAATCACTCTTTACAGATGGTAAGATGGCATATTTACAGAATCCTAGAGAATTAACTAAAAAACTAGTTGAAATAATCAACAACTACAGCAAAGTTGCAAGATATAAAATAAACTCATATAAGCCATCAGCATTTCTATACATTATCTACAAAGTCCATCAGGAAGACATAGAAAGAGAAGTCTCATTTAAAATAATTACAGACAATATAAAATACACGTGAGTCTACCTGCCAAGATAAAACCAGGAACTCTATAAACACAACTACAAAACACTTGTCATACAAATGATGTCATATCTAAATAAAGAAATACTAATTGCTCATGGATAAGCTGAGGTAACAATAAAAATGACAGTTCTACCGAATTTACTTGATGCCATACCAAATGACCAAAAAAGTATTTTAAAAAACTAGAAAAAATGATAACAAAATTCATCTGGAAGAATAAAAGGGCAAGAATATAAAATGAATCAATGAAAAAAATTGAAGGCAGACTAGTGTTATCAGATCTCAAATTGTATTACAAGATGGTTATCATCAAAACAATCTGTTAATGGCTAAGAAATAGAGTGAACATGATGGAGTATGATCATAATGGAATACTATTATATTATATAACAAACGACAAGTAGGATGGTTTCAGAAAAACCTGGGAAGCCTTATATGAACTGATGCAAAGTGAAGTGAAAAGAACCAGAAGAACATTGTACCTAGTAACAGCAACATTGTATAATGATCAACCATGAATGACTTAACCATTCTTAGCAATATAATGATCCAAGACAACTCCAAAAGACTCATAGTGGAAAAAATGCTATCCACCTCCAAACAAAGAATTCATAGAGTCTGAATGAAGATTGAAGCTTACTTTTATTAACTTCATTTTTCTTGGGATTTCGTTGGTCTATTTTCTCTTGCAACATAGCTAATGTGGAATTATGCTTTGCATGATTTCACATGTATAATCCATATCAAATTACTTGCCTTCTCAAGGGGGAAAGGTAGAGAATTTGCAAGATAAAATGCTAAAAAAATAATTTAAAATATTTACATGTGATTGAGAAAAAAATTAAAAAGAAAGAAATATGTGCCTAATATTTTTAGGATTATTGATTATAATATATTGAGGAGTGATATATTTTTTATAGATTGGTATGTTTGTACCAATGAAGAAATTTCTCCTGTAGTGAACATTCTTGGTGGTTCTCATCAAATATTGTTCTCTATCTCTTGAGCAAAATTGTATAGATTTAGTCAGTGCAATTCAGCCCACCAGGTGCTCTGGTGGCCACCACTAGCAATGATTCCTAGGGGAAAAGAGTATTGGTTCTTAGCAGATTTAAAATGTTGGGGCATCATTAACAGATAATTCATGGAAGGATGAGAGTATCCAGACAATTGGTGGAGAAAATCAGTCAGCCTCATTACCATTTAGGTCCTCTGGTCCCAGAACCTTTCCTTCAATATACAACCTGCTATTGCTATGCCCTAATGTGAAAATATCTATCCATCTAAACTAATAAATGAAGAAACTGAGGTACATGAATGGGGATGTGGCTTACCTAGGGTCACATAAGCAAGTAGTAATAGATAAGAAATTAGGATTAAGTGCTCTTTCCCCAGTGCTACCTTGCTTTCTATCATCCAAACTTAATAGAGCAGTGTACTGAAAGTCAGGAGACCTGTACTAATTCCTAGCTCTGTATCTTAGTAGCTACATGACATTTACTTTTCTGAGTCTCATTTTCCCTACCCTTTAAAATGAAGGATTCAATTGAACTCTAAGGTATCTTTCAACTATAATATTCTAAGATTCCATAATACTAAGCTGTCCCACTTTGCAAAACTGGAAATAAAGACAACGCTAAATTCAAGCCCACAAAGTACTTTTAACTATGCTAGGCACTCTAGACGAGTACTAAAGAAACAAAAGACATACCTCTCTATTCAGTCTAGCCATTCTGATTCTCCATGACCCCACTTGAGATTTTCTTGGCAGAAATACAGAAGCGGTTTGCCATTTCCTTCATCTCATCTTGCATAGAGGAAATTAAGACAAATAGGGTTGAGTGACTTGCCCAGGGTCACACAGCTAGTAAATGATGGAGGCCAGATGAGTCTTTCTGACTCTAGGCCCAGTGTACATCTGAGTTGGAAAACAAGGCCATCATTAAATTGAAGTTCACATCAGTTCAAACAGAGCTATGACCTCATGAACTTGGAAAGTCTGTCTAACAGACAAATATACCAAAGCCCATCCATGTCTGCCTATGCTATACAACTGTTGTCTAGTCCTCCCATTAGTTCATCGTAGAAAGTCCACCCAATGTGCTGAGGGCTTTGTCATTTTTTTTTTCACTACAAGAATATCAATGATACAAAGCTCTAATACTTTTATCTTTCACTCTTACTGCTTGATTAGCTCTTCTTCTTTTGTTCATAAGGTCTTTGATGACATCCTTTCCTTCACTCTTTCTTTATAATTCCTTGTCTTTAGGGAAGTAGAGCCTACTTATACCCTCTTCATTACCTTTTGGGTGAGTTTCAGTTTCAGTTTTGAGGAAACTGTCACTTTCTACAACTTTCAGTCCTATAACAACAATGGAAAACTAGTAACCTTAAAAAGATGAACCTTTGTTTCAGGAAGAAGCTTTGCTTAATTTTTTTTTTAAAATAAGCTTCTCTATTTCTCGAAGAAAATCCTGCTTTCTCTTCTTTTTCAAGGCTACCTTAACCCCTAACAATCACAATTAGGAGAACTATAAAGAGACGGTATATAATTCAGAATTAAGATATGTGTTATAGATAATAATATCATTAGAATTCAGAGAAAGGAATGAGTAGTATGAATTAGAATAGTTATGGAAGGTATAATGGAAGTGAAAGTCGGGATCAGGGAAGCCCATTTTCATCTCCTTGGAATGAGAGAAAGACTCTCATGGAAGAAATCCTGGAATCCTGCCCTCCCTCAATGCACTTAGCAAAAGACCATGATCTCTCTTCTCCCAAGTTCTTAACAATGCTGCTCCTCACACAGGTGAGGAATATCCAGTAATCATTCTCCACCAAGGAAGAGAATCGTATGTAAACAAGTTTAAGCCAGAGTACAGAAGAGTTAGGCCTTGAAAAATCAATTTCAGAGAAAAGGCAATATTTCATGAGTATGGTTTAGGAAATGTGAAATCATGATGCATAACTTAATAAATTGAAAAGTTTGTAAAAGGTAGTCCATAAGTACCAAATGTCAATTAATCACAAGGAGAGGTTGGGCTGTTGGTCTCCATATGAACTATCAGAGAACTATCCTATCCCTTCAACATGTCCCACTTGCCTCAAGATCTAACCCTCCTCCCTTACTATAAAGCCCGGAAAAGGCAGGTCTGCAGAAGGTATTTTGCTGCCAGATTTTGCAAGAAGGAGTCTTGTTGCTGGGAGCTCTCCCATGGAGGGGTAAGTGTTATTTTTCCTGACAGCAAAAACAACTGCTATGCACAAAAGGAAACTGGCTGCCTAGATAAGTTTTGCTCCATTTTCTTGCTCTATTTTTTTCTTTCCTAATTCAGAATGGCCATCCCCACTGGCACTAACCCAGACCTCCAGAATTGCTATGATTAGTCTAATTGGGAGCCAACAGGACTTCCCCTGGTTACTTCTCTTTCTTTCTTCTTCTAAGCCTGCCCAATATGATGAACTTTAGTCAAAAAAAAAAAAGGGGGGGGGCTGAGGAAGGGAGAAAGACCTGTTGCAAAGAAAGTCTAACTCTCTGAAACACATATCTTTTAAAAATGCTCCCTCTCTTGGGAATAAATATTAGCTCAGTTGATGCTCTCCTTCCCATTTTTTGTCAGCTATGCAGAATTCTTATTCCCTGGTTTGCTTCCCATCATTCTCTGCCCTTGCCATTCACACCCTCACAGACATTTTAAAGGGTTATATGGGGAAGCTGCACACTATATAATTCACTCCAAGTCATAATCACTTCCTTTTCATGTAACCAAAGCTCCATATATCAGTCAAGCCAAAGGGTAATAAATCATCAGTCTCCTACCCAGAGTCCAGCGCTACTGTGAAAGGGGATTTTGTCCCATTTCTCAAACTAAACAAGGACACAAGGTAGAATGCCTGCTCTTAGGCAGCCACCGTCTCTGCCTGCGCTAAACCAGCAAGACTGGAACATGCCACACTAAAGAGGCTATGATCCAGAAATTCAGCTCTGATTGAAAAGCAACAAGTGGCCAGCATCACCTGTCCATGGTGCTGGATGATCAGGGCCTCTTCATTAAGCAGATGACTGAGACCCTCAAGCGCATTACTATTTGGCTTTGAATGAAAGTTTCTTACTATTTTGAGGGAATCTGTGTGGGAGACACTGAAGATGTTAACCTGATAGGACAGAGGGAGTAGTGGAAGGGAAGCTGGATAGGCAAGTTATGATGAAGTATGAAAGAAAATATAAAATTCGGTATTCTTTCCACTACCTAAAAACAATTATCATTTTCTCCTAGCAAAACATCACCATTTCTTTCAATCAATTCCAGTGTAATCTTAAGTCCCTTTACAATTTGTGTTGTCATCCTCTAGGCTTGCTAGACTTGTCAGTGAAATGTGAGTTCCAAAATGGACCTTGATGTTCCAGATCTGGCATTCACTATCACCTCCTTTATGCATGCCATGTTTCTTTTAATGCAACCTAAGATAGCTCCTCTGGTTTTGATGTCATACAGTCTACTCATACTGAGATTGCCATCCACTAAGACCTAAAGTTCAGTAACCCAGAGGGAAGCCAGATGAGGAGAGGGGCTCAGGGAGAAATCAAGCAACTTAATTGGTTCATTTACAAACTTGGGAGGCTCATCAGGCCACTTAATTCCCCAGCCCTGTAAATATTATAAGCTTACCTGGGCACAGCTGAAAATGGAAATGGCTTCTTTGTTATACCCTAATTGGCCAAGGGGGAAGAAAGAGCTTTCAGTTGAAAAATCCCCAGCTAACAACTGCCTCTTCAGGGTATTTTTATTTTTATGATGTACATAGTATATACATTGTTATGCAGGGCCTGATGAGGCGTTGTAGAGAAAGCTGGAAGCATGACAGAGAGCTTGCCTTAGCCTTTACCGAGAGAGCCAGGAAACTCAGGAGCCTGGATTCTTCATTCTGTTGTTCATGAAAAACAAAACTGGGAGTGCCACCATATTTGTACTGAGGATATGGATGAGGCTAAGGGCCACTGTCCTCCTTCTAACAAAGCCAAGTTCCAGAAATTAAGCCCAAAGAAATGCTTCTGCAAAAAAATCTTCAATAATTGAAAAATCCAAAGAGGTAGTTAATGTACAGGGGTGCCCTTTTAGTGCCCAGGCTATTATAGATTTAATCCTTCCTGTTGAATAATTAAAAGTCCTGGATATAAATAATATCTGGCACTATATGGAGATATTTAGGGAGTAAATTTGTGTCTGTTTACCACTATAAATTCTCCTGAAGGGCAAGCAGTGACCTTCCTGTGTGCTTGGGCCTGGTAAAGAGAGATTTGTAAGCTATACCAAGGAATCTACCCCAAAGGCAGCTACAGTTGAAGTAAGATAACCACCACTCCTGAGAATTCATCTTATAGGCATTCCCCACATAGGATCCTAGATTTAGGGCTGGAAGGAACCTTGAAAGCTATCTAATTCAATCCCCTTCTTTTTATGGATGACAAGCTGAGACCCATAGTGGTTAAGTGACTGGCCCAGAGTCACAAAGGTAGTAAGTGGCTGTGCTCAGATTTGGACTCAAGTCTTAATATTTCATGTATCAATGTCATTTCACAATGTCATTATGAATAAAATTCACCAATATATCACCAAACCCTACTACGATATTCAGCCTGAATCTGATGATTCCACTCTTGAACCTTCTGCCCCCTATAATATTGTTTTTCCTAATGTGTTTTCAAGGACACAGTGTGATAAGGCAGGGCTGTGCTTCCTCACCTCTACCTCTTAGAATCTGTTTCCTTCAACTTAACTAAAGTTCTACCTTCTGCTTGAAGCCTTTACAGATCCTCCTCGGTTACTAGTTCTTTCCTCCCATTCTACTCTCCAACATTACCTCCTTGTTGTCATTTATAATTTTGTGTTTATCTCACATAGACCTTTATACATACCTATACCTAGTTGCTTTCTCTGAATAGAATATAGGTTCCTTGAGTGCAAGAAGTGGGAGTTACCTCACTCTGAGTATCTGTAAAGGCCTTAACCTAAAAGGGCCAGAGTCTCCCATTGCATCCTGAGTCATCTCCAGTCATCCTGATGAATATCTGGTCACTGGACCCAGATGGTTCTGGAGGAGAAAGTGAGGCTGGTGACCTTGCACTGCCTCCCTCACTCAAATCAAAGTCAACTGCAAGTCATGTCATCATCTCCCTGATGCCATGGTCCTCAAAAGGAAGGGCAAATACAACAACAATCCCCAGTGCCTTGCTCATAGCAAATACTTAATAAATACTTGTTAACTGATTGATAGACAATGTAGTAAGTGGGAAGGACACTAGATTAGGATTCCAGAGACCTGGGTCCTATCCTAGCATTGGCACTGACTTTAATTTTAACCCAATAGTTGTGTTTGTGTTTAATTAATTTTTTCCTGAATTTAAACATTAAGAAAAATGAGCATTTCTAAAAAGAGAAAAAGTTTTGTACATGAAATTGTAATCTCTTATTCTAGCTTGCTTTTTTTTCAATTACATAATAAATTCAACTTGTAGCTTTCATATTTCTATTGTCTGTGACTCTTTCTGGTCTTCCTTCAGCTCTCTTTTTAGAAGATGTTTAAAAGTGACTCTCTCTCTCTCTCTCTCTCTCTCTCTCTCTCTCTCTCTCTCTCTCTCATACACACACACACACACACACACACACACACACACACACACACAATGCTTTTGCTTCTTCTCTCTCCTCTCTCTTTCTCTCCTTTCCTCTCCTCTTTCCCTCATCATCCTCCCCTACCTCCCACTCTCTGTTAAGAAAATAATAAAAATAAAGCTCTTATAACAAATATTCATAGTCAGGCAAATCTCCACTACAAAACAAACTCCCCTGTTTTTGTATATCTAGGTCTTTTTCCTATTTCTTTAATCTTACTGAGTAGAGGCCCAGTAGTGGTGTTTCTGGGTCAGAGTTGAGCCCCGCTAATATTATCTGTTAAAGAATATAATAATATCTAGACTAACTGTTTTTCATGGTTATGAGGATCAAACATGATAAGGTGTATATATGACTCACAGAAGTTCAGAATTGGAGAGGATCTTGGAGGCTTAGTCCAACCAGAACCTAAACAAGAATCTCCTGAGAGAAATATTTAATAGTAACCCAAACCTTTGCTTAAAATCCCTAAGTAGGAGTAATCTCTAGCACTTCCCAAGGCAGCCCATTTTATTTAAGAGATTAATCTGATTTTCAAGAAGCTTTTCCTTATATTTGAGTGGAAATCTGCTTCACTACAATTTCCACCTATCGTTCATCATTCTATTCTCTAAGACCAAGCAGAAGGAATTGAATTCTTCTTTCCTACTTCATAGAATGTCAGACTTGAAATCAAGAAAACCTGGGTTCAAATACTGCTTCTATTATGAGCTATCTGACCATGGACAAAACACTTAACCTCTCTGATTGTCAGTTTCTCCATCATTAAAAATGGAGATGTTGTTGTCTGTAATCTCTACCTTATGGAATAATTATGAGGATGAAATTAGAGAATGTATATAAAATGCTTTGCAAACATGAAGGTGCTACATAAATGCTAGTTAACATTATTCTATGTGACAACCCTTCAAGTCCTTTAAGGTAGCTATACATTGGGACAACTAGGTGGGACAATGAATAGGACACCAGGCCTAGAGTTAAAAAGATCTAAGTTCAGATCTGGCCTCATAAATTTACTGGTTGTGTGATCCTGGAAAAATCACTTAACTTCTCTGCCTCCATTCCTCATTTGTAAAATGGGGACACACTGGAGAAAGAAATGGCAAACCACTCTAGTGTCTTTCCCAAGAAAACCCCATAGACAAATTGTCCATGGGGCCACATAGAGTTGGACAGAACTGACCGACCAACTGAACAAGTTATTCCTTAAAATATAAGCCCCTGGAGGGCAGGAAGTGGTTTTTTTTCCTTTCTTCATATCCTCAGTGTATAGTAAGCACTTAATACTTACACACTCAGTGTATAGCACACAGTATGCACTTAATAAATGCTTTCACTCCTAAAAATGCTCTTCTCCAGAAGAAAGGCAAATGGTGAGTTGAAACTCTATATTTTATATTCAAACACACACATGCACTCACACAGATGTGCACATTCTTACACTTTTTGAAGTCCCTTTTTTCAGCAATACAAGGCTATAAGAAAACTCCAAAAGACTCATGATGGAAAAGGCTGTCCACATCCAGAGAAAGAACTAGAGTCTGAATGCAGATTGCAGCAAACGACTTGCTCTCTTTGTTTTGTTTCTTCTTCCTTGTTTTTCATTCTATTGATTATAATTCTTTACGACTTGACTAATGTTTAATGTGAAGGTATATGTAGAACCTATATCGGATTGCATGCCACTATGGGGGGAGGAGAGGAAAGGGGAGAAAATCTGGAACTCAAAAACTTGTGGAACTGAATGTTGTAAACTAAAAGTAAGTAAATTTAAAAGAAAAGAAAAAAAAGGAATGAAGGACAGCAAAAAGAAAAATATTAAGCCCTAATTTACTTACAAGTGTAAGAAATCATTAAACAGACTCTACCTCTTACCAGAGCAGTCCCTTTTTCCTGTCCTCCCTTCCCCAATATGACTAGGATATTATTCTGCACTAATTTTACGGCTTTTAAAGTTCAAGAGCCTTGTTGATCCTGCACTTACAATTGTCCTGTAAGAAAAATCTTCAAATGCAGATACATATCTACAGGCAGGTCCAGAGGACACTGCTTCTCCTGGATATTCTGTTCTCATTCCCCTCTTCAGCCATTATTTATTTTTGTGGATTAATCCTACCTCTTTGGTAGCTACTCTGGAGAGGTCTTGGGGATTAATAAAGGCAGATGGGAACTTTTGAATGATAGCCCAGCACTCAGCCAGGAGACAAAGATGATATTGACTCTGACAGCCTATCTCAGAGACTAAAAATCTCTAACTTGCAAGTCACTGGCATTTTAAAAAGGACTTATGAGTCTAGAGCTTGGTTACCTAGGTGTCCCATGACCAGCATTGATTAAAACCCCAGAATAGTTGACAGAGCTGATGTCCTCTTCTACATACATAACATTGCATTTTCTGGGGTGGCTAGGTTGTGCAGTGAATAGAGCACCAGCCCTGGAGTCAGGAGGACCTGAGTTCAAATCCAACCTCAGACACTTAACACTAACTAGCCGTATGATGTTGGGCAAGTCCCTTAACCCCAATTGCCTTCCCCTCCCCCCAAAAAGAAAAAAAAAACACAGGGAGGTGGTTTCAATCTATCTGATTGAATCTTTCAATCAATCTGGGGGAGCCAAAAACCTATCTGGGCCAGAAGCTAATTAGCAGAGTTTCTCTGGTTTGTTGCCTGATATTTCAGGGAGCACAATGGAGCAAGAAGCTGAGCTGGGATAAATAAGTATACAGGTCCAAAGGTGGATGGACTACCAAGGACCATTTTCAAACTGCTTCATGTATCTTGATAATGAACCAGGGCTCGTCAAGTTCCTATTTCCTTTGCAATAAATGCACAAGGTTATTATTAAGGTGTGCTCTGAACAAAGGCATTGCCTTTAAATAACAAGAGCATTTGTCATCTCTTGGTCCCTCCTCCTACTTCTTTTTTAAAATCCAGTCCTTATATCTTTTTATCTCAAATACTTATCATGAGATCTTCTCCAGGGAAATTTTGAGATTTGTATTGACTGATATGCTACTTAGAACATATACAACACCCCATTCCTGATCCAAAACTATTTCTTGGGTATCACAAATTGAAAGAATCACTCTGAACCCAAAGTTTTACTGTAGACTCCACTGATGGCTACATAGTCTCATTTGCATTTAATTAGCTCTTCCTGACTTCAACTCAAAGTAGGATAAAGACAACTAGACATTTGTCCCTGGGCACTGAAATTAAGAAACTGCTTACAACGCTTAACAGTCTTTCAATAACATTAGAACAATGGATCTTGATTCCTAGTTAGCTAAAATTACGTTATGAAATTATCAAATGCAACGATTCCTTCTCCAGGTGAGTTTCCCTGGAGCTTAGTACCCTTATTACTTTCCTTTCCCCAGTAGTGGCCTAGAGGTGTCCCACAAGGTCTATAACCTTCAGGAGACAATATCCTAAACTCTCTCACCCCCGTGGACCTTGTGTTCAGTCAACTTGTATTTATTAAGTACTTACCATGAGTCAGCCATGGTACTAAGGGCTGGGGATTCAAAGAAAGGCAAAAACAATCCTTGACTTCAAGATGCTTATATTGTAATGGGAAACAATGTATAAATGATTAGGTACATACAAGAGATACTCAAGAGTACATAGATGGAAAGTAATCTAAAAAGGAAAGCCATTAGTAGCTTGGAGGACCGGGAAATGTCTCGCGTTAGGAAAAGGAAGGAAGAAAGGGAGGGAGTGACGGAAGGAGGGAGGGAAAGGAGGATGGAAAAGAAGAAGGAAGGAAAAAAAGGGGAGGGAAAAAACAGACATTTATTAGATGAGATTTGAGCTGAGAGTTGAACAAAGCCAAGGAAAGTATTAGGCAGAAGTGAAGGGTAGAATATTCTGGGCCTGGGGGACTAGCATGTTCCCTCAATAGGATTTTTATTAAAAAGTTGAATTGAGGGCATATTTTTAGTAAAAATTTTTAAACTTTTATTGATAGCTTTTGTTTTTACATTGTATCCATTTATGAGTGTGTTTTCCCCTTCTACTATTCAATGACCCTTTCTTTGTAACAAAATTGTTTTTTTTTTTAATTCAGCAAAACCAATCTCTGCTTTGATTATATCAGACAAGACATGTAGCATCCCACAGCCACAATTCCCCTCTCTAATAGTTGGTGGAAGGTGTATTTCCTTATCTCTTCTCCAGAGGGAACTAAATTTGTTCAATATGATTCCATAGTATTCACTTTCATTTTATTTTTCTTTTCATTTACATTGGTGTAGTCCTTGAGTATGTTTTTCCCCTTGGTTCTATTTAATTCATTCCATATCCACTTATATAAATTTTCAAATTTCTCCAAATTCCCTATATTCATTATTCTTTATGGTATAATAATATCCTATTACATTTATCAACCACAACTTATTTAGTTATTCCTCAATCAATAAGCAACCATTTTGCTTATAATAACAATAATGATAGCACTCATATCACTTTAAGGATGGCAAAGCGCTTTATATATGTTGTTTCATTAATTCTTATAACAAACCTGTGAGGTAGATGCAATTATTATCCCCATTTACAGATGAGGAGACTGAGGTTAGAAGAAGCTAAATTATTTGCCTTTGGTCACATAGCTAGTAATTGTCTGAGGCAAGATTTGAACTTAGTCTCTTTGACTCCAACATACTATCAACTGCAAAACCTAGCTGTTTCTTTCTTCTTTGCTACTTACTGCTAGAAGTGCTATAGTGATTATATTCTTTGTACATGGAGCTTTTTTGTTGTTGTTGGGTTTTTTTTTTGGAGGGGGAGGGCAGGGCAATTGGGGTTAAGTGACTTGCCCAAGGTCACATGGCTAGTAAGTGTCTGAGGTAGGATTTGAACTCAGGTCCTACTGACTGACACCAGGGCCAGAGCTCTATTCACTGTACCACCTAGCTGCCCCTTTGTTGTTGTTAATGACCTCTTCTGGGTATATACCTTAAGGTTAGATCTCTGAGTCAAAGAGCAGGGACATATTAGTCTATTTTTTTCATATAATTCCAATTGTTTATGCCTCAAATGAGATTACCTTGGGTTCTTTTATTGACAATAATGGTTGGATGATTCACATCTCTACCAATGCTTGGTTGGTTGCCAGAATGACATCACTATATTGGAGTCAAGGCATGGTGTGTCCAACTGTGGTCAATCAAATGGTCCGAGCTCAGAAGGCTCTACCACAGGTCAGGCACAATGAACTTTTGGAGTGGAGATGTCTCTAAGTTTGCCCACACACGTGCCCATTACTGAGGCAAAATATTTGGGATTGTCCCTCTGCCATCCACATCCCCCACACATACACTTCAGACTGCACATTGACTTTATGTGACATTTCTTCTCCCTTCAAGGCTCCCTGACATTCATTTTAACCTGATTTCACCTGGATAAAAATGAAAAATGTTGGGGTGGGGGGAAAAGGTTGACTATACAGAATGATTTGTCCAGGCTTCCTAGCACAGTCCTGTCCAGTACTTTAGAAGTTCCTCTGAAAAGCAGAAAGGGCCAACAGTCCTTTTGCTGGTTATGAGAGTTTGTTGTCTAGCACTTCTAAATCCTCAGAAAAGTGACTCCTAAGCTTGATTGTGCTTCCAAAGCTCCCAACCCACTATAACCTCCAGGTACCTTCTCCACATTACCATCATGGATAGACCTACTATCTGCTTCAGGCCTAGGAAAACTTTGTTCTTCCTTACTAAGGTCTTCAAGAACTCCATTCAGTTCCTAAAAAGCTAATTGTATCATGACAAAGTCATCTGAACCAGAGGAAAAGCTACTGCCTCAATTTTCAAATGGCCATTCTTATCCCCTACTGTGCATTAGGCCTTGTGATCCCCTTAACTTCAGCTCTCAATTAGATATAATGAGGTTTTTCACTGGCTGAAAAAAGAAAATTTCCATTTAAATGTGTAGTTAGAGATTTTTAGCCACCCTACCTACCCCCAACCCTTCCTCCCTTAAGAATGGTAAATCTAAAGGTTGAATTAGCAATTCATCTTTTAAATTAAGATTACTTTATGCACACTGAATTCAGACAGAATAATAATTATTTTGTGCTAAACACCAATTATATTGGATGCAACACATTGATGGAGGATTAACTGCACTAGGACAAGTCATGAGGGTAACAGTTAATTCTGCCCAAACATGAAGGAGAATCAATGAAGCATCATACTTGCAGGGAAAAGAGGAAGGGTAGGAAGAAGAGAGAACAGAAGGGAGAACAACAGGAGAAAAAAATCAATTACTATGTCATGGATGAAATGTTTTCTAAGCCCCAGCCCCCAATTCTGAATTTCCTTTGTGAGCACATTGCCTAAGAAGTCTGCATTAAGTCATCAGCTACAGATAAACAGAAAATCATCCTTCTTTGCTCCAGCCCACACTACCCCACCCCCAAAAAGTATATCTTAGAAATGTAAATTCAGAGGGATCCAGGCTGGCTAGTGCAAAACAAATACACAGATGAAAAATGCTGAGATCCTCCCAATTCTTTTTTTTTTTTTTTGGAGGGGGGGAAGGCAAGGCAATTGGGGTTAAGTGACTTGCCCAAGATACCACAGCTAGTGTTAAGTGTCTTTGGTTGGATTTGAACTCAAGTCCTCCTGACTCCAGGGCTGGTGCTCTATTCACTGTGCCACCTAGCTGTCTCGATTCCCCCAATTCTTAACAAGAACATAAATACCCAGGAGGTCAAATATAGCATCTCCTTCATCTCTCAGTTCTGAGGACTGGGCCTCCATCCTAGCCCCCCAGAGGGATCTGGTGTTAATGAAATCAAATCTGCCTCCCCCAGGCTCACAGTATAGTTTAGACATCCCCCAAAATAGCAACTTCATGGAATTCTGTCTAATTGTTTCTCCTGGCCACTCTATATAGAATACTGTAACTAGAGACAGATACCATTGGAACTTATATTGTGTAGGCCAAAGGGAAGGGGATTTTGAGATGACTGGTTAAGTATGGAATAAACAGACAAAGAAAATCCTGGAGCTTTAGCCTTCCTAGGAATGACTTAGGTGATCAAGGAGTAGGAGATATTTTGGAGTCACAGAGCATTAGTCAGCAGTTTTTGTGATTTGATCCATCACCACCTACCACATCTAAGACAACTTTGGAAAGTTGCTGCTACATAGACAGACTTGGGCAGGGAGGACATGAGACCCCGCTTAAAGAGCTCATCACCCAATTACTTTCTAGTTTAATTATTCTTGCTAAGTAATTGCTCAATTAAAAGTTACCAAGAAGTTGTCCATCTGCTTTGCTTTTGTTTAATATTTTTTTTCTCCCAATTACATGTAAATACAATTTTTCACTCTGGTTTTTAAGAGGAAGTATATAGTGCCATAGAAGAAGCGTTGGTTTTGAAGGCCAAGAGCTTGGGTTCAAATTCCAGCTATGTCATTTACCACCACTGTGTGACCTTGGGTAAGTCATTTCACTGCTCTGTTTCCTTATCTGTAAAAGGGGGTTAGGGCTAGATAACCTTTAGGGTCCCTTACAGGTTATAAGAAATTCCTCACCAGGAATTCCCTATACTGATGAAATCACACCCAGTCAAAACAAAATAAAACATGTGTATTTGTTCTTATTTCAAGACTTTTCTCATCAAGGACTACCAGTGTTTTCAGTGACCTTTAAATTTACTTCCCTGAGGCAAAGTTCTAATGATTTATCTCTAAATATGATACAAGAAGTATGGGATTTATCCATTAGCTCCTTGTCATAACCCTAAGTCAACTCTGCATTTGGTTTTAATTTAATTTTCTGGTGAGGCCAACATATATGTTACTGTGAGAGTCATTGTGTCAGGGATATCCAGAATCAGGAAAGCCTCCTTCTCTGCTTGAAAGTGAGACCTTTCAAGTCCACTCTAGCCTAGCCCACAGTGACCTCTGCCACCCCTGGGTCACAGTGCTAAAGCGTTTTGGCCCTTCACGTCTTAACCTTTAATGTAAATATGTAACTAATAATGGTATATTAGCTTTGTCACCTCAAGTAGAGGAAGCTCCCATAGGCCAAAATATTTAAAAATTCTGTTTCTTCTGCATCCTTCACAGAACCTTGCACAGAATTAAACACATGCTCTTAGTGCTAACTTGAGCAAATCATTTAACCACTCCTGGCCTTAGTTTCCTCATCCATAAAACTGGGATAATAATAGCACCTAATTCACAGGGTTACTGTCAGGATCAAATGAGATGATTTATGTTAAAGCACTTTGTACATCTTACAGCACTACATAAATATTAGCTATGATTATTATATGAGTATTATTTCAAATATCCATTTCAATACACAGATGAGTCCAAGCTTCTGACAAAAGCCAAAGGGTTAACTTTCTAATACAAACACTGATGCATAATGATTTTGAATGGCACTCTCTCTCCAAGCTGCATGTATAATTTTTCTAAAGCAACATTATTTTATGCCACAACTCTGCACAGAATATTAAAATGATAACATGGCATATCAGTGGTTCACAACATTTTCATACCATCTTTCCACAAAGGACTTCACCAACTCCTTTCGTCTGCAACTTCTAGGCCTCTTCTGCCCTAGAACCTGTAAGGCATCTTTTTTTAATTACTCAGCAAATCTTAAAGGTAAGAGATAGGAAGGGAGGAAAGGGGAAAAGGGGATGAATATAGCAGAAGGCCCAGGAGGTTAGAGAAAACTGGCCTACCCCATTCACAAAATCTGTTCTTTACTAAAATTACTATTAAAAAAAAACTGTTCTGAGCTATGCTCTTGCCTCAGTGGCTCCTTAAGGATACCTCCATGGAAATGTTACCCTTCCATTTCTCCAAGAGCTTTTGAGGCATTTCTGGTTCGTTTGCAGACTGTGTTTGCAATGATTTCACTACCTCTGAGCTGCTAGCCTTTTCTCTTTTCAACTTGAAGGCAGATCCAGTTTGTCACTAGTGAACAATGAAAAAGATCCCACCCCTTACTTTCAGAGAACAAGGTTCAGAAATCTATAAACCAGATGAAAAGAACCATGATGCCAGGAATTCAAAAGAAAATTAGGATGCTTTGGATGTACTGAGATTTTAATTAATATGTGTGTAATACAGTACTGTTAATATTGTGTAGTAATTAAGAAAAAGAATTATTTCACTCTATACCAGGAAGTACACAACTCATATGCAGCCTAGAGTTAACTGTTAACCAGTGGCTCTTTCATCATGGTCATAAGGAGACAATTATTCTCAGGATAGACCCAAGACAAAATGGCAAAGCAAGACATAATGATCTTTCATGCTCCTTTGTTCTCTTTCCTGTCTCTCCCCCTCCTTTAGGCATTCTCCCATAGCACTAAACTTCCTCATTCTTCCATCTGGTACCCAGGGCTATTCAAAGATGCAGTCCAGCTGGGTCCATCTTCCCTAAACAATGCTCCATAGATTATAACCTTCTCCTTCTATAACCTGAGTCCAAAAGCCTATTGGTGCTGGACTCTTCTCATTGGTGGAGATGGAGGCCATGTGCCTGTGTGAAGAGTGGGGCAGAATTGGTAAGAATAAGAACGAGAAGTCCATTCTCTTCATACTTGTGAACCACTTCAGTGTCTTCAGGTTTCCGGTACTTCTGGCTACTAGTTTCAAGAGAGAACTTAGAAAATGCCAATCCCACTTCAGTTTACTATAAGACTCTGCAAAGAAGTGGACACAGGAGGAGCTGGCCATCTCCATCATGCCCCAACCCCAACTTGGTATCCTATAGCCCCAGGGAACTTCCCTTAGGTAAGATCTAGGAGTCTTTCCTTTGGTAGACTTGAGTTGCCTTGTTTTCAATGGGAGAGCATCTTCACTCTGTATTGGCTGATATACATTCTCCCATGTAGACTTCCTCTGGTTTCTGTTTTTTGCTATTCCACTTGGATAAATGGGTTTTCTTTGCTACCTGTGTGTATGTTCATTGTGGAACTAGTGTTTGGTAGGAAAGGGCCAAGCCTTGGATATAAAGCATGAGGTTCTATTTCCTTAATGAAAGAAACAGTGATTAGAAATTAGATTAAACCTGAACACCGCATCCCATAGACTAATAATGTGTAAGGGAGCAGATAAAATTCTCCTCTCTGAGGAGAATGGCAGCGCCTGGTCCCAACTTCCTGCTTCCTATCCTGGAAGGAATTAAAGTCTCCCCTGAAGAAGGCTAGGAGGGAGAAAAGGCTAACTATGTCAATCTTCCTTTAAGCTACAAAATAATGCCCTCATGCTACACATGGGAGATGGGCCTTGCTATACCTCCATCACACCTTTTCAACCCTGTGTCTCATTCTCTCCTGGTAGCAAGCACTGATGGACAAAGACAGACAGTGCCAAGTTGGCAAAGGCTAATAATGGTTTATGTGTTGTCCATTGATTCATCTATAGAGATCAACTAGTCCAACCTCCTCATTTTATGGATGAGGAAATTTCAAAGAGAGGGGAGGCAACCTGCCTCAGATCATGCAACGAATTAATCACAAAATTAAGTCTAGAACTGAGGTTTACTGACTCCCAATCCAGTTCTTTCCATTACATTCATTTATTCATCAATAATGCATTACTATAAACAAGAAAGTAGGAGCTAGATGCTTGAGGAGATACAAAAATAATTAAGACATAGCCTCTAATCTTAAGGAGTTTGTAGTATCAAAAAGGGGGATGCCACAAATACAAAAATGAAATATTATTCAATAAATATAGTGATAATACAAAATTAAAAAGAAAGAGACAACTGAAAAGGGCTATATTTTTCTAGGAAGAAAATGTAAATTTTCAGGTGAGGAAACAGAAAGGACTTTTTGGCAGAGTTGGAATTTAAGCTAAATTTCGAGGAATGAGTATTATTTCAAAAGGCAAAGGAGGAGGCTGGGGCATTTTGAAAACAGGAAATGATGAAAACAGAAAGTACTCTGGCCATGACAGGGGTAGTAAATAGTCCAGTTTAGATGAAAAAGAGTGTATGTGGAAGGGATTAATATGAGATATTATTATAGGGGAGGTAGGAAAGTACCAGATTTGTAAAAGGTCTTAAAGAACATTATAAGGAAGTTAACCTTTATGTGTTGGGCATTAAGTAATCATGAAGGGGGTAAGCAGAAGAGTTGTGACATGATCAGCTCTGTACCTAGGGAAGATTAATCAAAAGTTGGAATGAAGGATGGAATCAGGTAGGATGGTGAGAGACTAGAATGGACAAAGCCCTGGATTTAGAGACGGGAAGACATGAAATCTCACCTCTAAGGCTTACTAGCTGTATAATCTTGAGCAAATCACTTAACTTCTCTAACCTTCAGGTTCCTTATCTGAAAAATGGAAATTCCAATAGCCTTATCTTACACGGTCATTGTGAGGGTCAGATGACAATGCCAACCTTAAAGTGTTATACACATGCCAATCCTTATTTTTATTGTTGGAGAAATTTGAATTTCTACAAGGACCTTCAATGTATTCTAAGGGGTTAAATAATTTGGGAACTTCAGGTATTGTGGCAATGAAGATATTAGAGGCAGGAGATATTTAGACCCTGATTCAACATTACCACACAGGTCAAACTGCCTGCTTTATGGATGTATATATGGCCAGCTTTGTTTATGTCCATTCATTCAGTGATATAATTGGGTAAACCCACCAAAGAAATTGTGGGTATAACTAGTCTCACTTCCTAGGCCATAATATGGGACGTCTGGGTCTTGGACAGAATTGTTTGGGTTATCAACCAACCACCATGCTGTGAAGAGGGGATCGGGTCAAATAATATGATAAATGTAATATTTGTTCCTCATAAAGCAGCTTGGTTGGTCATGGATGCAGAGTTGTATCTTCTGGGAACTGCCTAGACTAAAAAAGGAGACAAAGAAGAAAAGAGGTAGGACAAATGAAGTTACGATCCCTTGGACAAATAAATATTCCTTTACTTATTCCAATGGGCATCATTTTTAAATTTTTGTATCCCTACCAATAAAAAATTTCAGAGCATGTATACCCAATGTGTGTATATTTAATTATAAATTACACACATGAACCATTGGACTAATATTTATGTAACTATAAAATATGAAAAACAGAAATTTAAAAAGATGAAATAACATTTGACACTAAAGTCAATAGATAGCTTTTCAAATTCATGAGTAGAGAAGTGACATGGTAAGACCTTTTCATTAGGAAAATCACCATGACAATTGTGTGGAGAATGGAATGGAGAGGAGTGAGTCTTGAGGCAGAGAGACCAATTAGGAGACTATTTCAACAGACCAAGTAAGAAGTGAGGAGGACCTGAACCAGGATGGTGATTGTATTATGTGGAAAGAAATCAACAGATTTGAAAGAGCTATAGAAGTGAAAATGAAAAGGTCTGGGAATTAAATGGATATGTGCATTGAGGTAGAGTAAAGAATCAGAGATGACACTAAGCTTTTGAACCTTGGTGACTGCCTGGAAAGATGGCAGTGGGAAATGCGGAAGATAGGTGGGCTCAAGGGGAAAGATACTGCAATAAGGTATGTAATGTCAATCACAACCCATCCATATGTGTTCCTCCTGATTGACTTCATTCTGTCCTACCCAAAAAGAAAAGGAGTGAGAAGTGGTTCTTATTCCTTGGTCACTGATCCATGGGATGACAAGGATGGGGAGAATATCCCAGGGAAGAAGATGGGAATGTTCACAAAGGCATGGGCACAACACTGTTGTGAGCATTCAAATAGTGGTTAGGTAAACTGAGGGTCTGTTGAGGTACCAGTTTCTGGCTCATAATGGGGAGAGGTTGTGACTATACACAATAGAGGGAGGAAGTGCAGTAGGGGAATTTAGGGAGATAAGGGTAAGTGTCGTATCAGATATAAACTTCATTGGATGAGACCCATCTTCCTTACTGATTGATCGACCCTGTCCATCACCTTGGACACAGCTACATTATTTGATTCAGTAGACATCAACATAAACAGTTAAGAAAATACGATGCCCTCTAAAGCAGCTCTAAGTCTTCTATTTCACTAGGTCCTCTACTTACACTAAGCCTTAATGGACAGGTCTATCTTGCTCATTTATTCAGGGCAAGTCTATTTTATAGCTGAGTGCTCCTAAGTTTTACGATTTGGTGTTGCTTGGATGAGGACAGAGCTCAGTGATAAATTGTTGATTTCTAGAGTAGGTGGCAGGCTTGGATGGAGAAGATGCTATTGGGGCTGGACTTTTCCATAGGTGCATTTTCCAGAAAAGATGCAATATAGATCCCTGCAGAAAGGTAAATTGGTTCTAATCAGATTGATCATAGAATCCCAGATTTTGAGCTAGAAGGCCTTAGATAGCCCGTCTTTGTTGTTCAATCTTTTCAGTCATGTCTGACTTTTCATGATTCCATGTGGGGTTTTCTTGGCAAAGATAATGGAGCAATTTACCACTTCCTTCTCCACCTCAATTTACAGGGAAACTGAGGCAAAGAGGGTTCAGTGACTTGCCCAGGTCACACAGCTAGTAAGTATCTGAAGCCAGATTTAAACTCAGGAAGAGGCATCTTCCTGGCTGCAGGTCCAGCACTCTATCCACTATGACCCCTAGCTGCCCCAGAAAGGTTATCTAGCCCAGTTCAAAACTGAAACCCAGAAAGTTTAAGTAACTAACTCATCTCTACCTCGTAGATTCCTTAGCTTTCTTCAAATTTCAGCTGAAGTTTCACCTTCTACAAGGTTTTCTTGCTTCCTTTTAATTCTACTGCCTTCCCTCTGAAACCACCCCCATTTTTTCCTGTCTACATCTTGTTAATACTTAGTTATTTTCCTGTTATCACCTCCATTAGCCTATGAGCAGCTTGAGAGCAGAGACTACATTCTTTTTCTTCCTTTATATCCCTTTCTTAAGGTCTTAACACTGTATAGGACATAATAGGTACTTAATAAATGCTACCTGATCAACCAACTAACTTTGCCAAGGTCACACAAGTGGTAAAATGATAGAGTCAGGATTTGAACTTCAGGTACTTTCATCCCAAATACAATCACCTTTCCACTATACTAGAATACCTAAAAACAAAATATCCCCCAAATTAACATTCAGGTGGACAACCTAGTATATGGGTATTCAGCAGATGTTGAAGACAAACATTAAAGCTAAAAAGGTCATTTGGTCCTACCTCATTTTACAGATGAGTAAATGGAGACCCAGAGAAGTAATAGAATTTGTCTAAGGTCACCCAGCTAGTTAAGCTGGCAGACTTTAACCTGACTCTCTTAGCTCCTAAATGCTTTTTTCCTCTACACTAGCTTTCCCTTTTTTCACAAAAAAACCTATGGTAGAGGCCCTATAGTCAAAATTCCTGTTTTCTTAGGGGACTGTAGAAGTGAGGCCAGAGTAATGATCAGAAATGTGGGTGCCTCAAGGTAGACCTAAGAGATTGATCAGAAAGTTTGTGGATTCTTTGATTTCTTCTTCATGAATATCCAATTTTGGAAGTATCTGAGATACTATTACATCCAGAATCTTTTTTAATATAAAAAAAAATTAAATAATCAAAATGAACTCACACACCCCCCAAAACATAAGCAAAGTCTGGCCAACAGGTTATGAGTCTGGTTCCCCTGTACATACAGTTACATATGAAAAACAGAACTCACTCCCCAAATCACAAAAACATTCACTTGAAATGATATATAAGTGGTTAGGGATATTGAGGTTAAGTTCAATTAAATAGTTTCCTCCCCATATTGTTCATTCCATTGAAAAGATATTTTTCTATTTTAGCTATAGTTACAGCCAGAACAGTCAACGTGAATTCATTTGTTTTTTTTTTTATTTTTACTTTTATTTTTTGCCTAGTCATCTGTAAACAAGATCTATTAAAATAATTAAATGCAAATTCTGTAATTTCCGCAACATTTAACTCAAAAATAGCAGATTTTGTAAGAATGAGTATATTTAGCACTAATTTGGCTCTTAGCTTACTTTTGTCTAATGGCATATTTTAGAGTCATCTTCTGTGGATTGGGAGTTATGCTACATATTTTGTAAACTACTTCCTGGAGCTTTTTTAAATGGTCCTTTTTTTGAACACAACCTATGAAGTGTGTAAAACATCTTTTTCCCCTCTTCCTCAAGAAGGCAGTATTTCATTTTCAAACATCCCATTTGTTGTCCAGGAAGAAAGAAGACAGAGGAGAGAGTTCACACTTTGAGGAAACTACCAAGTTTGTGTTCCTAGTGATCAGAAAATGGCAGAGGTTCAACTCACTTCAAATTCAGTGGAAGGGAGAGAGAGGGGGAAGGAGGGAAGGAGAGAAGGAGGGAGGGAGAGGAGAGAGGGAGGAAAGAATATATATATATATATATATATATATATATATATATATATATATATATATATATATATATACATACACACACACATACTCCTTGGCTACCACTATAATGTCCACACAAAGACATTCTGTATAATAGATATTTAGAAATGTAAAAACAGAAGGGGGAGGAGGGGAGGGAAGAAAAATACCACACTCAGACTTATTTAAATCTCAGAGACTACCTCTATGATAAGAGAGTGGACATCTGAGTCAGTGCAAATTTTATCTGAATTGACTTTCCCTCTCCATCTCCACCTCCATCCCTCTCTCTCCTTCCTTCTTTCCAAAAAGGAGAAAGGATAAGTATAACCTCACCTAACCTCAGTGATTGGTTCCATGAGAATACAACCTTAGATATTTTGCAAGAAATAATTTAGTCCACAGAAACAAAGTATGAGTCTACACATGGATGAGAGGCATCATGATATGGTGCTCAAAAAAAAAGAGAGATTTGGAATCAGAGAAGGCAAATTCAAATTCTACCTCTATCACTTATCTGTTTAACCTTGGGCAAATAAGTCACTTAAAACTTCTAGAACTCAGATTCCTCATATGTAAATGGAAGGACTAGACTAGATGGCTTAAAAGATCCCTTCTAGCTCTAAATCTATTATCAATAACAGGCCAAAATAAAGGCTATAAAAGTTTAAAATCTATTGAAGGAGACAACATGTATGTACATATTCATATATGTATGTGTAGATACATATGTATACATATATGTATGTTTATGTATACATGTGTCCATAGAATAAATATAGAGTAGTTTAGGGAGAAAGGGTAGGTTCTCATCTTTTCAAAGACCAAAGACAATTGTAGGGTGTTTCTGCTCTTAGTTGGGCTAAATTGGATGCCAATATTTGGATGAACTAATAGTCCCATGGATCCTGACATCTACAGATTATCAGAGGGATCCCTGAGGTTTGCAGTTAATTGGTAGACATCCTAGTGGAGAAGAAATTGGGATTCCACCTGAGAGGCAGAGTACCAGAGAACAAAGCAGAAAGATCAAAGACCAACGAGTACCTGGGAAACTGGCAAGCAGAGGACTATTGCTCAAGATTGGGAGGTTTTAAATTGGAAAATCCTTAAGAGATCTTCTAGGTGAATGTCTAGGGATAATAGATGAGGAGACTAAAGCCTTGATGATGGACATGAATTGCTAAAGATTAAACAAATAATGAGGAGGAGAAGGAAGCTGGGATTTAAACTCAGGCCCTAGGTCAAGAGTTAGCAGGCTCTAAGTTGGGTCCTAAAGATACAATGATGTCCTATAAGGAGTATGTTAAAGTGGGACTAACTCTTTCCTTTTCAAAAATTCCCAAACCTAAAATTTAACTAAGTAATAAAGACTCTCAGATGAGTTCAGACAATGCTTCTCAAAACAACAAGCTATGATACACAGCTGGGGAACAGAGCAAAAGCAAAATACTGAGCACCAACATGGCACATGGAAGAGAAAAAGGTAATTGATTAGAGTCTGATCCTAGAGGAGAAGTAGAGTTCAGTGACTGAAATTGGAAAAGTTGACTCAAACCTAGAGATCTGGGCACCCAGAACCAGAAAATGCTCTTTAAAGCTTTTAAAAATCCTAAAATTTTAAAGAACAAAAGGTAAAAAAATTCAAGTGAATTAATGTAAATAAATGTTGAAGAAGGTGGCCTAGCCATAGCAGGTCTCAAACTGTAGCAGCAATTATCAAAACTATCTGGGGCTGGCTAAGAAATAGAGTGGTGGATCAGCAGAATAGATTAGGTACACAAGACTTAGCAGTAAATGACTAGTGTTTGATATACCCAAAGACTCCAACTTTTTGGACAAGAATTCACTATTTGATAAAAACTACTAGAAATACTGGAAAACAGTAAGGTGGAAACTAGGTATAGACCTACATCTTACACCATATACCAAGATAAGATCAAAATGGGTACATGATATAAACATAAAGTCAAATTAGAACAGCAATCAATGGCTTACCTGTCAGATCTATGGAGAAGGGAAGAATTTATGAGCAAATTAGAGATAGAGAGGATTACTAGACTGCTAGATGTTTGAGGCCAGAGATGAGTCTTCCTGACTCTAGGACCAGTATCCTATCCACTGTACTGCCTAGCTGTCTCTCCCTAAACTGCCTTGTATTTATTCTATGAATACACACATATATATGTGGGTATAAATATATGAATATGTATATGTGTACTGTCTCCCTCAATAGAATATAAACTCCTTGAGAGTAGGGATTGTTTCATTTTTGTCTTTGTACCTGAGCTGTACCAACACAGAGTAATATAGGCAGCTCCATGAATAGAGAGCTGGGCCTGGAATCAAGAATACTCAGGTTCAAATCCACACTTAGATACTCACGAGCTGTGTGAAGTGGGAATTTCATCTAACTTCAATCTGCCTCAGTTTCCTCAACAGTAAAATGGGAACAATAGCACCTACTTTGCAGGGTTATTGTGAGGACCACATGAGATAATCTGTGTGAGATAAAATATATACAGTGCTTAGCACGATGCCTGGTACACAATAGGTGCTTAATAAATGTTTGTTCTCTTCCCTCCTCTCTCTTTTGTTGTTGTTCATCTGTTTCTCACTCATGTCAGACTCATTTTCTTGGTAAAGAAACTGGAGTGGTTTGCCATTTCCTTCTCCAGATCATTTTACAGATGAGGAAACTGAGGCAAACAGGGTTAAGTGACTTGTCCAGGGTCACACAGCCATTTGAACTTAGAAAGATGAGTCTTCCTGACTCTAGACCAGGCACTTTATCCACTGGGTCAAATGCTTATCGATTGATCAAGGAAAAGATTCAGGGAGGACTGTGACTTGCTCTAGGTAGATCAACTAGGAAGAGGAGGAGTCAAGACTTAAACCCAGTGACAGCTGTGTCTGAATTCATTTGCCCATATTTACATAGACACTCAGGCTTCTACAGTAATAAATGTACAAAAGCTCATGAGGGCCCAAATCTCAGGTCTATTGTGTGTGACCTTAGGCAAGTTACTTCCAGTTCTAGTACAACTATGAAAACTTTGTGCCTCCTAGGTCACTGGTCTTCCCATAACACCAGACTATATACTTTCATAGTCCTGGATTGTCATCTATTTATCCAAAGGCTGCAAGGAAGGGTTCTAATATGTTCTGATCCTGTTCCCTTGTCAGATTGGCAAGCCCCCAAGGACTCTGTAGCCCCTCCATTCTGAGGAGTCAGGAACTAGCCATTGAAAGAGAAATACTATTTGCTCCTCCCCCAGCTGCTGCTTTGACAGCCTTTGAGAAGCCCAATTGTTGGCTGCCAACCCCGAATCCTCTTGGGACTGTGAAATGTTGGGTCTCCTCACACATCTGCTCTCTTTTGGGGGTCTCTGTAAGGTATGAGCAACTCCCAGCAGATTGATTTCAGAGAAATAAAAATACCCAGGGGAGGGGCTGGTAGAGAATTCCTGGTTGAGATAAACCAGTACCTATCTTAGGGGAATCTCTTCCCTAGGATAGAAGTCTCCCTCAGGCCCCTACACACACACACACACTCTCTCTCTCTCTCTCTCTCTCTCTCTCTCTCTCTCTCTCTCTCTCTCTCTCTCTCTCCCCCCCATGTAGTTCTTCCCATCTAAATATCTAATGCATTCATTAATTAATTGCAATATATTAATAAATCATAAATAATCACAATTAATTAATAAATATAAGTGCCACATCTTCTTCCTCTCCAGTAGTTACCTTAGTTGTTGGTACTGGGTGAGGGAGTGGAAATTTTATTTTTATTTTTTAAGTGATAGGTTGACTACTATAATATCTATTTTTAGCCTTTAGGTTATATTTCTGTGCTTCCAAGGTGAGCTAAAAACAAAACAGAACAAGTAGCCAATATATTACAGCTGCCTCTTGGAATGTAATGCTGAGCTTCTCCAAGTATGTCTCCCATTATCCTGGTCCTAAGAGCTGCCTGCTGATCCTGAGCTTGGAGTTTTGAGAGCCTATTCATCCTAGCTCATTTCATTCAATAAGCTTTTATTAAGCAGGGGAAGGTGCTGGATTAAGGGGATATAAAAATAGCTATGTCATAGGCCTTGTTTTCAAGCAGTTTACAATCTAATGGGGAGGACAAGAGTCCAATAATAAATGGAAAATGAGATAAATGGGAAAGAAAAGGTCCAGGCAAAGTACTAAGAGAAAATGGAGGAGGGAGAAAGGAGTGAGGAGGAGGAAGAAGAGATAGCTAGGAGAAAAGGCTTCCAGGAGGAGGCGGTATCTGATTTGGGCCTTGAAGGTAGGGGCCAGTTTAAGAAGTTTCAAGTGATACTTAATAACAATTTTGAGGAAATCAAGTTGCATTCACACCTCACTCAGATGTTTGAATAGACATAGTATGTTAAACAGTATCCAGTCTGACTCTTGCATTTTATTTAAGGAAATTTACCAAAGGTCTGCCTTCAGGGAGATTTGTTAAATTAGCACAATTTGTCTTCAGCATCCCTAGTCTCTCTTTTCTGTACTTTTCTCTCAGAAGCAACTCTTCTTTCTACCTTGGGTATCTAATCCCTTCTCTATTGTCTTGACAAAAACAAAACAGTTTTTAGGAAAGAATCTAATAACTTATTTATGGTATGAGAAATCTCTCCTGGAGGAAAAAAAAAAGGCAATCCATGATTTAGAACATAAATCCTTGAGAAGGAGTTTTCAACTTGAAGTCTGTGGATTTGAAATTTTTAAAAATTTTTCATAACTGTATTTTAATTTATTGGTTTCCTTTGTAATCTATGTAACTTTTTATGTATTAAAAACATTATTTTGAGAAGTCCATAAGCTTCGCCAGACTTCACCAGAAGTCCATAAACTTCACCAGACTAAAATAAAGTCAACAGGCATTTATTATGTGCTTACTATATCCCTGTCACTCCACTAAGCACTGAGAATGCAAGCAGAAAGAAAGCCCCTGCCCTCAAGGAGCTTACATTCTAGTGCACAGAGATAACATAAAAGGGAACTGAAAGTGAGTAAGTGGGAGTAGGAATAAAAATGCCTGTTTAGGGACATGATAAAGAAAGTCTTGTGGAGATGAATCAGGAGTGTGGCCTGGAGAGGAATGAGGACATGGTTGGCCTGGGCCTCCTCCTTGTCCTAGAAAGTTGCTTTAGAAGCACAAAGGTTAAGTGACTTGGCCAGAGTCATACACCTGGCAAGTATGCTAGGTAGGATTTAACTCCAATTCCTTCAGACTCAAAGCCAAGGTCTCTTTCCACAACACTTAGTTGCTTCTAACTTCTTCATCCTATTTAAATGACCAGTGAATCTAGAAGTACAATTATCCCTTCCACATTACAACTTTTCCCATTGTGGTTTCAATATATCATGGGTCAGCATAAGAAATTAAATGGAAATTTGGGGAAGTTTTGTTGAAGTCACAGATGACATATGAAGGCCAACAGAAGACACAAAGAATGTTTAGAAACCTGGAAATGCATAAAATATATCTATAATTTGTATGAGATCAACATATTTTATCTTTTAATACCATAATAATTCAGATTTTTTTCTGGTATGAAAGGAGAGCCAAAAAATTTTACATGGATTTTCCAGATCACGGGACATCACACCCCTAACACACATGATTTAGAAGGGATAATGGTTCTACTTTTACCCAAATCATGTGTCTCTGAACCAAAAGCTCAATTAATTGTTTAACTGAGCTACTGGTTAGCCAATGAAGATCTTTTTTTGCTTGAGGATGTCATCCAAATGCCCATGAAATCATATGATTAAGACCTATGTTCCACCTATGTATTGGGTTGGTGCACCGTTTGTATACAGTAAGTACATCAAAGCCATGTGTAAGTTGATCCAATAGGATTTCTTCAGCTTCTCTCCTGTGAATTCCTACAATAATCTAGGTAAATCTTGGGGAGAGGGCTGGAAAAGTTATTCATGTGCAGTTTCACACAACAAACCACCTGAATAAAGTAGAGCAAAATAAAGCATGGTCCTATGCTTGAGGAATTTATAATCAATTTTGGAATCAAAAAATCTTAGGGTAGGAAGGGAACTTAGTGTCAATCTCATTTCCAACTTTCTACCTTAGGTAGGAATTCCCTTTACCATGTATCTGACCAGTGGTAACCCACATTCTGCTTAAATTTCTCCAGTGATGGGGATCTTATAATGTCACAAGGTAGCTGATTTGTAGGCAGCTCTAATTATTAGGAATTTCTTACACTGGACTAAAATGTGCTCTTCTGTAACTGCCCACAATTGATGCTAATTCTGTTCCCTTCTCAAAGAATCAAGCCTACTCCTTCCATATGACAACTCTTCACATACGTGTAAACAGCAATTATGTCACCTGCCTCTGACCCCTAAACTAAATATTTTCTTCTCTAATCTAAACATCCCCAGTTTCCTTCAAGGAATCTCACATCATCTGATTTCCATACTCCTCATCATATAGTTAGAGAGATAAACATAAAAATAAAAGCTAATATGTCCATGACACTGTAAGGCTCATAAAACACTATTCATAATCAGTCACTTATTAAACAGCAAGCACCATATTAGCCACCACTTACAAAGGCAAAAATGCCTTCCTCTAGAGAAGATTACAGCCTATTGAGGATCTATATGGGTGTATATGGTGGTGTAACAGTATTGTGAAAGGTTAAGGAAGCAGATCAAGAGAAGTCAGGAAATAAACTAAAATCATGGCATCCAACCTGGAGGCATCAATGAAGCTTTTAGAAACTGATCTCAAAGTATATCAGCAGATCAAGAAAGAGGGAAAATTCACGTGCTTTTGCCTTCCAGACTAGTATTTCTTTTTATGTATGAGATTTACTGTTTAAAAGGACATACATACAAAGGTATTCACGAGTGCTCATACATATACACACATACATACATTTTGAAATGAGAAAATTAATTAGAAACAACTTAACAACAAAAAACCAACAATAGCATTCTTCTTGTCTAAGAAATCCCTGCTCTTAGGATCTCATTACACCCTATCATAAAATGTTTCCTTGGGTGATCCCATGCTAGTTTTAAGGCCAATAAAATTCCCCATCATCATTACCATCCACAATAATGCAAGATATTTCTATATTCAAATCTTTGTCTTTGTCAAAGGTGAAAACCCTATAAGCTAATTATTTTCTTTTCTTCTAGTCCCATGCTGGAAGTTTGATCCGTAGGCTGTATCTGGGAATTGAGGGTTAACTTCCATGTTCATTCAGAACTTGAGCCAGAAACTAAACCATCAGCCACTTTAGAAAAGAACCTCTATCTTTCACAGTTACCTTCAGAAAAATGTTCTCTCTTCTGTTCTCAATCCAATGCATTATCTCACAATAACCCTATGAGAGAGGTACTGTAGGTATTATCATCCCTATTTTACAGTAAAGAGAACCAAGTCCCAGAGAGGGTAGTGTGACTTTGCCATGGTCACACAGTTTGGAAATGTCAGAAAGAAAAGGAAATATCTCCTAGTTTCCAAACCAGCTCTCTTCTCACTCTATTGTGCCCCTTCTTTCTACAAGAAAAGGCACAAAACATGCAACATGTTAAATAATGCCAGAACTAAAAAAACAGTTCAGGACAATAATAGAAGATCTGTGACAAGGCAGTGTGTGATTAATTGCCAAATGAATAATGCAAACAATAAGTGCTATGGGGGTTCAGAGAGAGAGAGAGGACTGTGGGCTAGAGTAGTCGTTGAAAACTTTCTGGAGGAGCTAAGATCAAAGGTGGATCTTGGAAGATGGGTGGGAACTGAACAGGCAGAATGCAGAAAAGATAAGTGTTCAAGATTGGGGAAACATTGCAAACAAATGTCTGGAAGGTGTATTCAGAGGGATATTTAGTTGATCAATCTGTCTGGAGGGGCTTGTTCATTTAGGGAAGTATAAAAAGAAGGGGAATCAAGGTGAATGAGGACAGCCCTGTATATTGAATCTCCTCAAGGTTTAAAAGGGCAACCCAGATGTGAAAGAGTCAGGCAGAGGTATTTTTCCAGCTGGCCTAGTTATTACCCAACTGAACTTTGAGGACCCTTTAAACCTGCATTTCCACAATTCTCAAATTGGTTTGTATTCTGCTTTTACACATTTGCTAATACAGAAAAAAAGGTTTAACCATTTCTAGCTTAACCAGAGCTCTCTATTAACTGGCCCTTCAATGCAAAAATAACCAATATTCTTTTGTTCAGCAGAATAAAAAAGGGTTTAAAACCTTACACTTGCATGCTGCTTTTCACTTTTCATTGTGTTCTCATATAGTATCTCATTTAACTCCCACAACCTTGGAGGTAGGTATGATGCAGGGCTGGGGAATCTGCAGACTCCAGATCACATGTGTGACCCTTTGACTGAATTCAAACTTCACAGAACAAATCCCCTTAATAAAAGTATTTGTTCTGTAAAACTTGGACTCAGTCAAAAGACCACAATCAGGGACCTAGAAGGTCACATGGGGCCTCAAGCCTGCAGGTTCCCCACCCCTGGAATGGATATTATCTCCACTTGATAGTTAAGGAATTTGAAAGTTGTGCTGACTGTGTGAAGCCCCAAAATAGTGCACGGACTCCTCAATAAAATCTATGATTACTAAGATCAATCTAGAAAACTATACAGGGAAAACTAAATGGATGAAAAAGGCTTTTGTTCAGACAATGATATGCAGCTAAGAGGTCAATCTGTTTAGTCATTAAATCCATACACATCTAGGACAAATAATACAAATGGGCAATGGGTTGGGCCAGAAATGAATAGGAGGAAGAAAGAGGGATAGATTTCATTTGGAAAATTGCAATGTGATTTTAATTATTCTAATCTACTACTTGGAATAAAACCTTTTAAATATAAATATTATCCTTTTATGATTATGAATCGTAAAACAGTATAGTTCCAAAAGAATCAAAGTTGCAGGGGATCCAAAGACCTAGAGTGGGAACAGATAGCCAGAGTACATTTCTAGTGATGACATGTGTTAAAAAAAAAAAAAAAAGGTGGGGGAGAGATTATCATTCAAGATATGTATAATCAAAAAGGGGTTTGGGTAGTCATGCAGTGAGATTACAGGATAACAGAATGGACAGGCCATACAATGCACTGGTACCTGTGAGATAAAAAATGACCTAAAGAAAGGGCTATAGAAAACACAGATAGCCTGTAAGAATCTATAGAAAATTATGACCAAGAATCACAAAGAATAAGAAGATATGGATATCAATTTGTGCTGAAAAAGAGAATATCCACACTGATGAGATACAGTTTCCTTGAGGCATTACAAATAAAGAAACAGAGGCCAAGGGGCAGCTAGGTGGCACAGTGAATACAGCACCAGCCCTGGAGTCCAGAGGACCTGAGTTCAAATCCGACCTCAGACACTTAACACACACACACACACACACACACACACACACACACACACACACACACACACACACAAACTAGCCATGTGAGCTTGGGCAAGTCACTTAACCCCAATTGCCCCTCCAAAAAGAAAAAAGAAACAGAAGCCAAGAGGGATTAAGTGATTTGTCCAGCTGCAACCAGATCTCAGGTCTCAATTTCAAGTCTAGTGCATTTTCCAATTATCATGCTACCCCCGCTGTAACATAATACTCTAATTATCCCAATTTTTAAATGGTTATCCATATATAGTATACATATATGGTTATTCTTATCACCAGAAAATCTGATTAGCCAGAACATCTCAACTCTGACAGATAATAGTATTTATGCTGTGATGATTGACGTTTCTGTAATGCTTTTTAACTTCTCAAAGCATTTTCCCATGTATTGTATCATTTGATTCTCACAACTGCTTTTTGGGTTAACAAAAAAAGGGGAATAAGATTATATAGATTAACAGCTGGAAGAGACCTTAGAGGCCATCTCCTCCAAGCCCTTTCATTTTTCAAATGGAGGAATGGTCACTCCTGGATGTTGTGATGAATCTAAGAGATTTGCTGCCCAGGTAGGAGAAGTCAACCAGTGCTAGAACTGGAATTGGAGCCCATATCCTATGACTTCAAGCCAGTGTTCTTTCCATCATACCATGCAGCCTCTTTTCTGAATATATATTATATTATTATTCAGGGCAGCTAGGTGTAGCAGTGGATAGAACACCGAGAATGGAATCAGGAAGACCTGAGTTCAAATATAGCCTCAGATATTTCCTAGCTGTATGACCCTGGGGAAGTCACTTAAACCCCTATTTGCCTCAGTTTCCTCTTCTGTAAAATTGGGATAGCACCTGCCTCACATAGGGTTGCTGTAAGGATCAAATGAGATAATTGTAAAATACTTAGCAGTACCTGGCACATATTAAGCACTTTACATAAGCACAATTTTACAGACAAGGAAACTGGGATTTAAAAAGGGGGAAACTTATTTGAGATCATGCAGTTAGTAAGTGAGCATGAACTAGAAAACTCAGGTATCATGAATCCCAGACCTTGTCTCTGTCCACTAGACCATACATTATATATTCCATTTTTCCATTTTATAGATACATATGTAAGTTCTGCCTAAGTTTAAAATGGTTCGAGAACAATAGTCATATTTCCAATTCTTTCAGCATTCCTCAGTAGTTCTAGGTAGAAGGCTCTGCATGTGGTTAGTACTTATATGATCAATGTTATTGATTGTGAGACAAAGAAAGTGAAAAACCAATTCTAAAAGGAAAGTCAAGCTTGCTTTCCATCTCAGAGAGGAATGAAAGGTTCAGTTTCAGGTTTAGACCAACATTTGGATGATAGGTTTGGACCTAATCTTACTAACTTCCCACTCCATGCACAAATCAAATAAATCCATTGAAATGCTAACTTCTACCAAGGAGCCAAAGAGAGTTTGAAATAACTTTTGTGATGCTGATCTCATGTCTAATTAAGCTCACACAAATCAACCCAGGAATACAAATAACATAAAAATGAACAAACGCTGACAGGGGAAAATGGATCTTCTAGAAGAAAATGTATTGTTTACAAGGAGGTTTGATTGGCATAAAAGTCCTGTTCTTGTTAGGTACTTCTGCAATAAATTGAGTGTAATTTGTTAATTGCACAGTAGATCATTTAACTGTGAAACATTTTTGTCTTTGATTTGGTTTTGGCTTTGGTTTTTAATGATGCAAGTTTTCCTCTTTCACTATTACTTTGTTTTGCAGGATCAGTAAGATGATTAAAGAAGTGCTTGTTAATACTGAGTAATAATAAGAACTACCAAATATATAGTGTTTGCCATGTGGTGGGCACTGTGCTAAGCACTCTACAATTATCTCATTTGATTCTCACAAGAACCCTGATGCCATTATTATCCCCATTTTACAGATGAGAACACTGAAGCAAACAGAAATTAAGTGACTTGTCCAGGGTCACACAGTAAATGTCTGAGGATAAATTTGAACTCATGTCTTCCTCACCCCAGGCATAGTGCTCTATTCCTTGTACCACCTAGCTGCCCATAATGGGCATTAGTAAAGAACCCAGAAAATTTACAGACAGACCCCATCTCTCCCCAACATAAAGGTACAACCAGGGGCCACAGATAAGTAAGCATTAAAGGGGCTGTCAGTTCCACTACCAGCATCAACCACCACAATGTTCATTCTGCCCATTGTATTTGTCCAAATTACCATAGTCCTCCATGTTGCCAATGGTAGAAATAAGAGGCTGAAAAAAAAGCTGGAGATGAACCTAGACCCAAACAGGATTTATTATTGGTACAGTAGATAAGGGGCTATCATTGATTGAGAGAAAAAATGTGGATTGAGGGAAGAACTGGTTGCCAGAGTAGAATCTAGGAGGGAAGTGACCACTCTGTCTTAGACTCTGTGGTAGAAAAATAGATGGCAGCCAATAGACAAAGATGTGCTTTAGATTTGAGAAGAACAAATTTCAAAGGTTCTAAGAAAGGATAAGTCAGGTCTCATGGTCTAAAATTCTCCTAAAGAAGTCAGGACAGCAGAGATAAAAGTACAAAAGAATGAAACCTGATTACATAAAGAAAAATGGTTCCAAGGAGAAGGAAAAGAGACGGTGTCTAAAAGTGTTGGTATGGATTCAGAGAGAACTCACCAAATGAAATGAGGTTTTTTAAAGACATCCACAGAAGACAGAAGTAAGGACCAATAACAGAGATTGAATATAAGTAAGCAGTACAGTCCTCTAAGAAGAGTGTCAGGAATGCTAAAGCTCAGAATGAGCTGAGGCTGGTGAGGAAAGCTAGGACAAGAACAAAAGGAACAAAAAGAAAGGCGTTTTTTAGCTATATTTATGAAAAGAAGAAACTAACAATAATTGATAGCATTTATATGGTGCTCTACAGCTTGCAAAGTATTTTACATGTTATATTATTTGATTCTCCCATCAACCCTGTGAAGTAGTTGCTATTATTATCCCATTTTACAGACGAGGATACTGAGACAGAAAGAGGTTAAGTGAACTGCTCAAAGTCACACGACTTAATCTGAACCTAGATTCAAACTCATTTTCCTGACTCCACATCAAACACTGTCTCCACTGCACCATCTAGCTGCTTTACAATCAAAGAGAGCATTGGAAGATTGTTTTGGAAGGATGGGATGGTGACAACTTAGAATAGAAAAAAGGAAGAGTTGTTTAATTCTTATGTTGTTAATATCTTTTCTGTCAAAGGGAAGAATTATAGAGAGTAGGTAGGTGATATCCAAGATAAGAAAACAGATAGTAAAAAACCATTTAGATGTATTTGATGAGTTTAATGAATAACATTAGTTTTATAACATGAGTTTGATGAATAACCCAAATGAATAACACTCAGATATTGGAAGAACCAATAAATGTAATTGCTATGTAATTATCTGTGATCTTAAAAGTCATGGAAAAAAAGGAAAGGTACTATAGGACTACAGAAAGACAAGGAAAGAAAGGAAAGAAAATGGCAGATGCAAACTGACTGCAAATAAAATGGCATACGCAAACTGAATTTGACTTCAATTGCTAGCAGAACTCTAGAACATATTTTTAAAGAGATGGTTAGTCAACATCTAAGAAAAGAAAGCAGCGGTTGCAAAAAGTCAATGAACCTTCATCACAACCCAGTCATGCCAGATTAATTAATTTCCATTTTTATTTGTCAAGTTACTAAACTTAAGGGAGCACTGTGGATATAGATCACAAAGATTATAGAAAAGTACTTGAGAAAGTATCTTGTGCTAATTCTCATGGAGAAAATGGAGAGAGAGCTTAGAGAAGAGACTTGGGAGGACATGAAAGCTGTCTTCAAGTATTGGAAAGGCTGTCACGTTCAAAACAGGGATTGGATTCATTCTGCTTAGCCTCAGAGGCAAATATTTTGGCTTGATGAAATCAGGAATGCCAGAGTTCAAATCCGGACTGAGACACTAACTAGCTCTGTGACCCTGGGCAAGTGACTTAAGCTCTGCTTGCCTCAGTTACCTCAACTGGAAAATGAGAATAAGAACAGCACTATCTCCCAGAGTAGTGAGAATCAAACGAGATAACATTTGTAAAGCATTTAGTACAGTGCCTGGCTCATGGTGAGTACTATTTAAATACTTGGGTTTGTTTTGCTTGCTGTTGTTTTTTTAACCAGTGACCTAAAAGTTACCTTAGAGGGTAGTGAATTTTCCTTCATTAGAGGCTTCTAAAGAAAGATCAGACATTTTTAAGGTATATTATGGAGAAGACTATCAAGTGGGGGTTGCACTAGATGGCTACTGAAGTCCCTTACTGCTCTAAAATGCTTTGATTCTGCTGTAAAGCCCCACTGGGTGAAAAGCCCAGTACTTAATGCTGAACAGGATATAGCAAAATAGAATAGCCAGTGTCTGACCTCAAGGCGCTACCGTCAAGGTTGTACCAATCTGCATTAATTTAGATTCTCCATCAATTATGAATTCATGATAAGTCAGACAAGGGTCAAAGCCAGTATATCTGAAAAAATATAATGTACCTATAACATAGTATATCTGTGGGAAAAACTGAACAAATTGTTGTGTAAACAGAATTTCAAAAGGCATTTTTAACCTATTCAAAAAGGGGGGAAAATTCTGTTTTCAAGCAAATTAGAATCATCCATGTACACTCAAAGAAGTGATGTTCTGATTAATAATTATTTGTATCCACTGATTAAAGCAGGTCTTCCAAAACATCTTTGTTCAAATGTCATTAACATAATTCAAGTTATATATAGTCCTCAAGAGTAACAAAAGTATATTTTGGAAAAACGTGTAATTCAGACTTTTAATTAATTTATACTGTTCTCTTCCCCAAAATTAAGGAAAATCATTATTATTTGATTAGAGTTTGGTGATATGTCCAGACTTGCTTTCAGGGCACAATTACATGCACTCTTAAGCCCTCATTCTCCACCTGAGCCAAGTGCACCAGCAGCTCATGGGTGAGTCATTATCCCCTTGAGTGGAGAAAGTAAACGACACCCCACCTACTACACATAGCACTAATAGTCACAAACTGTAATATATTCAGGGAACTCTTTCTCTCAGAGAGTACTAAAAGTAATTGGAGTATGAGGTAAAGAATATTTTAAACCATCCCCTGCAAAACATAGCTTGTGCATAGGTATGAACAGGGAAGCTATTTGTAATAGCCAACAAAGACAATAAGAGTGGATGTGGTCAAGACTTCCTATTTCTCAGATCTGATCCAAGTAGAAATAAAGATTTAAAGTTGAGAGGAGAGGGTCCTTAGAACCCTCCAGGGTGCCCATCTTTAACAAAATGTTTCTATTCATCTCATACTCCCATATTGGCCTGGGAAGCCCTCATCAGGCTAGGGCTCATTAATAAAGAGCCTCAAGTTTCTAAAAACCTCTCAGAGGATTTAGTTAGGAGGTGCTTATGAAACAATATCCTTCAGGGCCAAACAAGCTGATGATTGTTCCCAGCTGGGATGGGAAGATTTATTCATCTTTTCTGGCCTTCTGTTTGGGGAACGACACCCTACTATACATTGAAAGAGCAGAACATGGCAAATAATGGAAACTTCTCAAGTATGTAATTATGTTGCATGTTGACTTCATTATACCATCCAAGCAGCTTATTAGGAAATTTTCATGCACCACTCTCCCTAATCAGTGGTTCTGCCTTGCAGATGTGGGTCAGGGAGTCTAGCCTAATGTGTCTCAGCTGTTCTCATTCTAGTGCAGTCTCCTGACTGGGGCCCAGTACACAGAGGTGCACCTGTTGGACCTTTAAACATATGCATGTGTCTAGGTGTCTATATATAGATGTGTACAGATAGATCAAATCTATATTTCATTACTCTGCCAACTGTGGTAAAGGAAAAATGCTAATAGGCAATTAGAAATAAAAACTATTCCTTTTTAAGTACAGGAGCCAAAACTAATCCCAAATCCTGGCTCCCTCTCAGGAGTATGGACTTCGTTGGGTATGTTTTCTGTTTCACTTGGCATGATAGATATGGGTGTATGTGTGAGAGCTTTGCCTACAATGAACTGCTGCCCCTCTTGGCAAACTCTGTGTAACAAGGTGATTTTTTTTAAGCCCATGGGATTGGCAGAACAGGGGATATTGAAAAGCAGTGTTCAGAAGGTGGTTTCTTTTACCTTGGGATTTCCTTTGCAGATCCATCAAAGCCCTGCATTCCGCCACACCTGCCAACCTGCCGCAATTGCTCCAGAACCGATGATGACAGGTAATCACACTAGACATTTCCTGACTTCCTTGTATTTCCTGAGGATGTGCCTCATTAGCTTTGATCTGGCAAGCTTTCCAGCACTGGCTCATGGGTTTATTTCCAGGCTATCCTTCTCCAAGTCGCTGGAACAGACTTTGACACTTTGAGGACACTGGGAGCTGGCTTGGGAGGGCAAACTGCCCCCACAATGAGAAATGGTTGGGACTCAAGCCTCAGTGAGCAGCTGAATCAGCTGTGAGATGGGAGGATCTGTCTCTCAACTCTAGGGAAAAGCAGGATTCTCTCTTCATTAGCTTATCCACTTCTCTTGCACTGTAGATATTCTAATGAAATGAAATTAGCTGTTCTAGGGTGAAGTGCCTTTAGATAATTCTACATCTCCCCTCCAAAAATAGCCTAAGAGGTAAATTAAAAGGTTTAAAGATACTATACCCTGTGCAGGACATTCAATTTCTTCCAGAAGCTAAAATTGGAGTTAAGATGCCAAAGGTTGGAGGAATGAATGAAACATTTGCTCTTCCCTTAGTAAAAATCTTTGTAAAAATTGATCTGTTAGACACTATATTCCTGTCTGTAGTTTCAGTACTGCCAGTATCATATAGTAGGTCCTAGCCCTTTAAAAGTCCCTAACAGAACTCAGGTTCTCTTTGAGCTGGTGCCATTGTCCCATATTCACTTCAGTCAATGATGCCCCCACTGCCACTCAGGCCTTGACTTCAGATAGAAGTGATAAATAATGCCGGTACCAAATAGGAGTGTTGAACAGGGCAGGGAGAATATTGGGAGGTCATTTCCTCTATACCCCTATCCCCAAGTATCATAATAGTTACATCTATTAACTCTTTCCTTGGGAGCTCTAGAGAAAACAATTCCACAGACTTCTTGGTGGAAAGCTCTATGGACTCCAGACTTCAGAACATATGCCTTTTTTTTTGTCTTGCTAATTTATTGGTTCAGACACGTATTTCTTTCCCTCATCATCATATGAACTCCTTCCCCTCCTGAGAGGCTCTACACCTCCCCCAGAGTCTGAATCCTGGCCAGGAAAGAGCAACCTGCCAGACTGGGAAGAGTTCCTTTCAAGTTCTAAACAAAGACCCCTCTACAAGGGAACCAAAAATCTTTCTGAATCTCCTGCAGGCCCATCGATCACCCAAAAACTCTGCCCTCCACCTGACAGTCAGTCCCCCAGCCTGGCCAATCACAATCCACCATACAGCAGTGGTTTCCTAGGTAACCAGCACACTGCTTCTGGCACACAGAGGGTGAGGGAAGCCAACAGGAAGACAAAGGTACTATAGATGAAAGGAGGGAAGGAGAGAAGAAGGAACGGAGGGAGAGAGGGAGGAAAGAAGGAAGGGAGAGAGGAAAGAAGGAAGGAAAGAAGGAAGGAAGGAAGGAAGGAAGGAAGGAAGGAAGGAAGGAAGGAAGGAAGGAAGGAAGGAAGGAAGGAAGGAAGGAAAGAAGGAAGGAAGAACAGGGAAGGATTCAAGGGAGGAAGAAAAGGAAGGAAAAAAAGGAGAAGAAAGAAAGAAGGAGGGAATGAAGAGGGAGGAAAATTATAGACTTAGGGCCAAAGGGAACCTCTGTGGTCATTAAGTCTATCCCTTTGTTTTACTGATGAAGAATCTGAAAACCAGAGAGTTTAGATTTTTTTGTCCAAGGTCAAACATTCAGCTATTCAGTGTCTGAGGCAGAATACAACCCTAGGTCTTCTTGACTCCAAATCCAGTGCTCAATATCCTCACTTTTATAAATTGGGAAACAGAGGTCCAGAGAGGTTAGCTTACAAGCCCAAAGGCACACACCAGAGTTGGGGTTCAAGTTCAAGTACTCTGGAAGTGTGACACAGTGGGAAGCACTCTGTCTGTGGAGTCAGAATCCCTGGGTTCAAATCCTATTTCTGACATTTACTACTCTATGACCTTAGGCAAGTCACTTAACCCTCACAGGCCTGTTTCCTCATCTGTTAACTAAGAGGTTTAGACTAAATGATCTTTGAGGTCCTTTTCAATGGTAATCTTTTATTTTGTTTCTACTGTGACATGCTGCCTCGGGCTGATGACAATGAGTCTTTGTTTTAGGGTTGAAGACCTCTTTTTTCCAAAATTAAATGGACCACCCATTCTGCATATTCTATTTCCTAATTGCTATATATTCTGAGACTTTTAAGGGACAGTAGCAGTAGCTGATTGTCAGTGATCTTTGGGACAGGTATAAAATGGTCTAATAAAGTTATTCCTCAAAGAGAAAAATCACAGTAGGGTTTTGAAAGGGACCTTCCAGTCTAGTGACCTGTTCCCCATGGACATCTTGCAAATCTCTCAGGGGAACATTTCACAAACTCCCTTCATAATGTGAAGAGACAGAAACTGAAAGAGTTTTTGTGCACTCACAAATTTCTAGATTTACAAAACAGTCTGGTCACCCAGCAGCCTTTGAAATAGAGAGAAAATCGATCTTTATCCATATTTTATCACTACTCACCTTGCAAGTCTTTCCCCTATCGGCTAAAGCATACTGACATTTTTATTTTTTGCTGCATGCCCTTCCCCTCAATGGTGATGGCTCTCAGAACAGTGCCCTGGTTGGAGATTGGCCATGGGTGTGTTTCCATACGTGTGGCTATGTGTCTGGATTCAGGTTTGACATGCAGTAAAAGTGTGGTGAAGCAATTACAGCTAGGCGCACTCAATAGTCTTACTTCCTTTGTATGCCAGCTATTTACATTTCAATGCCTTGTATTTGGGGCACCTGTCATTTCTAACCAGGAATTGTGAGTGGAAGAGAAAAGGGGGCCTTTTCTTTCACAGGAATGGGCTACTCTGTATATCCATTGGCTCTACACTGACCTCGCTGGCAACGAGGACATTCCCAACTGCTGTGATTAGTTCTACAGAACCTGTCATTGCAAACATAGTGTTTGCTGAAAAGCCATCAGGTTCTGGAACAGGTAATGATGAGGGAGGCAGCAGGCTCTAGGAGAGTCAGCCTATGGTGGAAATCAGGAGTTCTTGTCACAGCTCTACTTACTGTGAAACCTGGGGAAGGAAAAAGACTCTACATCTCTGCATTTCCATCTCAGTCAAAGGTAAAACAGGGGTGATAATAATAGAATCCCTGATTTCAAACATATAGTTAAAGAGGCTCATAATGGAGTCTGAGTTGTTAATCCTAATGCAACCTTTTATAATCCCTTATTTCCAGAAGTCCTGAAATGAAGTGAGAAAAAGTCTAGCTCATTCATTCCATGATGAATCTCAAAGTAATTGATGGTTTGCTTGGACAGCTCTCTTTAAAATGTCAGTGTTCTTTCCAAGGCTTGTCTGAGTATTTTTCTAATCCACTCTCAAGTAAGCATTTGTGGAGTACCTACTACATACAAGTCAATGTGTTAAGTGCTCAAGATACAAAGACTAAAGGTAAAAGAGACCATATCTTCAAGCACTTACCCTCTACAGGGGTCAGTCAACAAACATTTATTATTCACTTATTATGTGTCAGGCACCATGCTAAGTGTTGGGGATGCAAAAGAAGGCAAAAACGCATGCCCCGGTTCTCAAGGAGCTTACATTCTAATGGAGTAATCAAGCATGCACAAAAGTATATATGCAAAGATAGATTTATACAAAGTACATGGAATGTAATCTCAGAGGAGAGGCATAAGGAAGTCTTCTGGCATAAAGTAGGACTTGAGATGTCAAGGAAGCCAGATAAGCCAGGAGGTAGAAAAGAGAGGTAGAGCATTCCAGTGTAATGTTAATGGTAATTTGAAGATATTCCCTGCCCCTTAAAAGGCCTAAGGGAATTTGAAGATCTTCCCTGCCCCCTTAATAAGCTGAATGTAATCACATGGAGTCTATGGCAGGAGGAGTTTGCTGAAGTATGGCAGGAGAAGAGCTGGAAGGAAGCTGGGAGTCAGAGCAGTTAGAATGGAAAGATGAGAGAGGATGCAGGCAAGGAGATAGGTAGGTGTGAGTGTTTGTGAGAAGGCTTTGGGATGGTGTTGCTCTCTGCAGTGTATTGTGTATAGATTTCTTTGTTGCTATGATGAATTCAGTTTTCTGGTGTTGGGATTTGGTTTTCTGGTGTCTGAATAGATGTTTTTGCTTCTGTCTTTTATATGGAGAGTCTGCTATATTTTTCAATTCAGAATTAAACCAGAATATTCATAGTTGCTGTCAGTGCTGTGATTATTGCATTGGCACTATATCCAGGTGTGGGGGACAACCAGTACAAAAGCATGAACTCAGGAGTTGGAGTGAGAAACATCATGCAGGTTAGTGTAGCTTAATTGAAAAGTATATGGAATGAGTAAAGCATGAGAAGATTTGAAAATCAGGAACAGGTCAAATTGTGAAATGCTTTAAAAGCCAAATTGAGAATTTTATGTTTGATTCTGGAGGTAATAGGAAGTGTATTGAGTGGAGGAGTGGGTGGTGACATGGTCAGATCTGTGCTTTAGGAAAAGGACTTTGGAAGCTGAATGGAGGATGAATTAGAGTAAGAGAGATGAGGCAGGAAGACCATTTAGAAGGCTATTGCAATAATCCAGGAGACAGAGTGATAAGTTCCTACACCAGGGTAACTGTCATCTGAGTGGGGAGCAGAGGCATGTATACATCAAATACTGTGAAGGTAGAAATGACAAAACTTTACAACATATTGGATACATGGGCGTGAGGAGTCAAGGATGATACTAAAGTTACATGCCTGGATGACTGAGAGGATGACAGTGCCCCAGAGAGTAAGAGGAAAATTGGGAAAAGAGAAGGTTTTTGGGGAAAGATAATGAGCTCTGTTTTAGACACATTGTTTAAAATGTCTATGAGCATCAGATTCGACATTCAAACAGATAGTTATATACGTAATCATTTTTTGTGAAGGCAGAAAGAATTACTAACAACTAAAAGAATAAGAAAGATTTCTGGTAGGTGGGTCATAGTACCTGAGCAGGGCACTGAAAGAAATTAGGAATTCAAAAGGGTGTGAGTAAAGAGGGAGTGTGTTCTGAACATGGACAGACAGCCTATAGGAAGATATGGGGAAGGGAGATGAAGTTTAAGAAGGAGCAAGAAGTCATACTGAGTATGACTGAAAAGTAGAGTACTTTTAAGCCTGGAAAGGCAAGCTAAAGTCAGATTGTGAAATGCTTTAAATGTCCAGTTGAGAAGTTTGCAGTTTATCATAAGCAGGGAGACATTTAAGGATCTTTGACAATTAAATAAGCGATGTTTGAAACAGGAATGGAAAAACTGAGGCATGATGTTTTTCCTCACATCTTTGGAAGATAGTTTTGTGCTGCTCTTTTCTATAGATTTCAAAAAGGATCAAAACTGTGGGTAAACTATTCCCCTTCCTTACTTCTTCACACACACACACACACACACACACACACACACACACACACACACACACCCCTAGCCTTTGTTCTTTCACTTTCCATAGTATGGTTTCAATATTTTACAGTGTAAAGAGAAATGCACATTTTAAAAACTGTGAGGTTTCACCTAACAAAATGGCAAAGAGGACAAAAGAGAACAGCCACTGGTGGAATAGTCATAGAAAGACACTGTTGATAGAACTGAAGTGGTCTGATGGCTGATTGTTCTCAATTGAGAGAGAATTTATTATTATTATTATTATTATTATTATTATTATTCTCTCAGCACTCCTCAAATCACAGCATAAGATGCTTACTCTTTATAAGTTGGGCTTCAAGCAGTAGTGACTGGACTTTCAGGGCACTGTAACTGAATTACCTGCCCTTTAATAGAATAGCAGCCTAACAGAGAGTCTAGATTTGTCCTGTGAGGAGAGATACAGAGAGAAAGAGAGACTGACAGACAGACAGACAGACAGAGACAGAGAGACAAAGAGATAGAGACAGAGAGAAACAGAGACAGACAGAGAGGGAGGGAGAGACAGAGAGGGAGAGGGAGAGAGAGAAAATATTGTGCACACCCTTTAACTCAATAATACCACTTTTCAGCATATGTTCCCCAGAAAGTTTTTTTTTAAGTCCAAAATATTCATAACAGCATTTTTGTCATAGCAAAGAACTGGAAACAAAATGGATACCCAACCAAAGCTGGACATAGCTGAAAAAAAAATTATGGTATAGGAATGTAATGGAATAATATTGTGTAGCAATAAATGAGGAATGTGAGAAATTCCAAAAAACATGGGAAGATTTATAGGAACTGATACAACATAAAATAAGCAAGAGAAAGAGAACAATGTATAGAAAAGTACTATGTATAAATGAAAGATAATGAGGAAACTAAACACTGCATAATTAGAAACCAATGAAGGATCTAGAAGAAGGAATATGCAACCCTACCTTTCACCTCTTGGCAGAAAGGCAGAAGACTACTAGAAGAGAATACTTGCATATATCATCAGATGCAATCACCAAATTGGAGGTTTTTACCTAACTTTTTCTTTGTTGATTCTGGCTAAAAGGGGCAGAGCTGAAAATTACTGTGATACAAAGGCATCAATAAAATTTAATTTTTTTAAAGTTACAGATTATATTGCAAATTCCTAGAGGGCGGACTGTGTACTTTACCTAGGATCCAGGACCATTTCATATAGATGTTAAGTACATTAAGAGCTGATTGCACCCATCATCTTCTTGGGTACCACTAAAATCCTTCATAAGCACATAGTTCAACTGGACTATAAGCCCTGAGGCTGGGGGTAATGTCTTCTATTTATGTATCTTTCCATCACTCGAGTGCATACACACACACATATACACACACACACACACACAAAGTCTAGCATAGTCTTTTCATAGAGTAAGCTATCAATCAATAGGTTTTAATTGATTATTTGCTTCGACAGAAGCACATGGGCAAAGAAACAGTACATGTCACCTTGAGCTTTGTCATTTCTCTTCTACAACAGAGACCTTCTATTGGTAACTGAATTATTCTGAAGTTTCATGTGACAAAAACAAATGCCAATTTTCCCCTTAAATAAGTGTGTATACTTTAAAAACCTGTGAGAGATAAATAATAGTAATGTAAGAAGAAAGCAAATTAAAAGACCATTGGAAATTTTCCAAAAAGCAGTAAATATATAACTTTATTATGAGTTAAAATGTGGTTTTCACACTTTCCTTTCTCTCTGTTAATATAATTAGTGTTGGCTTTGCTAACAAAGTCTTTGTCTTTCCCAGGCTGCAAAGAGAAGGGAAGCAGGGGCATGAAATTTTAATGAATAAAACAAATTAAAGGAAAAAAATCAAATAGCAAAAGAAGCTATAAGAGGACAAAAAGCCTGGTTCAAAAAACTTCAAGTATTCTTTTAAGTCCCCTCAGTATAGCTTCCTCTCAGGACAAACCTGTACTCTCTCTTAAGTTGCTATTCTCTTAAAGGGTAGATAGTTCAGTTACAATGCCCTGACAGTCCAGCCACTGCTTCTTGGAGCCCAACTTATAAAGAGTAAGCATCTTATGCTGTGATTTGATGACTGCTGAGAGAATAACCAAAAACCAAACAAACAAAAAACTTTAATCACAGTGCCTAAAATTCCACCATTAGAATTCCACTACTTTGCTTAAAGAGTCAGAATATTTCTTTTCCAGAAGGTTAACGTTTAAATGTATATAGAGATAATACAATATTTATTCAACATAAATTGAATTTAGAGTTAACAAGAATGATGCACATGCATAGAGAATTCACTGGTCAACATTGATTCTACAAAATAAATGATGGAGTCAAACAGTTAATGATTGATAAATATAAAAGTGAAATAGTCCTATGCAAAAAAAAAAAAAAGTATTAGGAATCACTCTTTGGAAGGAGCTTCTGGGGGGGGAGGAAAAGAAGTTGAAGATACTATTACTCAAAATTATTTCCCTGGGGTGGCTAGGTGGCGCAGTAAGTAGAGTGCCGGCCCTGGAGTCAGAAGGACCTGAGTTCAGATCTGGCCTCAGACACTTAACACAAACAAACAAAAAAAACCTAGCCGTGTGACCTTGGGCAAGTTACTTAACCCCAATTGCCCTCCAAAAAAAAAAGCAAAAAAAAAAGTATTTCCCTTAGTAGTCTCATAAATTCTTATGGATTCAATTATCATCTTTATGTTAATGATTTTTATATCTATTTATCCAGTCCCAACTTCTGTGCTGACCTTCAGGCTCACATATTCAGCTATCTATTGGATATCTCAGACTGTCCTTGTAGATATCCTAAATTCAAAATGTCCAAAACTAAACTCATTATCTCTTCCTCAAAACCTTCCCCACTTCCTAACTTCCCTTCTATTCTTGAGGGCAACACCATCTTCCCAATCACCCAGGCTCACAACCTAGGTGTCATCTTCAACTCCCCACTCTCACCTACCTTATTCAGTCTGTTGCCAAGTTCTATTGAGTTTACCTTTGTAACATTTCACATATATGTCCCATCCTTTCTTCTGACACTACTACCAACCGGTAAAGTGTTTCATCCCTTCACACCTGAGCATGGGGATAGGGAGTGTAAAGAAAAAGAAGAGTTCTGCATATAATGAATGCCTAAGGAGAGTAATCACAGATCTAGTCTCACAGTGGGAATTAATCAATCAATAAACATTTATTGAGTGCCTACTCTGTGATAGGCATTGTACTAAGTGCAGAGAATAGAAAAAGAAGCAAAAGATGATCCCTGCCCTTAAGGAGCTCACAATCTAATGGGAAGACCTAGAAGGCTGAGCATCAGCATAAGGGAGAGCTATTTCTCTAACACTATCCTAATCCTAATGATTTTACTTCATGTTGTCTTTTCACCAATGAAAAATGCTGAGTAGAACATGCAAGTATTTGGTTTTTCAATTACAGTACTCTGTATCAACCTGGAAGGACAGACTGAATGTGACCCAAACAATTCTTCTTGTGACAAATAAAAAAGGCACAATGACATGATTTTTTAAAAAAAGAGAGAGAGAAGTCTTGAAATAGTGGGTGGTAGAAAGCAGAAGACATATTTCACTAATTTCACAATTTTGTCAAGGGCTAGCCCTAGGTCTGCTGCAACTTATACAAACTATACTGTAGCCTTACAACTGGAATGATGTTGGGTCCATCTCAGACTTTCTCTAAGGAGTTTCAATTACTGATACTTCCCAAATAATTTTATTATAAGGTGGTTTTGACCCTAATTTTCATAGTATGATCTCTGAGTATAGTGTTAAAATAACCTTCCTGAATAACATCTTAACTCATGGTCTAGATTTTCCCAAGATATAAGCAACTACCTTTGTATAAGTTAAGTCTCTCTAAGGGCTATAGATGCTTTTTCAGCTTATTATAAGACTGTTTAGAGAACAGAAGCACTCACTGTTTCCTAAATAAATACATACCTCCAGGGAGTAATTTTCACATGGGGAAAATATAACTCCAAAACTCTGAAAATGTAAAACTTGCTGCAGAGTATTTTAGTACATATTTTGCACAGAATATATTGTTGTCTGTGGGTCTCTTTTAACCTGAAAAGAGGACTACAGTTTCCCAAAGGTTCTCAATTCCAGGCAGTAGTTTTCACACTGTGAGAATCTGACACAACAAAAGATACTTTTTTTTCTTTAAAAAAAAAAAAGGTATTTTTCTCCTTAAAAAGTAAACTATGAAAAATCTATAAAATGTGGCTCTGTGTAATTGGGACCTTTGGAAAGGAGAGTAGTGAAGCAACAAAAAAAATTATAAGAATATGCAATTACAAGTTTAATTATACTGTATTGAAACTTCATTCTTCATAATATTTCTCTTATCTGTCCTTCCTTTCCACTTCTAATGCCATCAACCTAATTCAGTCTTTCATCAACTCTATCCTAGACTATCCAATCCAATAATTATCTGAGTACCTCACTATGTGCAAAAAAAATTGTTTTAGACATTGGGAATACAAAATCAGGACAAAAAAATTATTCCTGCCCTTAAGGAGCTTATCATCCATAGCCTGTTACAAGTTTTTCTAAAGAAAAGGAGAGCTGGGAGGGTGGGGGGACACCAAAGATGGTAAAATAGAAGCACAAACTTGGCATAAGCTCCCACTCAATCACTTCCAATACGTGTAAAAAAATTACTCTAAACAAACTTAAGAGCTACAGAACCCGCAAAGTGACAGAGAGAAACAAATCTCCCACTGAAGGCAGCCTGGAAGGTGGACAGGAAGGGTCTATCACATTGAGCTTGGATCTAAGTGCAATCTTGTGTGAGTTTCTAGCCCCAGGGTGGCCCCAACCAGCACTGGCCAGAGCAGACTTCAGGAGAATGAATCACCAGCAGCTGTGGTGGTTTCCAGACTTCTCAACACATAAACGCCAAAGACAAAGTAAAAGGTCGGTGTAGAATTCTGTTGGTACATGGGGGGTTGGAAGAGCATGGTCCAGCCCCTGCCCCCCAGGGGCGAGAAGGGGTGGAGGCATGGTGGCTGTGCTATATGGCTGACTCAGGTGCTCCTGGCCTGCAGATTATAGGGGGACCAAGCAACCATTCAGAGGGTAGTCACTCTTACTTTAACCTGCTTGGATCTGGATCACAGTCTTGGGTGGCGGTCTTGGGGTGTGTGGCCAGTGAGGCAGAGTTCATGGCGGCTATAGAGAGGGCACCTCCCCAATAGCACTGGCAGTTGCAAAAACCCCAGCAATTTGGGACAAAGCTCTCTCCATTCTGGAAGCAAAGTTCTCATGGCAAAGAACTCAAAAGTCAAGTAATTGGCTGGCAATATGAGCAAGCAGAGGAAGGACAAACAGACCATACAATCCTTTTTTGGGGACAAAAAAGATCAAGGCATGGAGTAGGAGGAAGACAGCAAAGTCAAAACGCCTGCATCAAAAGCTTCCAAGAAAAATATGAACTGGTTACAGGCCATGGAGGAGCTTAAGAAGGATTCTGAAAATCAAGTAAGAGAAGTAGAGGAAAAAATTGGGAAGAGAAATGAGAATGATGCTAGAAAATGAGGAAGAGTGAGTCAACAGCCTGCTAAAGGAGATCCAAAAATACACTGAAGAAAATAATACCTAAAAAAATAGACTAACCCAGATGTCAAAAGAGGCCCAAAAAGCCAATGAGGAGAAGAATGCCTTAAGAAGCTGAATTAACCTAGATGGAAAAGGAATTTCAAAAACTCACTGAAGAGAATAACTCCTTCAAAATTAGATGGGAGCAATTGGAAGCTAATGGCTTTGTGAGAAATCAAGATACTATAAAACAGATCCAAACAAATAAAAAGTAGAAGGCAATGTGAAATATCTCATTGGAAAAACCACTGACCTGGAAAACAGATCCAGGAGAGAGAATTTTAAAATTATTGGACTACCTGAAAGCCACAGTCAAAAAAAGAGCCTAGACACCATCTTTCAAGAAATTATCAAGCAAAACTGATATTCTAGAACCAGAGAGCAAAATAAAAATTGAAAGAGGGGCGGCTAGGTGGCGCACTGAGTAGAGCGTCAGTCCTGGGGTCAAAAGGACCTGAGTTCAGATCCGGCCTCAGACAATTATCGCACACATAAACAAAAAACCTAGCTGTGTGACCTTGGGCAAGTTACTTAACCCCAATTGCCCTCCAAAAAAAAAGCAAAAAAAAAAAAATTGAAAGAATTCACTGATCACCTCTTTAAAAAGATCCCAAAAAGAAAACTCCTAGGAATATTATAGCCAAATTCCAGAGTTCCCAGATCAAGGGGAAAATACTGCAAGCAGTTAGGAAGAAACAATTTGAGTATTGTGGAAACACAATCAGGATACCACAAGGGCTTGGAATATGATATTCTGGAGGTCAAAGGAGCTAAGACTAAAACCAAGAATCACCTACCCAGCAAAACTGAGTACAATGTTTCAGTAGGAAATATGGTCATTCAATGAAATAGAGGATTTTTTTTTTTTTTAAAAAGCAATTGGGGTTAAGTAACTTGCTCAAGGTTACACGGCTAGTCATTTGATTTTATGCGTGGGTGCTCATTTTCTGAGGCCGGATCTGATCTCGGGTCATCCAAACTCCGAGGCCGGCGCTCTTACTCACTGCGCCACCTAGCCGCCCCTTTAGGGCAATTGGGGTTAAGTAACTTGCCCAAGGTTACACGGCTAGGTTTTTGTTTGTGCGGATTAAGTGTCGGAGGCCGGCTCCGAAGTCAGGTCCTTCTGATTCCAGGGCCGGCGCTCTATTCACTGCGCCACCTAGCCGCCCGAAATAGAGGATTTTTAAGCATTCTTGATGAAAAAACCAGAGCTGAACAGAAAATTTGACTTTCAAATACAAGAAGCAAGAGAAGCATGAGAAGGTAAACAGAAAAAAGAAATCATAAGGAACTTATTAAAAGTTGAACTATGTATATTCCTACATGAAAAAACTATAACTGTAACTCATAAGACTTTTCTCAGTATAAGGATAGTTGAAGGGAATATATATATATATATAGGATGATGTATGTGTATATAAATATATATGTGAATGTGGGCATATACATGTTCATGTATACATAGAGAGCACAGGATGAGTTGATTAGGAAGGGATGATACCTAAAAAATAAAATTAAGAGATGAGAGAGGAATTTATTGGGAAAAGGAAAAAGGGAGGGATAGATTAGGGTAAATTATCTCATATAAAAGAGGCAAGAGAAAACTGTTACAATGGAGGGGAAGAACAGGGAGGCAAAAGGGAATGGGACAAACTTATTTTCATTGAATTTGGCTTAAGAAGGGAATAACATACACACTCAATTGGGTATCTTACCCTACAAGAAAATAGGGGGTTGGGGATAAGAGGGGGGATAATAGAAGCAAGGGCAGATTGGGGGAGAGAGTAGTTAGAAGCAAGCATTTTTCAAAAGGTCAAAGGAGAAAATAGAATAAGTGGGAGCGGGACAGGATGGAGGGAAATATAGTTAGTCTTTCACAATATAACTACTATGGAAATGATTTGGGTAACTACACATGGACAACCTATATTGAATTGCTTATCTTCCCAGTGGGGGCAGGTGAGGAGGGAAGAAAGGAAAAAATCTGGAATTCAAAGTTTTAAAAACAAATGTTTAAAAAAATTTTGTTTTTTACATGCAACTGGGAAATAAGATATACAGGCACTGGGGTATAGCAATCCATCTTAGGGGTGGCTAGGTGGTGCAATGAATACAGCACCAGCCCTGGAGTCAGGAGGACCTGAGTTCAAATCCAGCCTCAGACACTTAACACTTGCTAGCTGTGTGACCTTGGGCAAGTCACAACTCCAATTTCCCCTCAAGAAAAAAAAAGCAAAACAAAATCCATATTGCCCTACTAGAATGTTAGGAGGATTATGTGGGAAGATATAAGAGAGAACAGTTTGGGGGAAGGGGTATTCAGTAGGCTTGCTATTTTGGGGTGGGGGAGAGGGGAGAGACAGGGAGAAAATTTATAACTCAAAATCTTGTGGAAATGAATGTTGAAAACTAAAAAAAATAAATAAATTTATTTTTTAAAAAAGAAAAGAACTAAAAGAAACTAGAAAAAAAAAAAGAAAGAAATCTAAGGTTCTTCCTGAAGGCCAAAGATCTTCTCGAAGGAGGAAGTAGCTACTTCTTCTCCAAAGAATCCTAAGCAGACCCTCAGAAGATGTCAGATGAGAAATCATCTACTAGGGGTCATAGGAAGAAAGGAAGAATAGGAGTATCCAATATCTTCCCACTGAGAAGTACTAAAGCAGCTAGTTATTTGTTTTCTTAAAAGTAAAGCACTTATATAAATACTATTTATCATCATCAGGAGCAGAAATGGTAGTAATAGTAGTGGTAGTAGTAGTCATAGTAGTAGTTATACTTGTGGTCACAGTATTTCTAGGACTCATATCCAAAATGTAACCCAAAATTCATAAGACTTATCAAAATGGATGACCATTACTCCTTTCTGATATTTCACATTGGCATAAAAGTGCCCTGCCAAGAAACAAAAGGATTAATTATTACTAAGGATTACAAAGTTTCTTGGGCAAGAAACTATAAAAGTGGTATTAAAGGAGGGCCCCTAAACTGTACTCAGGGATCCCTGCAGGCCATATAATGACTTAGAAAATCAAGTTTATTTGTAGTTGTTTTTTTTTTTAATTAATACATTAACACATTTAAATCCCATAAGCTGCACTTAGAAGTGTTTGGACTACGTGCTCTAAGGCCATATTGTGACACCTCTGCTTAATAATAAGAGTATGGATTGTGTTTTCCTCTCTGTTGCCTACTGGAGATAAGGTATGTAGAAGAGAAAAAATTGACTTGAAATATGAACAGCTGGCCAAAAAGATGGTACATGAGTAAAGACTGGGATTTCTGGACAACAGTTTAAAACATAGGAATGACAAGCCCCTAGCCAGGGATGAAGTATTACTGACAAAGGCTTCTAAGAATGCATTATCTGTAAGGCTTGAAAATCTAACCATAAAGAGAAAAGGTTTGCAATAAGAAAAATAGGGGGTGGGAGAAAAAGTTGTCTAGGTATGGTAACCAAGTTAAATACACTCTGAAATGCCTACTGTGAAGAAAGAATTTCAGTTGAAATGCTCAGAGGTTCACCTGCCACAAAAATTTTAAAAAGGGGAGTAATTAATAAAGCTCTTGGTGTTGAGAGTCTATATTCAAATTATCAAAAGTTAAACAAAATGAAAGGAGGCAAATTTGACCTAGTGGATATTACTAAGGGTTGGTTGGATGAAAGCTATGATTGGACTATGGCTCTGAATGGGCATGTCTTATTTAAAAGAAAAAGAATGAGTAAAAGTGACAATGTATCTTAAAAAGATACCTTCAAATGGAGAGATCTAGTAACCAAAGAAAGGAAGCACAGCGGAGAGAATTTGGGTAAAAAACAATGGAGGAAGAAACAAAAGCAATTTTGTCCTAAGAGAATATTACAGGCCACTTACATGGAAAAAATTAGGTGAAAAGTTAGGGAAATAGATCACAAGCCTGGCACAGATTCATGATAAAGTTGTGATGAGAGGACTTCAATTATCCAGATATCTGATGGAGTTCTTATTCTGCCAAAAGCAAAGCAACTAATTAATTTAAAACTTCCTTGATGGTGCCATGTGTCAAAAAATGGAGAAACCAAGAAAGAAAAATTCCATTCTGGACCTAAGTTTCACCAACAGGGAGAAATTGGTTTCTGCATTAAAAATGACGGGAACTCACCAACCAACTTGAGAGTTTTAAGAGATGTGTCTGGTAGAAGAAAACAAGGATAATGAAAAATGAATATAGGAATGTGGCAAGGTCCCATAAAAACAGTTGTTAGGTGCACTAATGTGAGCTGGAACCTATGAGCAACATCAACCAAAAAGGTATTTTTGAGCTGTGTTGAGGAAAAAGAGAGTATCAAAGATGGGAAAGCCTTGTAGCTTGTGGTATATGGAATGATGATCAATAGAAAAGAGAAAGAAGGCAGAGAGGCTTAGTTCTTATTTTGATTCTGTTTTCTCTGACCAGAAAAATTAACTTGTCCAAGGTCACACAGCTAGGTTTTTGTTTGTGTGTGCATTAAGTATCTGAGGCCGGATCCGAACTCAGGTCCTTCTGACTCCAGAGCCTACACTCTACTCACTGCGCCACCTAGCCGCCCCAATAAGGAAATATTTTAAAAGTATCCACTTGCCTTTGATGAATTCAAGTCATAAGATGATAGATTAACAAGCAGAAGGCACTTAGAGACCAACACATCCCAAACCTTAATTTTACAGATGAAAAAACTAAAGGAGAGAGAAGGAGGAAAAAGAGAGAGTAGGAGAGAGTGACATTAAGTGACTTGCCCAGGCTCACACAGTCTCGAAACTACTAAAGGTCAGAGATAGGATAGGATTCAAACCCAGATTCTCTTTGATTCCAAGCTCAGTGGCCAATCCATTACATCGTGCTGCCTCTCTTAAACGGTATGGCCTAGATAAACTATAGCCTGGGTATTGAAAAAACTGGATGATGAGAATGCTGAGCTCTGGTGATTTCTGAAAGCTTGTGGAGAACAAGAGAGGTGCTACAAGAGCAAAGAAGAGAAAATGTCCAGGTTATCCGACATAAGAACAGAATAGCAATTACTAAGTATGGCCAGTGACTTCAATTTTAATTCTTGAGAAATTTTTAGAATGGATCATTAAAGAGATAATGAACATTTAGAAGGGAGCTGGTTTCAAAGATCCAGCACGGATGGCTTCATCAAGAACAGTTCATGCCAGACTAACCTTATTTCCTTTTTTGATAGGGTTCTTAAACTGCTAGATGAGGGGAATGCTGAAGGTATAGTTTACCTAGATTTTTAACCTAGATTTATACTTTAACATTTGTTAAAGTACTTCATAGTATTCTTGTGGGAAAAAATGGAGAGATGGGGACTATTTAATAATACAGTTATATAGAGAGTAGTCTCATTAATTGGCAAGAAGTCTCCAAGGGATTTCTTCTTATGATATTTCTATAGCCTTTTGGTTGCTAACCCTCATGTCTCCCCCATGTCCATTCTGCAATCAACCGTCAAATTGATCTTCCAAAAACACTGGTCTGATTATGTCACTCCTTTCTTCAATAAACTCCAGCGGTTCCCTATTACCTGCAGGATCAGATATAAAATCTGTTTAGCTTTTAAAGTTCTTCATCAGGGCAGGTAGGTGGTGCAGTGAATAGAGCACCGGCCCTGGAGTCAGGAGGACATGAGTTCAAATCCGGCCTCAGACACTTAACACTTCCTAGCTGTGTGACCTTGGGCAAGTCACTTAACCCCAATTGCCCTGCCCTCCCCCCTCCAAAAAGAAAAAATAAAATAAAATAAAGTTCTCCATAACCTAGCCCTTCACTACCTGTCCAGTCTTCTTATGTCTTACACCCCATTATGTACTTTAAAATCCAGTGACATTAGCCTCCTTGCTGTTCCTTGCACATGACACTCCATGTTCTCCACTCTATGCAATTTCACTGGCTGGTCTTCACTCCTGGAATTCTCTCCCTTCTCTTTTCAAAATCCTTCCAAAAACACAACAGTCCCTCACTCTGATAAAGCCTAAGATTTCATTAGCTTTCCTGCTGCCATGCCCTTCTCTTGACACATGCTTAACTTGTAGTCTTCTAAAACCCCAACCTCTTTTTCATGTTAACTGTTCTCTAGTCATGCTTTCCTCAAACTGCTTTATGCAGCTGATATTTTAATAAAATGTTCTATTAAATTTCATTTTATTACATTGGCCTATCAAAATCTTTGTGAATCCCTATTAGCTATTGTTTTATTTTGGTGTCATACACAAGTTGATAAGCATCTTATCTGTCTTTGCCCAAATCCATCAATAAAAATGTTGACTGGAATACAACCAACAATAGATATCCCCATATTATTTTAGAGACCACCCTCCTGGTCGGCAGAGATCACTATTCACTGTGTTGGGCCTCTGAGGAGGGATTTGAGGAACAATGGGTCCTTATCCTTTCTATCCAGTAACTATGGAATCTTTAATTGATGAAAGAGAGGCATGTGGTTAGTTAAACCTCACTGGAAAAAAAGAGACTAATTTATTTGAGAGATTTGGAGAAAGAGAGAAATGTTTAATAATTAGCAAGCACAAGAATTTGGGATAAAATTTGTAGGTCAGGGCGGAGCCAAGATGGCGGAGTAGAAACAGCTCGTCCAAGCCTCTCTGCCCCCAGATTCTCCACAAACTATGTAAAAAAGGACTCTGAAAATCTTCTGGAGCCCCAGCACCCACAGAACAACACAGAGAAGCTAACCTCCCGCTGAGGACAGCCCAGCACCCTGCAGGAAGGACCAGCGCAGTGGTCTGGGAGCCGGCAGCGCGCAGAGCGCAGGAGCCGAGCCAAGCCCAGGTCCACGTGAGCCGAGGTTTTAGCCCCAGGGCGGCAGGGCCAGCAGCCGGCTGGAGGAACCCCAGAACACCAGGAACTGTGGAGACGCCAGAATTATCAACATAGACTTGCCTAGGACAAAGTAAGAGGTTAGTGTCCTATGGACTTTGGGACCTGTATTTGGGGAATGCGTCAGCTCCCTCCCCTGGGGGCTAGAAGCTGCTGAGGAGACACGCCACTGTGTAGTTTTCAGAGGCATTTCCGGCTCCCAGCCTACAAATCGTGGGGAGATCCAGCGATCAGTCTTGGGGGGTAATCGCTCTTGCTTTAACCTCCCTGGATCTGGATTGTGATCTAGGGTGGAAGTTGTGGGTGGGTTTACAGCTTGCCAGAAACGGAAGTTGCCCCCCACACGTTTGGGACGAAAATTCCTCTATCTGGCCTTAAAGCCATAGTGTGGCAACAAGCCCAAAAGTCAAGCAATTAAGTGGCAACATGCCAAGGCAAAGGAAACAGAAAAATGCAACCCTAGACTCCTATTTTGGGGGCATAGAGCGGGAAAAGGACTGTGAGGTCAGAAGTCCTGCTCCAAAAGCCCCAGGGGAAAACATGAGCGGGTTGCAGGCCATAGAGGACCTTAAGAAGGACTTTAAAAATCAAATAAGAGAAGTGGAGGAAAAATTAGAAAGAGAAATGAGAAGGATGCAGGAAAAGTATGAAATGAGGGTCAACAGCCTGACTGAGGAAAACAACACCTTAAAAAATAGACTAGCTCAAATGGCAAAGGAGGCCCAAAAGGGCATTGAGGAGAAGAATGCCTTAAAAAGTCGAATTTGCCAGATGGAAAAAGAATCTCAAAAGTTCACTGAGGAGATTCATTCCTTCAGAGTTAGACTGGAGCAAATGGAAGCTAGTGACTTTATGAGAAATCAAGATGCTGTTAAGCAGATCCAAACAAATGAAAGATTAGAAGGCAATGTGAAATATCTCATGGGAAAAACCACTGACCTGGAAAATAGATCCAGGAGAGACAATTTAAAAATTATTGGACTACCTGAAAGCCATGATCAAAGAAAGAACCTAGAAATCACCCTTCAAGAAATTCTCAAGGAAAATTGCCCTGATGTTTTAGATCCAGAGGGCAAAATAGAGGTTGAAAGAATCCACAGATCACCTCCTGAAAAAGATCCCAAAAAGAAAACTCCCAGGAATATTATAGCCAGGTTCCAGAATCCCCAGATCAAGGAGAAAATACTACAAGCAGCCAGGAAGAAACAATTTCAATATTGTGGAAACACAATCAGAATAGCCCAGCACCTGGCAGCTTCTACACTGAGGGATCGAAGGGCATGGAATATGATATTCCAGAGGGCAAAAGAACTGGGAATGAACCCAAGGGTCACCTACCCAGCAAAACTGAGTATTTTGTTTCAGGGGAAAATATGGTCATTCAGTGGAATAGAGGACTTTCAAGCATTCTTGAGGAAAAAACCAGAATTGAATAGAAAATTTGACATCCAGACACAAGAAGCAAGAGATGCCTGAGAAGGTAATCAGGGAAAAGAAATCAAAAGGAACTTATCAAAGTTGAACTATTTACATTCCTATATGGAAAAGCAATATCTGTGACTGATGATATCTTTCTCACTATGAAAATAATGGAAGAAGGGGTGTGGTCATATGAATACATATGTGAATGTGTGTGTATATGGTTACAGTTATATATGGATAGAGGGCATAGGTTGAATTTGTTGGGAAGGGAGAATACTCAAGGGATGAAATTTTGAGGTGAGAGAGGAAAGTGGCAAGAGGAGATGGGGAGAGACAGGGTAGGGTAAACTATCCCATGTAGAAGAAGCAAGGGGAAGTGGTTGCAAAGGAGGGGGAGAATAAGGAAGGCTAAAAAGGCAAAACCACATTCACATTGAATTTGGTTCAGGGAGAAAATGACATACATACTAAATGGGATATCTCAACCTGCAGCAGGATAGGGGGAAGGGGGATGAGAGGAGGGATGATGGATGGGAGGGCATCCTTGGGGTGAGGGGAGGTTGGAAGTACCCACTATAGAAGAGGGACAGGATCATGTAGGGAATGGACCAGGTGGGGGGTGGGATGAGTGGGAGGGAATTATAAGCAGCCTTGTACAATATATCTACTATGATAATGTTTTGCACAGCTAGACATGTACAACATATACTGAATTACTTATATACCAAGAAGGAATGGGTGACAAGGGAGGAAGGAAATGGATCTGAAATTCAAGGTCGTAACATTAAATGTTTCAAATATATATATAAATACTATTATTAATACGCTTTTGCCTATAATTGGGAGATAAGATGTGCAGGCATTGGGACACAAAGATTCATCTTCCTCTAATGGAAAAGTCGGTGGGGGTATGGGAGAAGGTATGGGAGAGAGCAGATTGGAGGAAGCGATATCTTGTGGGACTGCTATTCTGGGAGGTTGGGTAGGGGAATAATGGGGGGAAAATGATTGTAACTCAAAATCTGGCGGAAATGAATGATGTAAAACAGAAGTTAATAAAGTATTTGTTTAAAAAAAAAATTTGTAGGTCAGTACAACCATGAAAATCCATTAAAAATAACTTAAAAACTCAGAATATAATTCTTTACACTAACTCCAATGATGCAAGAAATACAATCATTCTTTCAAATAAGATTACATTAAACGATTCTTTTCCTGGGCCCAACATTGAAACAAGAGCATTTATTAAGCAGCTACTAAATACTAAGCACCATGTTATGCACAAGGGACAGATACTAAGACAAAAAGGAAACTGAATCTCTGCCCTTAAGGGCATTGCCTTCCATCTAGAGATCTAACATGTAAAGAGTTCGATAAATACAAGACAAAGAATGAGCTCTAACAATTAAAGGGATGAGGGAGAATTTCTAGCAGGAGATAATAATTGGCTGAGTCCAGAGGAAGCTAATGATTCTGTAATGGGCTCACTGTGACATGAGACCCTAAAGGCCTGGTTGGTAAACCCAAGGAGGGAGAAATGGAGAAAGGATAGAGGGAGGGAGCATAGAAAGGTGGATGAAAGGTGGAAGGAAGAAGGAAAGAGCTGGTGGGAGGAAATGATAAGGGGAAAAGAAGATGAGAACCAATCAGACAATCCTTAGAAGACTGGTCATCTTTCAATCCCATTCATGACTTCCGGTCTAGTCAAATTATATTAAATAACATTTTTTCCTGCTAGAGTTTTTATAGCTAGCCCCTCTGCACCTTCTGAAGATTTAGGGCAGCATCATACTTTTTGCATTCTAAGTTATGTGCCAGATCCAAAGACCAACAAAGGAACCATTTTCAAGAAATACTTTTGAATCAAGGAGGTCTGACCTTGTTAACAAAAGAAAACCACCCCCTCGACCCAGTCACATGATTCATTGCTACCCACTTTTTCCTATTGTTCTGGATGGTGATGAATAAGGGAGGGCCGAATTATTAAATCCTCTCTTAAACAGCTAGAACATAATGAAGTGTCAATTGGTAATTATACTGTTACCAAGGATGATTACTAACTAGTCATTAAGCTAGTCCTGAATCAACCTAAATATACTGTCATCTGGCTCACACCTATATCTTGTCCACAAGGATATTATAAGAAACTGTCAAATTCCTTGATGAAACTAAGTTATTCTATTCTCCTTGTCTTATCTTATCTAGTAACTGTCAAAAAAGAAAATTAGGTTAGTCTGACTCTACATATGTTAATGAACCCATCCCCCTTCCTCCAGATAAGGTCAATACAAACTATCTCATACAAATGAAGTCTATGAAAGGCAAACTTGGTATATTATACTTTATGATATCTGTCTTCCCTGCTTCTTGCATTAAAAATATATTGCTCTTATATTGTCACTACCCCAAAAATAACATCCTTATGGCATTCTCATGTCAGCAGAAGCTTCAAAGGGACGAATTGTTTCTTTCATTCAAACATTCTTTATTAAAGGGCTTAAACCAGTATTTTCCAACTAAGTCCAAGCCCTGTAAATTCTTCATGTGAAAGACATTTCACAACCTCTATGACAGCTGGGCAGTAAGAGAAGCCCTAGCTATGTGACAGTAGCTATGTGACCTTAGGCAAACCATTTGACCACTCTGCCCTTCTTCACCTTTCCCATCTATAGCCTCCTCTCATCTTCAGTTTTTCCATCTATAACAGTGAGTTGACAACCCTTGAATTAAGTTGCAGAGAGAGAATTTACATTAGGTGCTATGAATAAATACACAGTGCCTATGGCATTGCCTATGTATATATGGTTTTACCTGTTTATCACCAATAACATTAAGATACACAGACTAAGGATGTTCGACCATAATCATAAAGGTAAATCCATTTATAAGCCTCAACCACAGATATAAGAGGAATGTCCAAACTATCAGACAAGCAGAGGGTAACAGCACAATAAGCAATGTTCATTGAGAAATCTTCTTTAGGGAATAAGACTACTGTCAGACCTTTTCCTACACACTCCCCCCACACACACTCCACTATCTTTATGCTTGTAGATGCACATCGATGTAATAAGTGCTATGCGTTTTCTAACTCTGCCATAGCAACAACATCTTTGAACTAGAGAAGAAAAATCAAAGAGGGAAAAATTTAGCCAACCACTATTAAGAAGACAACATAGCCTATTTTTCATGTTAACAACCTTACTAAATTGATAAATAAATGTGAACTGACCCTCTAGGGCAGAGACAGGGTTTCAATAACTACAGTTAAATATTTACTAAACAAACATCTGGCAATTAGTTCCTTCTCTGCCTTTAAAAACTCTATCTCCTTTACAACCATTGTCGCAAAGTCTAATGTCGGAAGTACAGACTAATGTGTAATAGGGTGGCTCCATACACAACTGTTAGGCAGAATAATAGGATATGGGCAGCATGGCGCAGTGGACCTGGGTTCCAATACCACATCTGCCAGTTATTTTTTGTACAAGTCACTTAACATCTGGGAGCCCCAGTTCCTCATTTCTAAAATAAAAAGTTTGTATCTGATGATCTTTAAAATTCCTTCTAGCTCTTAATCTTTTGGATCCTGTGGGGCTCCTTACATTTTGTATATAGAAGAGAAAATATGGTGCATTGTAGAAAGAATGGTGGATTTGAAGTTGGAAGACCTGATCTTAAATTCTGGCAATTTATGTGAGTTTGGGCAAGTCAATTAATCAATCTGAACCCCATCTCCTCATCTACAAAATGGGGATAATAACACAACACATACTTACAGAGAAATTCATACAGAGAAAGGACTTCTTACAATTTAAGGAGACATAGAAATGTGTATTACTACTAAAAATAAATGTTTGTAACAATCAAAAAAGATCCTTTTTAAGAGCAGAAAATAGAAGAGAAAAATAAAGAGAAAGGTAGGAAGACAGGGGTGGGAGGGTAAAGTTATAGCAATAAACTCATTGTAATACTGAAGTGTAACAGTCAAAGGTCTTCCAAAAAAAATAGACCAAAGACCAAGGCTGAAACAAAAGAGTAGGAAAAAGTCAGTGCAGGTCCAGACCTATGAGGTTCATGGAAGCCAAAGATCAAGGCAGCAGTGAAGTCGTCAGATCAGGGAACTTACAGAATCCATGGGGCAAAAGAAATAGGATCCAAGTAAGGAGTCAGGAATCAGGGAGAAATCAAATAATTAAGAAGATGGTGATGTCAAGTTAAAAGTCAGGTAATGAGTCAGAAAACAGGAGGAAGCAAGGAGTTGAGAATTGTAAGTAGATAGAATGAGGTGGGCAGAAGGGCCAGATTCAGAGATAAGGTACCTTAAAAAATGAAGCAATTCCTACCTCATAGAGGAAATTTCTTATATGACTTACTATAATTATATTCTTAGTTGGCCCAGAACCTGGTTATAAAAATAATTGTTTCCTGTTGACAGGCATCATGGTATAGTAGTTAAAGAACAAACTTCAATATCACAATAACCTGGGTTCAGGTCTTACTCTAATACATACTGACAGGGTGACCTTTGGGGACAGCCTCATGCAGAAGGTGGCTTTGAACTGAGTCTTAAAATAAGTCAAGAATTCTAAGAGGCAGAGGTGATCGTGGGGGCCCCATTGAAATCAGATGGCACAAGTGTGTCCTGGACTCAGTCAATATGGTTCCATGATTTCCTCCAATCAGTAGGAGCAAAGGAGGCAGAAGGTAGGAATAACCCAATATCGGGGTTTGGCAAGGAGTGAGTAACAGCAAAGCAAATGATTTAAAAATAGAAGATGGTGTAGAGTTCACCAAAGGGTCAAAATTGAAAAAGGAGATGGGCGACTAGGTGGTACAGTAAATAGAGCACCGGCCCTGGACTCAGGAGGACCTGAGTTCAAATCCAGCCTCAGACACATCACACAAAACTAACCAGTGACCTTGGGCAAGTCACTTAATCCCAATTGTCCTCCAAAAGGCAAAAAAAAAATTAAAATTGGAAAAGGAGGAGTATGTAGAGAGAGCAGAGGTATTAACTGAGAGATGAAGTGATAGACATATTGGAGGGAATGGCAAGGATGAAGAATAAGACCGGAAGAAATAAGACATAGAGAGAGTTATAATGACAAAATACTATAAGATAATATATATTTTATTAGATCATCCTTAATCTATGAACTTGTGCTTTTAATACTTTGATAACCATATTTTAATATAATCGGTTTCCTCTGTAATCCTATGTACATTTTTTCCACACTTAAATGTTTCCACACATCATTCTGAAAAGGGGTCCTTGGACTTCACCAGACTGTCAAAGGGGTCCATGACACAAAAAAAGGTTAAGACCCTATGCTATGAAGTAATTAGGGCAGATACTCTTATTTCTTGTTTATAGATAAAAAAAGACACAGAGACATTAGGTTTCGCAGGTTTCATAAGCAAGTCAGAGGCAGAGTTTGTCCTCTGTTCTTTTCCATTGCCCCATCCCAATGAAGGGGTCAAAAGGAAGACAAGGGAGCTTAAACCTATAGAGACCTTAGAGAAGCAAAAAGAAATAATCTTTGTCCACAGCATTTATCTGTGCTTACCAGTTGTCCTAGGTCTGGATACAGATTAGTCCCTTCCATCTATGAATCACCTTACCAGCCACAAGTAATGACAACAAATGAGGGGCCTTCTTCTTCACCCCAGCCTGGACTTCCCAAACATTTCCTCCAGAAAGATCACTATAACCCCCACCTAGGTCCACATTCCATTTAACCCCAAGAATTAGTAAATATGAAAAGGTTAAAGGTCCTTTAGAAGCCTTTCCACCTGCTTAGTCTTTCCATCTCACCATCAACCTTCAATTTCCTTCATTCTGCAAAGATGTATTATATAACTCTGGATGGTAGAATAGTCATAAAAAATATTTCCTTGCCTAACATCATCCTGTTATTATTTTGACATCTGTGTAGGCTGTGGAATGATTCTTTTAATGCTGTGTGTGAGGCATATTTATATCTCCTCCTGTAGCATACAGCATATGCAAATCCTTCTGAAACCTGCCCTAGTAGGTTATACTTATACCCGTATCTAGTATGATGTGAAGTCAGTGATGTGCAGCCCTGGTGTTTACTATGTTTACTGCAGGTTAACTCTGTAGACGCCAGGTTAAAATGGGGCCTGACATTGCTGCATAGCAACTAATTTTCTTTTCCAATAAAAATAGAGGTAAATGTTGACGCTTAATTGCTCTCTCCTTTGTTTGCATTATATATACCTAGCCACTTCATGAAAATGGCATTCGAAAGGAAAAAGACATTTTTTTCCCTTGCATGGTAGCCTAATAATCATTTAGTACAATTCTGGCCAATTCAACATTTATTGTGAGCCTACTATGTATGGGCAAGTTACTAAGGGGGATACAAATGCAAGGAAGAGATGATAAGCTTCCTAACCTGGGGGGGTCTTATTATCCAGCAAGGGAGAATAAGTCTGGTAACAAGTAAAAAAGAGAATGGAATAAGTATCCCAGCAGAGGTGAGGATGTGAGAATTCAGAGAATGGAAAAGCCATATCATATCGGGAAAACATCAAGGAATAAAGAAGGCTACTTGAAAAAGACGGTGCTGGGGGGTTGGACCTTGAAGGGTGGATAGAATTTCAAAAGATAAGAACAGGAGTTGGCAAATACTAAACAAATTGAATAGCACAGAAGATGGGATATCAGAAGAGATATTCCAAGAACAAAGAGAAATCCAGTTGGACTAGAGCAGAGGCTACATGTAGGAGACTAATGAAAGATAAAGCTGGAAAAGGAAAAATGATCACAGTTCTATGAGTCTTAGACAGCCGGGGATAGGGAGCCATGGATAGTTTTTGAACAGGATAAAATAAGAGTTTTGCTTTTGAAAGTGTGATCTGGCAGTGGGCCAGATTGAGATAGGAGTGGGGGAGGTGAAAACTAGATGGATTATAGGTAGGAAAAGAAGAGAAGGATGAAAAATATGGAGTTGAAATCTATAGTTTTTGACACATGAATGGATGTAAGGTCCAGGACAGGGGGAAGGGAATAAATATTTATATAGTGCTTATTGTGTGCCATAATTGGCGAAGTGCTAAGCACTTAAAAAACAAATATATATTCATCTCATTTGATTCTCACAACAATCCTGTGAGGTAGGTACCATTATGATTCCCATTTTAAATTAGGGAAACTAAAGCAAACAGAGGTGAAGTGACTTACCCAAGGTCACACAGCTAGGAAGTGTCTGAGGGCAGATTTTCTTTCAGGATTTCCTGACTCTAAGCCTAGTGCTCTATCTACTGCACCACCAGCTTCCTCTGGGAGAAGGAAGAAGGAATGGTCAAAAATCATTTCAGGAATTCAGACCTGAACAACTGGGAGAATGATAGTGTTATAAAAAAGGAAGGGAGAGAGGGAAAGAGAAGAAGGAGGAGGAGGAGGAGAAGGAAGAGAAGATTGAGGAGGAAAAGGAAGAGGAAGAAGAAGAAGAAGAAGAAGAAGAAGAAGAAGAAGAAGAAGAAGAAGAAGAAGAAGAAGAAAGAGGGAGGGAGGAGGGGGAGAGAGATAGGGAGAGAAAGAGAGAGACAGAGAAAGATTTGAAGTCAGGAGAAAGAACTGGTTGGGAGAAAAATGATGAGTTCAGAAGAGAATCTGGCAAAGGAGAAAGAGGAGTTGCCAAAGAGGCAGTATGAGTGCAGTATCAGAAGCTAAGAGTCAAAAGTTTGAGGGAGATAACCAACAGTTTCAAATGCTAGAGAGTTCAAGGAAAATATAGGCTAAAATAAAGTGACTAGGAAGAAAAATGAGATTTAAAGCAATTGAAAATGAATGGGGAGGAAGTGATGGACAATAATTACTCTTTGAAAATCTTTGCTGATAAAGGGAAAGAGAAATAGAAAACAGACAATAAGATTGAAAGGAAAGGTTATTTTGTGTATGTTGTTGGGCTTTTTTGTTTGTTTTTGTTTTTTGAGGATGGCATTCAGGCAGAAAGGAAAAATTCAATAGAAAGGGAAAGTTTCATGAAAAATCAAATAATTGATGAAGATTCTAAAAGAAGCAAAACCAAATGGTATCAAGAGTAAAGATGAAGGGATTAGCTTTGGCAAGAAGCAGGGACTTTTCTTCCTTAGTGACCAGAGACAGAGACAAAAAGGAAGTATAAGCATACAGATAAATTTCAAAGTAGAAAGGAAGAAAGTTCAAGGAACTCACTTTAGATGAACATGCCAGTAGTTGGCTGAAGTGGAGAGGAGATAAATATCATTGTATTTGGAAAGGTCAAGGAACCATGAAGGATCCCCAATATAGCTTCCTGGAGGTCAACAGGCAAACAAGGATAAGAAAAGGATTCTACAAACAGATGGTATGGACTTTTAAAAAAGGAAAAATTGTTGAGAGAAACAGAACAATAATCTGGAATCAGTAGTGTGAAACAAGGAATATGCTAACCTCTTTCATCATGGTCTCATAAACCACGAGAATAGAGGACTAAATAGCCTTCATTTGTCCCTGGTGAAAACCAGGTTTCAATTCATTTCAGGTAGTGAAAGTTAATCTAAAAGAAAATAATAGTAATAATTCTTTATGTTTTTAAAGTGTTTTATAGTTGACAAAGCACTTTAGCAGATTTATCTCATCTGATCTCCACAACAACTTCCTATGTTAGCAAAGCCAGAATTAACATCCCCCAAAGGTCACATGGTGAGTAAGCAGTGAATTTGGGACTCAAGCCCAGGTCTTCTGACTCCTAGTCCATTGTTCCTTCCATTATAGCATGCCGCCTTCTGCCTTCTAACTAATCTGTCACAACACAATCAAGTACCAAATGGTTTTTGGCTGCTTAGCTCAGCTGATTAGAATACAACATTATTAAATGAGGACCAGGTTTCAGATGTGATTGGGAAGCTGGGATGGGAGTGGTGCTGGTTAATCTGGTTCTAGCTAAAGACTAGACCTCAAACAATGGCCAAGAGTTTTACAAATTGAGGCCACTGACCTCAAGATTACCCGTCAAGGACATGTGGGCTGTGTCTCCATTGATGTATAAACTACTTGTAGAACCAACCATGAAACTCTCCCACTTATGGACAATAATTGTCTTTGTTCATAAAGGACAAAATGCCATTAAATCCAAGCATATTCTTATACTACATAAAAGGAAAGCACTTATTAATCACTTACTATGTTCCAGGCACTGTGCTAAGAGTTTTATAAATATTATCTCAGTTTATCTTCATAGCAACATTGGGAGGTAGGTGCTATAATTATCCCCATTTTACTGATGAGGAAACAGAAGTGACTTACATACAGTTAAAAAGTATCTGAAGCAGGATTTGAACTTGGGTCTTCCTGACTCCAGAGTTCTATCCACTGATCCACCTTGCTACCAATACTTTTCTTTAAAAAGTCTGCACTTGGAATATTACAACTAAAGAAACATCATAATCCTTGTTTACTGGTGATAAAGATATGAGTTAAAGGTGAAGAAATGCAGGCTTAAACTCTAAGTGTTGCCACTTACACAGAAAATTTCTTGGAGGGAGAGAGGTTCACAACCATATGCTTATGCCACAATAAGCATGTTCCAACACTATTTTGAATGCAGTTTGTCAGACATGAGCCCTAATTTAGTATAAGCAAAATTGAGCATGCAAAGCTTTATGCGCAGAAAGCATCTAAGAATGCCAGTGGTTGATGTCATCATTCTGAGTTCCCTATCTAAACAGGTAAAAGTCCATTTGAATGAGCTGTTAGCCCCATCATGCCCTCAATCTCTGCCCCTTGCTTAGGAGTGGGAGCCTCCTAAGGCTATTTCTCTTAAATCAGCAGGGATACAGGGGAATGCTCACTAGGTAGGGAAGAGAGAAGGGATCAAGACTGTATATGATATAAAATCAAAAGGCATCAATTTAAAAAAGCTTTGTAAGAGCCAACAAGGAATATAATTTTACTTTTTATCAACTTTTGGTTTCCTCAGAACCAGATCAGATTCCAAAGAATCTGGAAATGAATCAATATTCAAAAATATCAGCTATGCAGTCATGAATGTTGGTTCACCAATCTATCCAAACATTTCACAACCACCACCCCAGACCCTGCCTGCTGTGAATGAACTGGAATGTCTTGGTCCCTATATAGACTAATTCCTAGAGCTTTTGATGGGAGCAGGAGGATATAGGATGGGAAGCAGCTCGTCATCTAAAGACTTCCTTAGCAAACTGGTCTCTCCCTATCTTCTCTACTCCTTTGCAGTAGCTGTCCCACTGCATGGAATGCTACTGTTCCTCAAATCTACCTCTTGGAATTCCAAATTTGCTACAAGACTCAGCTCAAGCCCCGTGTTCTTAACAAGAATAAGAATCACAATAATTATAGCTAACATTTGTATGGTGCTTTAAGGTTAGCAAAACACTTTACACTTATTATTCCCCATATACAAGTGTACTGTCCTCCAAAATTATGGTATATATGTACATTGCTGCTTCTCCATTAAAATATAATGATTTTCCTGAGGGCAGGGATTATTTTAATTTTTTTTTTTCTTGTATCCTCAGTACTTGATCAGTCAGTTAATAAAGATTAAGTACCTACCATGTGCCAGGCTCTGTGCAGAAGTGCTGGGAATGCAAATATGAAAAAAGAAAGATAGATTCTATCATTAAGGAGCTTACAATTTAATGAGTGAAGAGAACACACAAAAGAAAGCTGAAAATGGGGTGGGGTGGGTGGAGAGAGAAAAGACACCTGGTACAAGACCGTGATAAAGTCCAGAGGAGTGCAGCCATGTGGGAAATGAAGATGGCCAGCCTGGGCACCCTCCTTAAACAGAGGTTATGGGAAGAAATCTCCACTCTCCAAACAGAGAGAAGGGGACCAGCAACAGAGTATATTGATGAGGTATGAGTTCCAGGACTAAAGTGGATTGTGTCTGGTACACAGTAGGTACTTAATAAGTGCTTGTAGATTAATTTAATTGACAAGTGAAATTTAGACTAATTTACAGACTGGATCATCTATGTGTGTGACTTTCCAAACTTAATCCACTGTGCTATTTCAAGGTAACCAGACCTTTGGATCAGTCATTATATGTATTGGTTCTTAGAATTTGTTTCCATCTCTCATTTTCCTGCAGTTGAGAGAGGGGAGCTTTAAGTCCTTCTTATCAGAGTATGATTTTGAGCAATTAAAGAATAACTGTCCAGGCAATACCTGCGTAGCCTGAAAGACTTACTATTTCTTTACAACAGCCCAACATTATAGAATTTTAAATTATCTAGTATGACCCTTTCACTTTTACAAATGAGGTAAAGTGAGTTTCCTCGAGGTAACAGAGCAGTGGCAGTCAAGCCTAAGAGCTGAATCTTTGGCCACCTATCTAGGTACTCTTTCACCTGTGCTCACAGACTCAGAATGAAAAAGAACCATAAAGAGCATGTCCAGTCCAACCTCTTCATTTCAAAGATCAGATTGCTGAGGGCCAAAGAGTTTACATGTCTTGCTCAAAGAACAATGGTTAACTAATATCAGAGTTGGGATTAGAATTCAACTCTCCTGACTCCTTCCCACCTGTCTTCATGTGACACCACATAGCTGCATTTGCTCCCTTCCCAATGATTGGATCAGATTCATTCTTTTATCTTGTTGGTTCTATTTCTCATATAAAGCACTTCCTCACTCTGTTTTCTTCTATCAAAGTGATTAGACGCTATTTGATTATAAGTTTCTTGAAGGCAAGGACAAGATATGTCCTGTTCATTTTTTAATTTCTTGTAACTTGGAATAAAAATACTATGCCTTGAATGTAATTGGTGCTTAAGCAATAGGTGAGCTGAAAGGATCAATGTTAGGAAATGCCTACAAGTCAACCTCCTTCAGATCAGCCTCTTTGATCAAAGTCTGCATTACTAAATATGCCTCCTTTTTGTATGCAAAGTAATTCATGCAAGTGCTAGACTTCAGTTATTAATTATAAACACCTGTGCACAAACATTGAGTTATTTGAGTTTAATGTAACATGTGAAAAACAAAGGTCTCCTGCTAGTTCTCCCAAAAGCCAGTACTACCATTAAAATAAGCAAGACACAGGACACCACCATTGTGTTAAAGTGTTTTGGTTTTTTTGAAAGATGAAACTTCTGTAACAATAGATCCAACATACTGATCTCCAATTTACCCTCATTGCCTAAAGCATCATTACTTGTGCTTCCCAGGAGCAAGTCTCTGACAACCAAAACTTTTAGACCCTAAATCAAAAGGGAAAATGGAGCTCTCTGCTCAGCATGGGTAAGGGGAGTAAGCCAAATGCAACATGGCATCCTTTGGAATTTGATTATTTGCATTTGACAAGTCCAACTGATTTAGCAGCTCCTGGCTGAGCATGGATTAGGATTTCAAAGCAAACTTTGGTTAAAAGAAAAATAATTAAATTTTGAAGGACTTTCCTACAACAGCAATTCAAGTTGCCTTCTCCTTCAATGAAAAATATGACCCCTCAGCCATGATCCATTTAATACTGAAATTTAAATATCTTAGGCTACAACTGGATTTTGTGGGCGGTGTGTTTAGTTATATTCTTTGTGCATTATTAGGGGAAAACTGTTAGTGCTGGGCCAGGTTTTCTACTAGAGAAACAAAAGATATCAATTTAAATGCTAACTATGTTGCTTGCTAGCTATAAGATCTTGGGTAAGTCATTTAACTGAACAGAATCTGTTGCCACATCTGTAGAATAAGAAGTTTAAATGGGACTTTAACATCCATTCCAACTCTAAATTCTATGAGATTTAATTTAAAGTCCATCTCCTAAGAGTTTCACTATATCCAAGGAAGAAGGATGAGGTGAAGAGGCCCTCCTATCAAGGCAGAGATGTGTGTCCCTCCCTTCTCACCATATGACCACCCCAAATTCAATCTAATGTGTAAATAGACTAATAGATTGAGGAAACTCTAAGAGTAGCCCCCTACCTGCAAAAGATAATACTGTAGCCCAGGTAGAGGCTATACCTCTGAAGGAGGTATCTGTAAAAAATGGAAGCTGACGCCTTAAAGCTATAAGCTTTGCAGAGACAAGCTTAGTCAGACAAACACTCATCTCTTCTGACAAACTCCATGTGTTGCCTCAATCTAGTAATGTAAGTACAGCTAGGTAGTGTAGTGGATAAAGTGCCAGTCCTGGAGTCAGGAAGACTCATCTTCCTGAGTTCAAATCTGGCCTCAAGACAACTTACTAGCTGTGTGACCTTGGGTAAGTCACTTAACCCTGTTTGCATCAGTTTCCTCATCTGTAAAATGAGCTGGAGAAGGAAATGGCAAACCACTCCATACCTTTGCCAAGAAAACCCCAAATAGGGTCACAAAGAATTGGACACAACTGAAAAATGACTGAATGATAGTGCTTAACCTCTACTCCTACAACTGTTTGCTGCTTTGCTTAACCTTCTAAATCCCTATAGAAAAAAAATACCTTGGTACTTGATCTAGTCTGACTTTCTGGTTTACTTTGCTCAGCTCCCAATTCCAACCTGCCCCCTTCTAGACAGAAACTGCTTTTCCCCCAACTTCAGTGTTTCCTTAAGCACCAGCACACATCAGATTTACCTATTGGACTGAGATTTCAGGAGAAGTCGTCTATAATCCAGGAATAAACCATCCAGACTTCCTCAAGCTAACAACATTGCTACCTTTCTATTTCCTTAACTTAGTTATTCTCTCCTCTTGCAGCAAAAATATCAGCTGCCACTAGCAGGACTAAACAATCATAGCAAATATTGAAATGAGTAATAAGAAGAAATAAGGCCACCTGATGTTGTCAGCCAGCCTCCTCATTTGGGGCGGTGTCAGTGTGAATGGGCCACTAGCGCACCACTAGAATGTAAGGGCAGCAGCACAGCAAATCATTCTGACAATCCCTCTCCCTAGAAAATAGGGAGTATGCTTTGGAAATCTATGTTGCAAAATGATAAGCAAATTGGGGCAAAGGAGTCCAGCCCAAGGGAAGATGGAATGATTTACAATTGCTAGGCTCTAGTCCCAGCCTTGAGAGCCCAGGGCCATTCCAATGGAGTCTAGCCCCTCCACTCCCAATGGCAAATCATACTATATGTTCATTACCCATCAGCACTTCCTAAAACATAATTTTTTTTTCAAGGACAGTCATGAAGAGGAAAAGAAATAACAAAAAGGTCCTAAAAGGGCTATGTAAAAAAGATACAGGTACAGTTTCCACAAGCTCTGCCTCAGTGGATTTTATGTGCTGATTATACTTTTAGGAGGCTCAGGCCTTCTTACCATCAGCTGGTCACCTCCTTCTCCTCTACCAGATGACTCTCAGAATAATAATAGCTCATATTTCCATGCCTCTTTAAGGTTTATCAGTGTTTTTCCTCATGACCACCCTGTGAGATAAGTAGGAAAGTATTATTTCCTCATTTTAAAATGAGGAAATTGGGATACAGAGAGATTAAAAAAGTTGACTGTGGTCTCACAGCTAATAGATATTGGAGCCCAGAATTAAATGCAGGTTCCCTATGTCCAGTACTCTCCATAATACACACACCACATTGTCACTGTCTGTGCTAGCAGCAGGAGCAAGAGCAATCATTCCAATTCACATTATCCTAAGAACATCTTGGTTTGCAGGGGTTAGATATATGGGTGGACTTGGGGTACAAATCCTTATTCTGCAAACTTTACCTCTCACCACAAACCTATTGGCTGGCTGGGATAAATAAAGGGCATATCTTTTCCTCTTGTTTAGAGGCAATTGGTAATGCAATGTATAGAGCAAAGTAGACCTGCATTTAGATTTGACTTCCAACACTTTGTAGCTGTGTGACCCTGAGCAAGTCACTTAACTTGTATCAGGTTTCCTCAGATATAAAATGGGGATGATAATAGCACCTATCATTTTGGATTCTTGTAAGGATCAAATGAGACAATATTTGTAAAGTACTTAGGGAAGCTGGGGCCTCAAGCCCACATGTGGCCCTCTGAGTCTTCAAGTTTGACTGAATCTAAACTTCTAAACTCTTAATAAAAGGATTATTCTGTAAAACTTAGAATCAGTCAAAAGGCTGCACCTAAGGACCTAGAAGGCTACATGTGGCCTGGATGCCACAGGTTCCTCACCCTTGCACTAGGTGCTTTATAAAGCCTTCCTTCCTTCCTTGTGGATAATTTCTTTTAGAATCCTGATTGCTACTGGGAGTTAAACAGGAGCTAAAAAGGAGGCAGAATAACGTAACAGGTAGAATGCTAGATTGGAGCGAGAAATACCTGAGTTTAAATACCACTTAAGACATTTACTATGGGCAGCTAGGTGGCATAGTGGATAGAGTGCCAGGCCTGGAATCAGGAAGACTCATCTTCCTGAATGCAAATCTGGCCTCAGACACTAGCTATATGATCCTGGACAAGTCATTTAACCCTGTTGGCCTCTGTTTCCTCATTGTAAAATGAGCTAGAGGATGAAAATGCTAAACCACACCAGTATCTTTGCCAAGAAAACCCCAAATGGGATGATGAAGAGTCAGACACAACTGAAACGACTCAACAGGCACAACAAAGACACTTACTACCAGTCTGACTCTGAGCTGATCACTTAACCTTCTTATTCTCAGACTCCTCATCTGTGAAATAGGGAATTAGGATGCATGACTTTTAAAGGTACAATCCTATGAAAACATTTAAGACTGGCCTGTATTGGGGCTGCTAGGTGGCCCAGTGAATAGAGCACCAGCCCCAGAGTCAGGAGGACCTGAGTTCAAATCCAGCCTCAGACACTTAACACAAAAACTAGCTGTGTGACCTTGGGCAAGTCACTTATCCCCAATTACCCTCAAAAAAAAGCCTGGCCTGTATTCTCCCATCCTCCTCTTTTCTAATGGGATTTTCAATCAAAACACTAGTCATTAACCAACTGAAATTGGAAGCCGGGAGCAGAAGATGATAGGTTGGGGTGACATGACCAAAAAATGAGCCCAGTATCCCAGTCTTCTTGTTGAAGGACAGAAACCATTCCCCTTAAGAATGAGGTACCAAGTATCTGAACTACAGAGAGAAGGTACCATCAGAGGGAAGGGAAGAAAAGGGGGAGGGGCTGAGAACACTAAAGACAAATATGACATTTCACAATTTTATTGAGAGCAAATGTTGTTTGGGGAGGGGAGGAAACGGGGTGGCTATTAAAGACTTCCTATTGGAATTTAAATTCATGATTAGTTATACTGTGCAGAGTTCCTGAAAACTCTAGGACAGGAAAGTGGTTTTTAAATGCAATAAATAAATGAATCAATGAAAAGAATATGAAAAGAAATTTTATTAAGGACTTACTATGTGCTAAACACTGGGAACACAATACAAAATCATAGAGCTTTCAAAGATCTCACATAATAATAAAAGGAGATGGCATATATAAACAATGTAATAAATCCGTGTGTAAATATATAATAGCAGAAGAGTTTCACCAAGATGCCCCAATTAGCTACAAGTCCCAAGGTTACTAATCCCCCATCTGTTGGTTCAATCCCCATGAGAGAAGCAAATGCCAAAAATATAGCTTCCATTATTTCACCTGTATCCTAGCAGAGGAAGGGATGATATCCCACATGCCTCATAAAGGATGGAAGTCCCTACACATTTATGGGGACGTAGAACTCTTGAGAATGAGCTCTAGAGCATAGGTCAAAAAAACCACAGAAGCAAGAGAAATACTATCCAATTGTGCAATTTTCCTTAAAAAAAAAGTATGGAAAGAGAACAAAGCACATTTCAATGGTCTTTTTTTGTTTATGAACATAGAGAAAGCATCCTAGAATGCCAAGAATGTACCTAGACCTAGGGGTTGATTGGGAATAAAAGAAACTGAGACTCCCTTGACATCTCCAAATGTCTTTCCCATCTTTTTGCCTTACCCAGAAAGGTTCCTCTTTCCAGTTTCTCTCTCCCTTTCTGTCTCTCTGTCTCTCTCTTTCCATATGTTCTGCCCTAATTCAAGAAGTCTCCTGTTCCACAGCTTCTCTATTCAGAAGGGGGAAATAGAAAAGGAAAATCTAAAGAATTCACTCCTTAAACATGTAATTATTGAATGAGATTAGAGGTCAAGGTGCTGAGGGGAAAAAGAAAATAACACTAATCACAGTTAGCTACCCATGTTAAAATGATATTCACCTTAGCAGTGAAAGAAAATCCCCACAGAACAAGACCACCAGGCAAAACTATATAGCCAATCAGACTTCTAGGCATGAGAGCTCCTGGATTTGGTAGAAAACCCTATGATGTCATTTGATGGGGTCACGGAATTCCCCATAGAGAAACAATTTGTCACTTTGATTTCTCAGCAAATGTCCCAAGTCCTTCTGGAGTGTCCTGATTCTTCTAGATCTTAATAAATGGGCTTTTATAAGAGAAAGGGGTTCCCCTAAACATGAGACCAAATGGGACACACTGTCAGATAGATATAATTTTTTTTCTGATTTTGTTTTTTTGGAGGGCAATTGGGGTTAAGTGACTTGCCCAAGGTCACACGGCTAGTTTTTGTTTTTTGTGTGTGTGTTAAGATCGGATTTGAACTCAGGTCCCCCTGACTCCAGGTCAGGGCTCTATTCACTGCGCCACCTAGCTGCCCCTAGATATAATATTTTTTATGTTATGAAACCTTGTCATTTTATCACCATCCAAAGGTATCAGAACACTGATTATCTTAAGCATAATATCTTCCATAATATCTGGCACTGAGCTCTGAGCAAACTTGTTCTTGCCATCAGGGAGCTTACATTCTATTGAAGGATCATAGACAATTTTAGGTAGGAGGTCAAAGAGGCAAAATTATTTGCCCAAGGCCACACAACTAGAAAATGGCAGAATTCTCTTTTTATATACTTTGACAGCTTTTTTACACTAGTATGGATGATTTTGTGCTAATACTTTCATTCACATTGCCCATCCCTATTGTGAACATATTTATGGCCCAAAGACAGCAAAGCCAACTGAACCGTATTGGATCCACAACCTTGTCCTCATAGGCACAATGCTCTTACCCACTAGCTAACAAGCCATAGACAATTAGAAGAGAAAGCATTAAGATAAATGATTCCATACGTAACTGGTATCTTACACACACACACACACACACACACACACACACACACACACACACACACACATCCTTGGTTTCAATTAACATGCTTAAGCCTTTTCTGTCACTTGAAAAGAGCAGCATATGGTTAAAGAAATTTAACTTAATCCAGGAAAACAAAGAAGGCTCCCCAGCAACTTGGGAACATATGGATTTCTTGGTTCAGTGAACTTATTTGAATGCAATTCTTATACAACCAACACTAGCTAGTCGATGGTATTTTTTCATTGATCTACCTGAGACTCTATTATTTCAGTGCCATTGACAGCCTTCACATATTTAAGAGATTCATTTGAGTAATTACTCATTAATTTGGGAGGGGAGCACTCTATTACTAATTAATGTTTGTAAAGTAATTTTCAGATATACAGCATTATAGAAGAGCTAAGCAGTAAGTATTATTACCTTCCCCCTTCACACACCATCTTGAATCATTTTTATAGCCAAACAGCACCAATGACATGTTCAAAAGACTTATTACCAAAAAACGATTTCATTTGTACAGCCTAGGAGTATATTAAGGGTGGGTGGGGAATGACTAAATTACTAATGGAACTATAAAAAAATTTTTCATAGATTGGGCTCTAACATGGGTTTTATATTGTATTGTATTTCTGAAATAAATGTTATTTCTTGCTCTCTAAGGTTGGGTTGGATTTATTCTACCCTTCATATTATACATCTAACCCAAGTGTGCTCAGCTTGGGGTGGGAAGCAATTAAAAAAGAAAACACATTTTAAAAGTAGGGGAGTGAAACAAGGCAAAATAGCCTCTCATCAAGCACCTGTTCATTCTCTGGGAAATTAATAGCTGATGTCCAGCACTCTTTCCCCACGCCCCCAAATCAATTCTCCCCATTGCCTGAATTCTAGCCAGCCCACCTAAGAGTAAGAGGATGTGGTATATAAGCAATGTACCACAAGTAGTCAAACGAGACAGGCAGCAAGAATGACAAGGATAAGGCAAACTCCCAAGCATCCTTGAGAACTAAAGTGATGCATTACACTGGAAATGAAGCATTATCCCACAAAAACATGTGCCCTCATTGGAAATTTGGGAACAAGATTACAAATAGATATTACCATACCAAATACTTATAACCTCCAAATTAAGTGGAATGAAAAATTTTGGAAATATAGAGAGCTAGCAGACAAAAGAAAGGCTGTGTGAATAGCATGGAGAATATATCGTTGCCATTGTCCTATCTGTTATGACAATTGCCCTGAAAATACCTATCCGAGGACTAGCTTACCATTGTTGTTGTTGTTATAATTTTAGAAACCATAAAGTCCAACCACTATCCCATGGAACAGATAAGGAAACTGAGGTCCAGAAAGATTGAGTGGTTTGTCCTTGGGCAAGTCACTACACCTATCTGTGTCTCAATTTCAGCAGCTACAAAATAAAGATTGGTGTGCTTTATAATTAAAGTTCCAAAAAATACGTATAAGGTAAATTTTTAAAATGTCCGGCTCATTTTAAGGAATATCTCTATTACAAGTATAATGAGTGTGGAATAAGGAGCTATTTTAAAGATGGAATAAATAGAATTTGAACCTGGGACTTGTAAGCCAGCATAATCAATTGAGCAATACATACTTATTAAGCACCCACTATGTGCTAAGAGGCAACAAATCGGCTTTGCCCTCAAGGAGCTTACAATCAAATTGGGGGAGACAAGATGCAAACAAATATATACAAAACAAACTATATAAAGGATCAGTAGGAAATAATTAACAAAGGGAAGGCAGTAGAATTAAGACGAATTAGGAAAGATTTCCTATTAATTATGGGATTTGAGTTGGGACTTAAGGAAATTAGGGAAGTCAGTAGGTAGACCTGAGAGAGCATTCCAGGCATGGGGGGGGGGGCGGGGGGGACAGCCAGAGAAAATGCCCAGTACCAAGAGATGAAGTATCTTGTTTGTGGAACAGCCAGGAGGACAGCAATAGTACTACCCATCGTCTGGGACAGTTATGAGGCTCAAATAAGACAATATAAATGCTTCATAAATGATATGAATATAAGACCTTAGTACTATGATGAAAGTTCATAGCTAGTGTTTCACTGCAAAGTCCCAAATCCATTGTTCCATACAGGATCTCAATAAATAACCTGTTATATCCAATTGGAATTTTACTCCTAATGGCCAAAGGAGTACGGTAAGACTTAACAGAGCTTGGAATAGATACAAAGTAGTCCAAAGCCTTGAAAACGTTAATAAAATAGGAAGTGCTTAGCAAACTATATAATTATTCACTAGTATTTTTATTATTATTATTTTTTTTGGAGGGCTATTGGGGTTAAGTAACTTGCCCAAGGTCACACAGCTAGGTTTTTGTTTTGGGTGTGTTAAGTGGCTGAGGCCAGATCCGAACTCAGGTCCTTCTGACTTCAGGGCCAGCGCTCTACTCACTGCGCCACCTAGCCGCCCCCTCACTAGTATTTTTAAAGCTCCAATAAGAGTAAAGTTGGCACAAATTTGAAGGGGAAAATAGGGTAAAATCTTTAAATTATTATTATAAGAAGAAGCATCAAACTAATGTGTCTTGATTAGAACTCTTGATTATGAAGGAGGCGGTAAAATAGAAATTCTAGTAGTTATATAAAGGTCTATTCAACAATAGGTAATTTATCTTTTATGGAATCATTATTGGATTACTATCAGTTAAAATTATTTCCCCCAAAATTTCTAGGAGTGGTTCCAAATGCAGGAGATAGATTTTTGAAGTAACCATAATAGTTCCTATAAGCACTAACTATAGATACACCCTTACTTTAGGTAAAAGAGGCCAGAATTTTGGGGGGACACAGCATTCACCTAACTATAGCTTTTCACTAGAGCCCTAAATCTAGATGCAGTATGATATATTGGAAACAGTACTAGACTGGGAATCAATGGAGACCTCAATTCAATATCCCTAATACTTATTAGGGGATGTTGTTGCTGTTGTTGTTGTTCAGTTGTTTCACTCATGTCTGAATCTTTATGACCCCATTTGTGGCTTTCTTGGCAAAGATACTAGTGTGATTTGCTGTTTCCTTCTCCAGCTTGTTTTACAGATTGAAAAACTGAGGCAAACAGGGTTAAATGACTTGCCCAGAGTCACACAGCTAATGTGTCCGATGCCAGATTTGAACTCAAGAAGATGAATCTTCTTGACTCTAAGCTTATCATGCTATCCACTGCGCCACCTAGCTGCCCAATTAGGGATTTAAGAACTCCTAAAAAGGGGTTCCTAACCTTTTTTTAATGTCATAGACTCATTTGGCAGTCTGGTGAAAGCCTATGGATCCCTTCTCAGGAAAAAAAAATGTTTTTAGGTACATAACAACAATGTACATAGGATTACAAGAGAAATTAATTATATTGAAATATAGTGATCAAATTAGTTTTTTTCTGGAGGTTTGTGGACTCCAGATTAATATCCACTCTAGATATTTACTTGGTTTGTGATATGGTCAAGTCACTGTCTCCTGAACCTCAGTTTCCTTATCTATAAAATGAAAGTAAGCATACATGCAGCATCTGTCTCTCAGGGGTGAGATATAAAGAGATATAAACCAGAATGTTAGAATTGGAGCTCCATTTGAACAGGAATTACCTCACTTTACTATTTGTTTCCTAGCTTAGGACATGACAATTACATTTATATTCCATTCCATTGTTATTGTTACATCCTCATCTTGCAAACTTAGAGTTGAGTTACCAGGTATCATTGACACAACCCCCTCAAGCCCACTCAAGTCAAGTCAACAAGACTCATCTTCCTAAGTGCAAATCTGACCTCAAATATTTATTAGCTGTGTGACCCTGAACAATTCACTTAACCCTGTTTGCCTCAGTTTCCTCATCTGTAAAATGAGCTGGAGAAGGAAATGGTAAGTCACTCCAGTATCTTTGCCAAGAAAACCCCAAATGGGCTCATTAAGAGTTATACTCAACTGAACAATAAGCAAGTCAATAAGTAGTTATTAAATACCTACTATATATCAGGAACTGTGCTGAGCCTTGCATGTAAAATCCTTATAAGGAGTGTACCTAGGAGCACTGGTTGCTTTGTATATGCTGCCCAGTTACCCCCATCTTGTTCACCTCTCATTCTAGTTTCACATAAGTCTCTGGGTCTCAGTTTCCTCATCTATGAAATGAGAGAGTTGAACTAAGTAAGCCCTAGAATCTTTCCTATTTCTAGTTTTTTAATTTGTCACAGAGAGAATTGGAAATCCCTACTTTTATCCTCAAAACAATGTCACTGGGACATTGCCAAAGCAGAAATGAGAGATGCTGATCAATTTTCTGGCCCCTCATTTAACCCTCAACTGGTTTCTGTTGATAAGAGTCAGATGTGGCCGCTGCTGAGTCTACAATTGCCCATAAAGTAGAACATAGAAACAATAATAACTTTTATTTTTCTTAAGGCAACTGGATATCATTTTAGGTAAGTTGATTATATAGGCTTAACCTTTTTGGTTCCATGATTGAGAGGAAATTTTATTAATAATTTGCTTATATCTTTTAACAATCTGCTTTTAATTATCTTTTTATCTATTTATTATCTTTTAACATTTGCTAATACTTTTATAGGCATTTGGGGATTCCTTAGGGGTCTTGCTTCATTAAAAATAGATAACATGATATCCCAGATCCAGGATTGCTGATTCTCTCCATTGCCACAGAGCAAACACCACCTTTTCTGCTTCACAAATTCTTGAAAAGATTCATAGAATGGAAAGACTTGGTTTTGGAATCAGAGAATCAAAATCCCAACTTTGATTTTTGTTACTTTTATAACCTTGGCCAAAACATTTAGCCTTTCTAGGTATCAACTTCCTTATCCTTGAAATGATGGATTGAAAGAGAAGACTTCTAAGGGCACTTAGAGTTCTAACTCTATGATCCTAGGATACACTAACAGAGCCTTTTTTTGTTATTCAGTTGTTTTTCAGTCATGTCTGACTTTTTGTGATCCCATTTGGGGTTTTCTTGACAAAGAAGACACTGGAGTGGTTTGCCATTTCCTTCTCCAGGTCATTTTACAAATCAGGAAACTGAGGCAAACAGGATTGTGATTTGCCCGGGGTCATATACCTAGTAAATGTCTGAGGCAGGATTTGAACTCAGGGAGAGGAGTCTTCCCAGCTTGGCACTCTATTTGCTGTTCCACCTAGCTTCCCCTCCCCCATTCCATCCCCAATTTTTATGTTTTGGTTTGTGGTTTTTTGTTTCTTTTTTTCCAGGTCATTCCTCAGTTGTTTTTTAATGTTTTTCTCCCTTCCTGATTCACATTGCTCATCAAACACCCTTTCAAAGGTACTGTAGCTAAAATTGTATGTGTACCATGGACTCAGACATAAAATCATATGAGGTGCTAGGTGATGGTTTGCTTAGTTCTTTAAATATCTTTATTTTAAAAACTACAACTTTTTGACAAGAAAAACTAAAAATGTTAATATTTCAAGTTTGAGAGGTTTTTTCTTTTGTTTTGTCATTTTGGCTTATTATTGTAAAACATTATGCTCTATTGAAAAAGAATCCTGAGTTTTCATGTGGATTCTGCCACAGAGTCACTGTATGACCTTGAATTAGTCCAATTTTGCACTGCAGTTGACTCACTTATGAATGAGCCTGATAACACCTATCCTATCTCCCTCACAGGGCAGTTATTAAATGAGATTATATGTAAAAGTAATCTGAAAAGTACAAGGTGACAGGCAAGTGATTTCTGGTATAACAATTGAGCCAGGACTTCCAATTAAGATGGTGATGTGAGGTCCTAGAAAAAACTGAGTCTCCCGCAAAAACCCAGCAAAGATATATAAAATTGCAACAGATAGAAAATGATCAAGAAGACCAAAAAGAAATAACAGTTAAGAGCCTATATCTAATCCATGACTGCATAAGAAAATGGCCAGGAACCCAGAGGCCCTCAGAGAAGGACTTCACGAAGGACAAGCTTTGGTAAATAGAGATTGAAACCTATGGGATCTCTGAGCAAATAAGGGCAGAAGTGAAGAGTAAAGCCAATGCCATGTCATATAAATGAAGGTAGGAAATTCTCAGCCCTGGGCTATTGGGATAGCATCAGAAGATAAGATCCATTCCCCAGTAGGTCACTAGGTCATGTTTTAGAGCACTCAGAACCACAGAAGAAGACATACCAGCTCAAAAACCAGGTGCACATGCCAGGTATCATTTATAGGAAACCTGAGACCAGCTTGGTCACTAACAATTGATTAGGGCCTGTCAGGACCATATCAGAAGAAAAAAACCAAGTCCCAAAATGAGGAATGTGTGAGGATAAAAAGATAGAAACAGGCCAAAGCCAAGCCTGACAATGGACCACCAAGAGAGGATAAAAGAAGCCAGGGATTACAGATCAGGACCAGAGAGTTACTGCAGTTACAACAGCATCTAAATTACAGGGAGGGGTCGGAAAAGCAAGACCAAACTGGACCTGCCTACCCTCTCCAACAGTATTTATCTTCTATCACCTTCTGATTCTCTGTAAAGAGTAAGGTGTTGAAAAATAAAGGAAAAAGGTATAAGAAGATATGATGGTGAGAAAAACATAATTAACAATCATAGAATTTGAGCGGAATGATTTACTAACAAAATGGAGGAAGGGGAAAATGAATATAAAACTGAATCCAAAACTAAGATTCTACAAGAAATATAGTTGAAATATAAAATTCTCAAAGACTAAAATGAGCTATTGGATCCAAATTTATTATGCCCGAGATGAATTCAAATTGTAGGTAGGGCAATGACAATCTCAGACAAAGCACCAGAAAAAATAAACTTGGCCATGTTTTCATTACTGTTGGTAATGAAATAATAGCAGTATTTGATATATGTGTACTAGATCACATAACATTAAAATAAGTAATTTAAAATAAACTAAAAACAGGGAAAACCTGAGAGTAAGACTAAAATAGTTGGTGACCTCAAGTGAACCCTTCAGACCTATTCAAATCTAACAAAAACATATGCAAGAAAGAAGGTAAGAACCTCAATAAAATTTTAGAAAAGTTAGATGTCTTTAGGAGTTTCTGAACAGGAGTTGAAAGGAAACTATATATTTCCTACCTATGTATGGTACCTTTTTAAAAAAATTAACTATTTGCTAAGGCTTACAAATTTCATAAATAAATGAAGAAAAGCAAAATAAAACATCCTTATATTCCATGATCCAATAAAAATTAAAAGCAATATAGGGTTTTTGAAGGGAGGACTTATATTTAAATGAAGACCAGATAATTTAATCCTAAAGAATTGATGAGTCAAAGATCAAGTCATAGAAACTGGATAATTCCATTGAAAAGGACTATAATGAGGCCACATTCAAAAAAGTTGGGGATATAACCAAAGTATTCCTTAAGAATAAATATGCATGTCTAACTTATTCCATCAGCACATGCTAAAAGTAGCTGATTAATGAACTGGGGGTTCAACCACAAATATCTAGAAAACAACAAAGGAAAACTCCAAATCTTAAAAATGTAAATTCTGAAAACTCGAGATAAATTTTTTTAATTACATTGATCAAATGAGGGGCTGTTTTTATTTTGAACATCAGTAAAAGAAGGTAAGCTATTCAATTATTTAGCCAATTTAACTTTAAGAGACAGAGGGGAAAATGTAAAAATAAAAAGGGAAATAATTAGAAGCTATTTTGTCCCACTACATGGACAACAAACCTGAAAAACAAATGGATCAACTGCTCACCAAAATACAGGGGAGGAAGGGGAAGGGAGAGAAGACTTCCTACTAAATTCCTTTGATGATAGAAATATAATCCTTATACATGTGGGGGAGAGAAAGAGAACACAGAAAAAAAATGGACCAAATCTCTAATGAAAATTGATATAATTATTTTAAATAAATACTAACAAAAAAGTTACAGCAACCTAATAAAAAGATTATGCAATATGTCTAGGTTGGATTTATACCAGGAATGCAGGATTGCTTCAATATTAGGAAAATTCTAAACATTTTAGAAGAGAAAAAGAACAATAATATTATTGGTATCAAGACATATTTTAAAAGGTTTTGGGGCCGGCTAGGTGACGCAGTGAATAGAGCGCAGGCCCTGGAGTCAGAAGGACGTGAGTTCGGAGCTGGCCTCAGACACTTAATCCACACAAACAAAAACCTAGCCTTGTAACCTTGGGCAAGTTACTTAACCCCAATTGCCCTAAAAGGGGTGGCTAGGTGGCGCAGTGAGTAAGAGTGCTGGCCTCGGAGTTGGGATGACCCGAGATCAAATCCGGCCTCAGAAAATGAGCACCCACACATAAATAATGACTAGCTGTGTAACCTTGAGCAAGTTACTTAACCCCAATTGCTTTAAAAAAAAAAAGGTTTGACAAAATATAATACTTATTTACATTTTTAAAACACTAAAAATCACAGGAATTAATGGATCCTTCTTTAATATGGCAATATTTCACCATCTATAATATTTTTTAAATGCTAGAGATCTTTCCAGATCTTTCTAGAGATCTTTCCAGAAAGAACAGTGCAAATCACCACTATTATCTAATACAATTCTAGAAATGCTAATTATGAAAAATAGAACAAGAAAAAGAAATTGAGGAAATAAGTATAGACAAAGAAGAAACAAAATTATCACCATTTTATAGATGATATAATGGATTAGAGAGCCCTAGAGATTCAACTAAAAATTAATTGAAAACTAATAAATTTATTATTAACAAAGAAATAATGAATAATCCTTTCTGATCTTATTCACTAATTCTCAGAGATATCTAATTTTTCTAAAAATGTATTCAGGTTCTTAATTTCTTTCTCATTTACCTTTTGTTAGATTTGTCTATGGCTTGAAAGAGGCACACTCAAGTCACCTATTATTTTAGTCTTATTGTCTATTTTCCCCTATTTCCAGTTAGTTCAATTTGCAGATATAAGACACATTCACAAAAATCAGCAGCCTTTATGTTATCAGCAAAACTAAGAAGAGACAGAAAAAGAAATTGTATTCAAAGTAACTACAGGATTCATAAAACATCTAATATCCATTTTCAAAGAGATTGGAATTATATGAGTAAAGTGAAAAATATTCTTTACAGAAATAAGGATAGAAAAATAATAAGATATATTAGTGGCTCATGGTTGGGCAATGATAATACAATAAAATTGACAACACTAGCTAAATTAATATTGATTTATTACTGTACTAAACTACCAAAGTAAAATTAGAAGTAAGTACTAAAACTAGACAAAATAATAACAAAAATCATCTGGAAAAATATGAGGTCGAAATCTCAAAGGAAATAATGACAACAAGAAAAAAGGAGGTATAGCAAGTGCCAGATTTCTTTTTCTTTATTCTTTTTGGCTTTTTGGAGGGCAATTGGGATTAAGTGACTCGCCAAAATTCACACAGCTAATAAGTGTGTCAAGTGTCTGAGGCGGATTCAAACTCAGGTCCTCCTGACTCCAAGGTCAGGGCTCTATACACTGCCCCACCTAGCCACCCCACAAGTATCAGATTTCTAACTACACTACCAAGCAGTAATCATCAAAACAATTTGCTGCTGATTTTAAAAATTAATTGATCAATAAAATAGATTAAGCATAGGGGACCCAGAATTAATTGAGCTTGGTAGCATAGTGTTTAAGGACTAGTACTATTAAGAAAACAAAAAACCCAAAGAAAACTTGGGGAAATTGGATCATATTTTGGGAGAGATTGGGCTTAGACCAGGCCTCTAGTCTCCTGAAAGCAGTACCCTAGCATGTTACACATGGGTGAAACCATATGGACATATATCAAATCCCCATCATGTAAGCTCTATGAAATTTTAATTACTTTTTGGAGACAACATTCACTTTTTTCAACTTAACCCCCTCCCCCCAAAAAGCAAATTATTTATCAGATTTTTTAAAAAAATTAATTAGAATGACCATTCTACACAGGGATCACCAAACAATTACTTACTACCAGCCACTAAGGGGTAAGATCCCTATTCTTCTGTCAATGGCCAGAATGGGAATTTTATTGAAGATGTCGCTCTCCATGTTTTCAAGATCTCCTCTCACTGGAAGCCTCCCACCATTCACTAAGTAAATCTACTGATTTCTTATGCATGTCCTAAAGTCACCCCTTATTAGCTCTAGCAATAGAAATACCATTAATTCAACTTATACTGTGCTTTAAGGGTTGCAAAGCACTTGATATACATTATTTCATTTCATTCTTACAACTTCTCTATGAAGCAAGTATTATGATCCCCAAAACTGAGACTCAGAGACTTTGAGGGATATACTCAAGGACACACAGCTAATAAATACCTGAGGGAGGGATACACATACATACATACATACACACACACACATATATACACACACATATACCTATATGTACCTATATCATTTTACATATATATACATACATACACACACATATATGTATACACACATACACACACTGACATCCCAGAATCTCTATAGTCTCCACATTATTTAATGAAAAGAGTATCCCTACCACAAACTATAGCAGGAACAAAATCTTAACCTACTAGCTGGTCTTAAGTGTCTTCCGTGGCTTCATTCAAAACTTAGTTCAAATCTCCTTTACCATTAGCATCTTCTCTCTGAGATTATATTACCATCCTTTTAGATCATATATATCTCATACATACATAGTTCTCTGCATTTTCATGAGCTCCTTGAAGGCAAGCAAGGACCTGGTTTTGCCCTTTCTTTGTATAGCCAGCACATACGGGTTGAATCAATGTTTGTTTACTGACTGAATTATAGAGAGAACTGCCTTCCCCCTTAGTAAAATCCATTCTGCAACTATACCAGTGTCCTTCTTGGTAGATTATGGCTGAGACCTGAGGGGCCTTCAAAAGCAAGACAGGGTTTCCACTTTTTTTTATCTTAATTAACTTTTAGAGAGCAAGAAATGTACAATTAGCCTGGGAGAACACTGAATTCTACCAGAAAATAAGTCAGAGAAGTTTAATTTGTAGACTTTTCTTGAAGTCCTCAGTTAAGTCTCCCAGGAAAGACCTGTCACCATCTTCACATCAAATATAAGAATTGTTACCAACTTCCTTTCCTCTTCTAACAAAAATATGCATCCACCATAAGTGCTTCAATGCCCAGAAATAATGCGCTTCACCAGCTAAGCAAAACTGACCTGTCCAGCTTGGGCATGTACCAATCATAAAGTTATCATCATCTCTCAAAAGCAACTCTGCTGAGGTTTAGTTCTACTGAAAGAGCATTTTCTCTAGTTAAAGAACCTGGGCTCATATCCCACAAGTGCTAAGCCTTCGTGACTTTGGGCAATTAACCTCTCAGCATCCCCCTCTGAAAAAATGAGGGGACTGCACTAGATGGACTCTGAAATTCTTTCCAGAGCTAGATCTATGATCTTAATCACCTGGGGCTGAAGTGTAGCTTGCCCAGGGAGGCTTCTACATTTGGTTTGATGGCCCAGGTAGGCTCCTTTCCTCCTAGGAAAGTGAGTGTACACATCCTCAGAAGGGGTTGGGCAGTATATAGAGGCCTCAGAAGCTCAAATAAATTCCCCTTGGTTTGCCAGGGAAAGGATCAAAACCATTTGTAAGTTCTGGTACAGAGTCTTAAAAGTTTACTTGCCACCAGTTAGAGGTAGCAGTCATTATGTGCTCTTAGCCTAGTATTGATTTACTTCTATCCTTCAGACCTTTGGAGGATGTAGTGGAAGCAGCTCCAGGGCTGCCTTGTTTCATCTTCCCAGAAGGCACCAGGCAGGAGTCATCGGCCGTTTATATTTTCTCAGTTGACTCCAAGGGTTGTATCTTAGGATACACAGTTGAAATCATGTTACTAAAAACAATTTACAAACCACCAAACTCTTGGTCTGAGCAAACAGGTCCTACTTTCTAGTAGTCATACCTCCCCCTCCCTTCGTGAGTGTCTCACTAACTCCTACACTCTCTCCTCCCTCTTTCCCCCAAATGTTCTACCAACAACCCTCGAGCAAGCTGATAGAAGACTCTTTGAACTCCTTGTTTTGCTTAAATATGCCCAGTCTTCAAAAATGTTTGATTCCTACTAAGAGCTAGACCATGTAGTGCATAGATTTGACTCCAGTTATCTTTCATATATGCAGCATTTTACCTATTACTATTTTATTTTACTCTTCCAGGGGTATAATCTAATCACTATTAACACCATACTGTAATAGGCACCTGGACTGACCAGCATCAGAAATATATATGCACATATATATGTATATCAGCTGTTTGGACAATATCTCCTGTAAGCACCTCAAATTTAACACGCCCCAAAAGAAAACTATCATCTTCTCTCCTTAAACTACTATCCTCTAAATTTCCCTGTTTCTGCTTAGGCTACTACCATCATTCCAATCACTGAGGCTCATATCCTTAATGCTTTCTTCTCCCTTCTCCCTCCTATCCAATCAATGGCCAAGTCTTGTCAGTTCTATCTCTCACATATATCTCCTCTCCATTCTTCCCAAAACCATGCTAAGTTAGGTTTGCAAGCTTTTCACCTAGATTATTACAACAGCTTCCTAACTGACCTCCTCGCCTCTAATCTTCTCCTCTCTCTAATCCATCCTACATATGGTCATCAAAATAATCTTTCTAAGGCATAGGTCTATGCCACTCTTTCCTCCTCAAAACCCCTGATGGCTCCCCATTCTCAAAGGATAACATATAAACTCCATAGGTTGAATTTAAGGCCCTGCACAATTAGTCTCCCTCCTTCATTTTCATATTTATTTCATACTCTTCCCTTTTACAAAGTCTACATTCTGGCCATGTTGGACTATTAACCATTCTCCAAACTTCATATTCCATGGCCCCTTCCTATACACTCTCCCTAAGAAGTTCAGACAGAAAGAAAAAATAACATTCCATATACAAGAAAATATTCACAGAAGCACTTGGTGGAGGCAAAGAATTTGTAAAGCAATATAGCTGGAGCATAAAAAATAGTGACTATGAATATTTAGGAGAAGCAGAGGAAGATGCAATGATGCACAGTGACATAAGAACAAGGAAAACAATATACATGACTGCAAATGTAAACAAAAGTATCAGAAAAAAGAAAAATAAATAAACTAAACATGATGTAATTATAATGACTAAGCTTAGGCCTAGGGAAGAGTTGAAAACATGCACCACTCTCACGACTTTACAAAGGTGAAGGAGACTAAGGGTATGTAAGAGCCAGCTCAAACTGGTTAAATTTTGAATGTAAGCATTTACAGCTAGGAAATCAGTAAATGCTATAAACCAGGGTTTGAATGATTATTTTGGTGATTTCTAGACATAAGAAGGTAATGGATAATAATGCAGATTAAACTTGAAGGCATATTGTGTTACATTTTTGTTTTTTTCTGGAGCGTTTACCAGCTCACCCCGGATATGCATATGGACTATTTCATATTCTGTCAGATATGGAGGATGTGTTGGTTGGTCTTTTTTGCTAAAACTTGTTTTCTCTCTTTTAAAAAAAATCTGTTATAAGTAATGATCCACTGGGGAAGAGGAGAAAGAAGGGGAATAGATTAAAATGAAAAAAAAAAGGAAAGGTACTAATGAAAATGAGATTTGCAAATGTCCTGGATAGATATTACATCAAGAGACTAACCATAATTCTTTATCCCAGACCCCACTACTTCGCCCCACTGTAATATTCTACCACCCTCTACCATAATCTCCTTCCAAACTAAAAGTAAATAGCAAAAAGATATATTCATCAACAAAAAAAATGAAACTCACTAAGTCTCCATTCCTAATCATTCAGTTGTATCACAGCTGGTGTTATCTTGGAACTAACTAATCTCCAATAAATATACAATCATAGGAAAAAAAAACACGCCTCTCCTCAGAAAACAAATAAAACATCTCTTTAGCATCACAGCAGTCTCTGGACAAAGTTCCCTTAATTATGTTTGACTAATATGCCATTGCATTCAAGGAAAATTAATGGACTCTGATGGATATTTAGATCCTGCCTCCTCAATTCCACAGAAAGGTAATAATTTAAATAAACATTGACATATAATATACTCATGTTCTTTCACCCTTCGGAAGGTCTGATTTACTGGGTGGAACTGGCCATCCTGAAATTTGAATTGAATTTGTGAAGGTGACATGGGCTCTCTTATGGGGGAAACAAAAACTGGCAGCTAGTTAGCAGACACAACACCTTTGCTCCATGGTGCTTTATCACCTCTGTGACCATTAAAAATTTGATTCAGCTCACACATCCAAAAAACTCCCAAAGATTAATATGACAACAGCATGGATAAGTGCCACATGAGGAGTTTTGTGTCATTTTTTAAAGGATCTACTTTTTTAAAGAGGCTATATCAGTAATCCCAAAGAATACTGGGATTATACTCCATATTTGTGGAGATATGGGTAAATTTCAGTTAGAGAAAAACCAGATAGATAAAATATAATGCAATAGTACAACTTTTTTAAAGCAATGACAATGAATTTCCATCCAATAGAGATCTTGACGAAAAGAGATGATAGCCATTTGTCATGGAGGATTTAGACTATTTGGCTAAAGGCAGAGGACTGGATCAGATGATCCTTTCTAAGTCCCTTTTCAGAAATCTGATTTTAGTCTGTAAAAGTAAAAAGTTGTGAATGAGTTGTTATATGCACCACTGGAGGGAGTACCCATTCCTAAAACATCACAGTTTCATTCAAGTACTGAAGAAAAGTATGAAAACTAATGATGTGCTTTAAGACATTTAGAATCAAGACTCTCATCTTGAATTCTTAAAATGTTTTGAGCCTCTTTCTAGGCATGGTGAGTTTATAAATAAACACCGTCCTCCTTTAACATACAATGCATGGGTCTTTATATGGAAGCTAGGTATCTGTGAATCAATCCCATATAAATTTTAGGATATGTTTTCTGGTGTCATATGTAATGATCAACACTGTCTAGCTGCTCAGATTTCTGTCTCTTTTTTATGCTTTTCATTTTTCTATCACTTTTGTTTCGGAATATTTCCATCTCCATTTCCCTGTCCAGTGAACCATCCCTTGTAATATCGATTGAAAAAGAAATGGGGAGAAGGGCACAGTGGGAGAGAAGCAGTTTCCATGCCTGACAATCTGCATAATATCCCATACCCATAGTCTCTCACCTCCACAATTAATAATAATAATAATACTCATAATAATAACTACCATTTATACCATGCCTATTACAGGTGAAGCACTGTGCTAAGTGCTTTACAATTATCCCATTTGACCCCCACAACAACACTGTGAGGTAGGGATTATTATTCCCATTTTACAGCTGGGTAACTGAGGCAAACAGAGATTAAGTACTTGCCTAGGGTCACACAAATAGTAAGGTCTGAAGCTAAATTAGAACTCAGGTCTTTGTGACTACAGACCTAGTGCTCTACCCACTGTGCCTTATCTCTTCTCAATATCATGATTAAGGAAACCATTCATCAGTTATCCATCAACCTAGAACAGTTCCTGGTACATTCTATGCTCCATATAAATGTTAGGTAGTCTGCTAAGAGCTAGAAATACAAAAATAGATAGATAAATAGATGGAGAGAGAGGGAGAGACAGAGGGGGAGCGGGGGAGAGAGAGAAAGGGAAAAAGAGAGAGAGAAAGAGAGAGAGAGAGAGAGAGAGAGAGAGAGAGAGAGAGAGACCAAAGGTGAATTTGGGGGAGCACTAACAGATGAGGGGATTAAGAAAGACTTCACATTGATGTCCATTCAGCTGAACTTTGGGGAAACCAAGGGATTCCTAAGAGGTGAAAGTAAAGAACACATTCATTTGAGACATGAGGAGTTGCTTTCCTCAAACGTGAAGGAATGGGCTTAAATTAAGACAGCAGAGAAGATTATGATAGATTTTTATTAGAAAGTAAGAACTTGACCATGAGATGATTAAAAATGAAACCTTTCAAATCAAAAAAGGCTACCCAGGGAGGCTGCAGGGCTTACCTAAAGAACCCTAAGAAACTGAGGAGACAATTGTCTTTAATCTTTTAACAATCTTTCTTAATTTAAATTTTAGACACTTAGTTGCCTGGAAACAAGATGGGTAATGACCCCTCATGGTCTCCTTCAACTCTATGACATCAGAAATACTCAAGAGTTTTCCTGCACTTGGGGTATGAGGTATATAGGAAGCAACTTCCATCTCTAGGCCATGTCAACCACCCAAATCCAATAGTTGTCTTCAAACCTCCCTTGCAGAAAGAAATCCCAGTGTTTGTGCCCTTTCTCTTGATTCCAGCACCCAGAGAAAAAAAGTTTCCATGTCTAAAATACTTAAGAAAGGCAAGGAAAAACTTAGTGAAATAGGAAATCAAACAAAGTTGAAGGGAGAGATTTTCCACAAAGTGGTACAAATTGCTACACCTTCCATACAGGTAGTCTTTCTCAGTAGACTCTTCTATTCTTTCCTAGCCTCCTCCAAAGTCTTCCTTCTTTATCTGATATTTATCACCTCTATTCCTCTTCCCCCCAAGTTACCTTGTGAATCCCACACAGGAAAAGCCTGATTCCACTCCAAGTACAGGAGGGTCTTCCTTATATCAGCCAGCAACTCTGAAGGTCTTCCCCTTCCAGTTTGAGGGGTTTTTTGTTTGTTTGTTTGTTTGTTTTTTATTAAAGAGGCTGTCCCTTGACTCACTTCTTAAAAACACCTATTCATTGAATGGGCATTACCTCACTCTAAGTGAGAACCTGAAAAGACCTTAGCTTGAAAGGGCCAGGGTCCTGCATCCTGGGCCATCTCCAGTCCTCCTGATTAATATCTGGCCACTGGACCCATATGGTTTTGGAGGAAAAAGTGAGTCTGGTGACCTTGCACAGCCTCCCTCACTCAAATCAAAGTCAATTGCAAGTCATGTCATACATCTTCCTAATGTCATGGTCCTCTTTGAGAACAAGGGATAAACCACAATCCTTCTCAGCACCCACCTGAGTAGGTGGGAGAAATGTTTCAGCCTTCTGTTCTTAAAGGTGAATATTACCTTTTAGCACACCTATAAGCCACCTGAATTTGTAAAGAGACAAGGACTATGGTTTCAGAGATAATCTTAGAGGTCCAAGTAGGAATCACTGAGCTATATATAAATGAATCTGTTGGTGTGTGTAAAACTTTACCTATTTCTCCACCTCTCTACCCTACAACTCAGTTCAATTAAAATGTATTTTGTGATTAGGTTTTGTTATTGAAAGCCTTTGACAACAACAAAAAAAGTTCATTCTGAGCCTATTACAAGGCTAATTTTATGTTTATGTGTTGTGTTGATGGGTTCAACTATCTTTTTTGTCCTTGAAACTCATTCTAGTAATTCCCATTAATTACAGTCAACATTACACTCTCACTTAATTAATCTTACCAGCCCCAAAAGAGCAAATCCATTCAATGACTAAGAACCATTCTTAACTATGGTTACTAACTTTACTGAGCTCTCTACAAATTTTAAGCCTCTTCTAGAATCTAGTAGTCTAATATCAACAATGGGGGGAGGGGGAAAATGGACCCTTAATTTTTAAGAGTTAGCCACTTGGAATTCCCAGTTCCCCTTCATAAAAATTTGAAGTAAAAGAAGTAAAGAAGAATAAAGAAATATAATGTTCTCTATATAATTTAAATTAGAGAAATAAGGAAGTGAAAGAAAGGGTAGAGAAATGGAAAGAGTACTGGATTTTGAAGACAGAGGACCTGAGTTCAGATTCTAGCTCTGCAACTTTCTACCTGTGTGAACTTTGACAGGTGACTTAATCTCTGGTTCTCAGTTTCCCCAGCTGTAAAATGCAGAAGCTGTATCAGACAATCTAGAAGATCTCTTATAGCTCTAAAACTATGATCTATGACTGCCTAAGTACAGAATTTTGCCCCCCTCCCCAAACTGTTGCTATCTGCTCAAGGGGAATGGATTGGTTTCATGTCTTCTTGAAGTAACATAGTTAAACTAGCTCACTTGCTTTTATGCCCTCCTTTAAGTCAATGTTTGCCTTACCTCCTGCCCCATGATGGCTAAGAATCATCAAATCAGATTCTTTTTTGTATCAAATGCTTTATTAACTTCTAGTTTACATCATTCATTTCCACAAGATTTTGAGTTACAAATTTTCTCCCCACTTTTCCCCTACCCACCACCCCAAAACAGCAGTCCCACTGGATATCCCCTCCTCCAATCTGCTCTCTCCCATATCTTCTCCCATACCCCTTCCAACTTTCCAGTAGGGCACAGTGGCTCTCTATGCCCCAGTGCCTGTATATCTTATTTCCCAGTTACATGTAAAATAATATTAATAATAGCATATATATGTATATATATTTTTTTAATTTGGTTTTAAAACTTTGAATTCCAAATTCATTCCCTTCCTCCCTTGTTACCCACCCTTACTGGGAAGATAAGCAATTCAATATAGGTTGTACATGTGTAGCTATGCAAAACATTTCCATAGTAGATATATTGTAAAAGACTGACTATATTTCCCTCCCTGTTATGCCACCTCCTACTTATTCTATTCTCTACTTTGATCCTGACCTTTATCAAAAGTGGGTGCTTCCAAATTCCCTTCCCCCCAGTCTGCCCTCCCTTCCATCATTTCTCCTCTCATCCCCTCCCCCCCTACTCTCCTGTAGGGTGAGATATGGTATTTAGTGTGTATGTCATTTCTTTTTTTTTTTTAAACAAATGTTTTATTAACTTCTGTTTTACATCGTTCATTTCCGCCAGATTTTGAGTTACAATCATTTCCCCCCGTTATTCCCCTACCCACCCTCCCAGAATAGCAGTCCCACAAGATATCACTTCCTCCAATCTGCTCTCTCCCATACCTTCTCCTATACCCCCTTCGACTTTTCCATTGGAGGAAGATGAATCTTGTGTCCCAATGCCTGCACATCTTATCTCCCCATTACAAGCAAAAGAGTATTAATAATAGTATTTATATATATTTGAAACATTTAATGTTAAGACCTCGAATTTCAGATCCATTTCCTTCCTCCCTTGTCACCCCTTTCCTCTTGGGAGATAAGTAATTCAGTATATGTTGTACATGTCTAGCTATGCAAAACATTATCATAGTAGGTATATTGTACAAGGCTGCTTATAATTCCCTCCCACTCATCCCACTCCCCACCTGGTCCATTCCCTACATGATCCTGTCCCTCTTCTATAGTGGGTACTTCCAACCTCCCCTCCCCCCAAGGATGCCCTCCCATCCATCATCCCTCCTCTCATCCCCCTTCCCCCTATTCTGCTGCAGGTTGAGATATCCCATTTAGTATGTATGTCATTCTCTCCCTGAACCAAATTCAATGAGAATGTGGATTTGCCTTTTTTTTTTCCCTTCCTATTCTCCCCCTCCCTTGCAACCACTTCCCCTTGCTTCTTCTACATGAGATAGTTTACCCTACCCTGTCTCTCCCCATCTCCTCTTGCCACTTTCCTCTCTCCCCTCATAATTTCATCCCTTGAGTATTCTCCCTTCCCAACAAATTCAACCTATGCCCTCTATCCATATATAACTGTAACCATATACACACACATTCACATATGTATTCATATGACCACACCCCCTTCTTCCATTATTTTCATAGTGAGAAAGATATCATCAGTCACAGTTATTGCTTTTCCATATAGGAATGTAAGTAGTTCAACTTTGATACGTTCCTTTTGATTTCTTTTCCCTGATTACCTTCTCAGGCATCTCTTCCTTCTTGTGTCTGGATGTCAAATTTTCTATTCAATTCTGGTTTTTTCCTCAAGAATGCTTGAAAGTCCTTTATTCCACTGAATGACCATATTTTCCCCTGAAACATGATACTCAGTTTTGCTGCGTAGGTGATTCTTGGTTTTAATCCCAGCTCCTTTGCCCTCCAGAATATCATATTCCAGGGCCTTCGATCCCTCAATGTAGAAGCTGCCAGATCTTGTGTTATCCTGATTGTGTTTTCACAATATTCAAATTGTTTCTTCCTGGCTGCTTGTAATATTTTCTCCTTGATCTGGGAACTCTAGAACCTGGCTATAGTATTCCTAGGAGTTTTCTTTTTGGAATCTTTTTCGGGAGGTGATTGGTAGATTCTTTCAACCTCTATTTTGCCCCCTGGTTCTAAAATATGAGGGCAATTTTCCTTGAGAATTTCTTGAAGGATGATTTCTAGGTTCTTTTTTTGACCATGGCTTTCAGGTAGTCCAATAATTTTTAAATTATCCCTCCTGGATGTATTTTCCAGGTCAGTGGTTTTCCCAAAGAGATATTTCACATTGCCTTCTATTTTTTTTTCATTTGTTTGGATCTGTTTAACAGCATCTTGATTTCTCATAAAGTCACTAGCTTCCATTTGTTCCAATCTAATTCTGAAGGAAGGATTCTCTTCAGTGAACTTTTGAGATTCTTTTTCCATCTAGCAAATTTGGCTTTTTAAGGAATTCTTCTCCTTTTTGCCTTTTTGAGCCTCTTTTGCCATTTGAGTTAGTCTATTTTTAAGGTGTTATTTTCTTCAGTAAGGTTGTTGACTCTCATTTCATAATTTTCTTGCATCATTCTCATTTCTCTTCCCAATTTTTCCTCTACTTCTCTTATTTGGTTTTCAAAATCCTTTTTAAGCTCCTCCATGGCCTATAACCAGTTTGTCTTTTTCGTGGAAGCTTTTGGTGCAGGAGTTCTGACTTCACTGTCTTCCTCCTGTTCCATGCTTTGATCCTTTTTGTCCCCAAAATAGGAGTCTAATGTTGGATTCCTCTGTTTGTTTTGCTTCCTTTGCCTGCTCATGTTGCCACTCAATTACTTGACTTTTGGACTTTTTGCCACAATAGGACTCTGCCACTAGACAGGAGCTTCGTACCAAATGCTGGGGTTTTCTCAGCTGCTGGAGGTATTAGTTGGGTGCTTCCACATGCTCTGGCAAGCTGGTCACACACCCCAGGACCTCCACCCTAGACCTCAATCCAGATCCAAGCAGGTTAAAGTAAGAGCAATTACCCCTCAGCTTGGTCACTTGGTCCCTACAGCCTGAAGGCCAGGAGCTAAAGCTGCCATGTGGCAGTGGCTCCATGGCCGTAGCGCAGCAGTTTCTCCCTCCAGGGGTTAACGGCCAGACCACACTCCCAAACTCTGGATCCCAAAGTCCACACTGCACTGACCTCTCACTTTGTCCTTGGCATCTATGGGTTCATAATTCTTGAAACTGCCATAGCTGCTGGTTATCTGAAGTCCCTCAAGCTGGAGGCTGATCAGGCCTGCCCTGGGGCTAAAACCTCCAGCTTGGGTGGGACTGGGCTGGGCTGGGCTCCCAGAGAGCTAAACTGGCCGCTTACTGCTGGCCTGCTGGGCTGTCCTCAGTGGGAGGTTACCTTCTCTGTGTCATTTTGTGGGTTCTGTAGCTCCAAAGTTTGTTCACAGTCACCTTTTACATGAATTGGAGGTGGTGGGAGCCAGAGCGTGTGGAAGCCCTGTTTCTACTCCACCATCTTGACTCCGCCCGACGATCCCAAATCAGATTCTTTAGTATATCACCACATGTGAATATTCTAAAATAGTAGTTCTCAAACTCATGCCTAGACTCTCTCTCTGAAATCCTCCTCCTTTTCCTCATCTACTACATTCCCTGCTATGACTCTTTTCACCTTAGTGGTGATTTCTTTCCTGGGATCACCATTTTAGAAAGGATCCCAGCCTTTCAGCTCACTTATACCTAAACTATTTCAGAAATCCTCACCCTCCCCTTCCATATTGGCCCTTAAAAGTACCTTTCCAGTTGTTTTTACATGCAACCAGGAAATAAGATATACAGGCAATGGGGTATAGAAATCGATCTTGCCCTACAAGAAAGTAAGTGGGAAGACAATGGGGGGAAGGAGGGATACAAAAGAAGGCAGACTGGGGGAAGGTGTATTCTGTATGTTTGCCATCTTGGGGTGGGGGAGAGGGGAGAGATGATGAGAAAACTTGTAACTCAAAATCTTGTGGAAATGAATGTTGAAAACTAAAAATAAATAAATTGAAAAAAATGCAGAAAAGTACCTTTCCCCCTCCCCCCTTTCTATTTCTCCTATTTGTCATCTTCCTCTATTAGAATATAAGTTCCTTGAGAGTAGGAACTGTCTTTTTTTTTTCTTGCATTTGTGTCCTCAGCACTTAGAATAGTTCCTAACACACAGTAAGTTTTTAAAATATGCTCTTTCATTCTTTCTTTGTATCTATCTATTTCACAAGAATCCATGAGTCACTTCCACAGGACCAATGACCCTAGGGACACATGGATGCTACCCCCTTCCAGTTTGCTGACACAATAAGACCTCTTCTGACTGAATAGGAAGGATGGTACTGCTGATGATGAAATACCAGTGAGGTGATGTCTGACTTTTACCAAGAATCATAGCTATATTATTCACTCCTGCCAGAAACAAATGCCTAGAAGTCATGAGGCTTAGATCAACATTAATGATGTCAGAGGCCAGTCCACATATCACCAAGGATTGCCACACTCTTACACTTGTTCTCCAATATCTGCAGTGCACAAGGTGATACTTCTGGTTTTTCCCCATATGCCAACTTCTTCCTTATTCAGTGAGGAAAAATGAACCTTTACACTATTTAATTCCATCCCACTTATTGATTTAGTCAAATCCCTAGCAAAGACAATTCATCTTCAGGAGGGTAATATAATAATTGCCGTCATTATAATGCATTCTCAGGGCTCCACATGTGCCATCTCCTTTATTCTCATAACCTCCCTTATGGGCTGTGTAAATAAATAGAAGAGGGGTGGTAATGGATCAGGCACATATCATTTTCTCCAATTAACCAGTAAGAAAGCAGGGGCAGAGAGGGGAAAGGAATTTCCCAGAACACACAGAGAGTGGAAGGTTCTTTCCATTTGGGTATTCTGCCTTCATCAAAACAACCCCTTCCCTAGCCTCCTACTCAGCATATCGTATAGAGCATATCGTATATGGTACTAATTGCTATTCTGCCAGTAACCCGCACACTTGCTAACCTTTCCTTGGTCATAAGCCTTAGAAAATGCTTCGTGTATTATGTAACACTCTTGTTTCTGTCCTGTGAGAACTGAGAAAAAATCTTCCCGACAAGTAATCTCATATGTAAAAAGCAATCTGCCAGAAACCTTGGTAAATGTACCTGTAGTTCTTTCACACATCCCCACTTACACTAGCTCAAGTGTCGTGAATCATACCTATCTTATGCCCTGGGAGTAGAATATGATTACTCAATAAATACAATGATGCCCTCTCCCCATTAAGATCCTGATGCTCTAAATTTTATATAGAAGATATAGGACTCCAAATTCTAAGTTTTAAAATTTACTTTTTCTAAGGCTTTTTGTTTTAAAAATCTCTGCTTATCTTTTCCCTGAAACTACTATTCCCCACAACCTAGGGAACCTATTTCTTTTTTTCTTTTGGAATAGACCTGTATTTTTCTTTTTTAGGGAGCTCCCAGTGAGGAAATTCCCTCTACCAAGCATATCCACTACCACTCTACAACTTAGAATCATACAGTGTTGCCCACTGAAACCCAAGGTCTTCTTCAGAGACATGATTAACACAGAGACCTGACAATTCCAAAAGGATTAACAATACAGAGACTCTCCAGAAATTATCTTCTCTCAGGTTTGAAAGTTTGTTCTTGACCTTGTCCTCAAATTTTAATGACTTCACTCTATGAAAAAGCTCAAACCTTTCCCCAGAATTTGTCTACAGGTGATAGCCTTTAGAATAAAACCCTGCTATACTCAAGTTCTTCCCACATGGAGCCTCTTGATTTACCTGGGCTCACAGCTTCAAAAATACATTAAGTATCCCTCATGTAACAAAGTCGGAAGCCTTCCTCAGAGCTATAACTCACACAGGACAAATGCGGGTTGTACCCCTGGGGCACTGAAATCTGGGAAGAATGTTTTCTACTTATAATGACAACTGCCTCTTTCCATGATGCCCTCCCGCCCCAGCCCCAACCCCAATACCTGGCACAATTGCCTCTAGGCCACAAGGATCCAGTTTGCTGTCTGTATCACCATGCTCATCCCTTCCCCCCCACCCCTGCCTACTCAACTAAATTTTTCCTAAGCACAATTTCTAGTTACAGGTCTGGATTTCTGTTCCTAACTATTGCAGCTGGTGTGTTGTTCTGCCTTAGCTAGAGTGCCAAACTATATTTTCAAACCTAAACTTAGGACAAAGAAATTTCCTTTTGCAATATCAGATTGCAAAGTATACTTTTTTAGTTATGCCTTTCCCAGAGACTTGAGTGATAATCAAAATGTCAATGTAGTTGCTTTTACTATGGCTCATCTACCCAAGCATCTAAAAACATGCAAAAATGTTCAAAGTCTATAGTATTTGAGACTGTAGCCAATAAGAGGTAAAGCCTTCTGAAATAACCATGATGACCAAATTACCTACAGCTCCCACTAACCCTAATCACCCCCCAGCTTTCCAGTATAAACAATCTACCAGGACTATGTTTCAAGTTTTGGCTTTGGTGGTCTTTATCCTGTCCCCTCACAGTAGTGAGTGAGTCTAAACCAAATCCAAGTAGTGACAGAAAACAGCAAGGCTACTCAACAGAAAGGAAATTCAACTGTGAGGATGAGGATGACCTGATGTTAAAAATCCAGATAGAGGGAAAGGGGTTTCTGTGATAAAGGAAAGGGAATTATAAACCTATCTAAAGTTAGTCCTCTCTTTATGAAGAGCAGGGAGCCAATTAGACCTTCACAATTCCAAAATGATGGCTGAGACTACCCAGATTTGGTGGTTGGCAGAGGAGAAAAAAGACCATGATACTTGAAGGGGGAGGGGCAAACATCAAGAAGAGAACTTTGTATTTGATCCTGGAATTTACAGGAAACTAGAGGAGTCTGTGGAACTAGGTGTGTGGGGAAGGGGTAGACATGATCTGATCAATGCTTTAGGAAAACCACTTTGGCAGTTAACACAAGATGAAGTAAACTTCGGAAAGATCTGAGCCAGAAAGACCAGTTAGAAGGCGACTGAAATTGTCCAGGGGAGGAGTGATGAGGTTCTTGAACAATGGTGGTGACTTTCTGTTAAGAGAAGGGAGTGTATACAACAGATATTGTAGAGGTGGAATTGACCAAATTTGGCAATGATTATATGGGGTTAGTGAGAGTGATGAGTCAAAGACGACCCTGATGTTGAAAACCAAGGTGACTGGGAGGAGAGTTGTACATTTGACAGTAATAGGAATATTCAGAAGAGGGGATAACTTGAGAGGAAAAAATAATAAGTTCTGTTTTGGTGGTGGAGATTTTGACCAATATGGCCCTAACCTAACACCTAAACCAGGGAGAGACGAAGCATAGAAAGAGAACTATAGATCAATTTTACTAAATAATATTGGTTGAAATGTTTCAAATAAAATTCTAGCAAAAAGACCACAGTAATTTACTAAAAAAAGAAAGAAAGAAAATTTATTCATTATGACTAAGCTGAATTTATGTTAGGAATATAATGAGGGTTCAATTTTACGAAAACAATATAATCATATAAAAACAAAAGCAATGAAAAAACCCACAATCATATAAATATATACATATAAATACAAATAAATACATAACAAAATGTGTCACTCATTTTATCCTAAAAATCCTTTAAAATAGCATGGGGGGGGGCGGGGCGAGGCGGCTAGGTGGTGCAGTGAGTAGAGCGCCAGCCCTGGAATCAGAAGGACCTGAGTTTGGATCCGGCCTCAGACACTTACCACACACAAACAAAAACCTAGCCATGTGACCTTGGGCAAGTTAACCCCAATTGCCCTCCAAAAAAAAAATAGCATGGGGAAAAAAGAATTTGCCAAATTTAAGTTTTAAAATATCTGTAGCATATCTCTGATAAAAGTCTGATATTCAAGATATATAGGTATCACACAAATATGTAAGATCAAGAGCTATTACCCAATTAATAAGTACTTAAAGGATATGAAAATTTTTCAAAAAAAGAATTACAAGCTGTCAACAACCAAAAGGTTCACCCAAATTACTAATAATAAGAGAAATGTACATTAAAATATTCTGAAGTTTCACCTTGTAACCAGCAAATTGACAAAGAAGACAAAAACCAAAAATCATCAATATTCAAGGGGCTACATGAAGACAGTGACACAAACACATTGTTGGTAGAAGTGTGACTTGGTGTAACTAGTCTGGGAAACAATTAATGGTTGGACTATGGAGATCAATACCATATATATCTAAATATTCTGTGGTTGCCAAAAATAAGAAACAAAATGGTTGCCCACTGAGCTGGGAATAGCAGAACAAATTGTGTTGTAGGGATATAATTGGATATTATCATGCCACTAGAAATTATAAATATGGAGAATTCAAGAAAATGTGGAAAGATCTGTATGAACTGATACAGAATGAAGTAAGCCAAACATGGAAGACAATATACTCAACTACAGTAATGTAAATGAAAAAATACTCAATAAATTCAAATCCTGAGTAACTGTAATGAACAACCTTGGCCCACAATAAGAATTGAGGAAGTAACTCCCTCCTGTTAGTAGAAAAGTTGGAGAAAACAGGTATGGAATATTGCATACATTGTAAAAGAGGTCAGGTTATCAGGTTTACTTAACTATGTTTCTTTCTAACAAGAGGGTTTACTAATATCCAGAAATGACTGTAACTAAAACAAAAAGAAACTATAATTTTTTAAGTACACACACACACACACACACACACACACACACACACTTCTTTAAGATAAATTTCATCATGTTTCTGCAGAATAATGAAATTTTGGGCAAAGAAATTCTTAAATCATATCAACTAAGTTAGAGAGAACCTGAAATGTTCTTTGCTAGAAGGAGTGCCCACAATGACAAAATGGCAAATTAATGAAGTATTGACTATTTCTAAAAATGGATAAATGGAAATACATTTATTAAGTTCTAACATTATGCTAAGTATTGGGGCTAAAAAACAAGCAATGGAAACTGTCTTTTGTCCTCAAGGAGCTTACATTCTAATCAAAGACAATAAACATAGTGGAATTAGATTTGGAGGGGGAGTGACCAAGGACAAACAAGCCTTGGAGTTGGTCGTGAAGTGGACTGATTTGAGGCAAGATAAAGTGAAGGCTCACTTCTCAAAAGTCAAGGTCCCAGAGGTAGGAATCTGAGGACCAGAATACAGGCTTGCAATAAGCACTAAACCAGGAATTCCAAGATTCACCAGTCTCTGTATCATTGCCACTTGTCATAGGTTTAGATCTGTCACAGCAATATTTGGAGGGGTCATGGATGGAATTGATCAGAGTTCAGCAGAACCGATTACTGTTCGTAGACTGCAGAAATACTTGTGAGTTTTATATTTTTCAAAGAGCAAGGAAGCAGAAAAAAGGCCAGGATATTCAAGGCCAATTCTCTTTGTTATTAGTAATAATAACCAAGACTTTACCGATATGCTGCTATTATTAAAAGATTAGAAAGTCATACAAAGTGACAGGCAGCAGGGTGGCTCAGCCTAAGAGGTTCTCCAAAAGGACTTGGCATTCATTCTGAATTACCTAGAATGCTCATTAATTTCAAATCCCAGCCTAGTTCTGTTTTTAATGACAACAACAATAATAAAGTATATTTATACATTGGTTTAAAGTTTACAAAATACTTCCTAACTCTAGGTCTATCACTCCAAAATAGGAGACTGCCTTTCTGTACTGACATCACAAATGGATTTTAAGCAATAACAACATATGAATCCCAAACTACATTCAGGTCTTATTTCTCAGTTATTCTGGAATAAACCTGGGGTTTATCCTCATATTCCTGTTCTTCCCTTCTCCCCCCTTCTCCAAAAAAAAAAAAAAATCATAACATCCAACTACCTGCCTTCTGCAAGACATGAGTCAGCCTAACTGCTCATTAGCAAGTCTGGCAAGGGACAGGAGGTGAAGCCAGAAACTGAGATGTTGGGTCATCTGGGCTGATGTGTTAACTGTACTCACCCTCCCCTTTTCTTTCACTCCTGTAAGAGGGAACTGGCTGTATTAGAAGTCTATTACTTCTAAGCAACAATCTGTCCTATTCGTTAAGATGGGAATTAAACCTTGGATATCCAGGGGGTGCTATTCAGAAAGGGTTTGCTAGGTATTTTTTTTAACATCAAGATGAAATCTCTCTGCCGCTTCCATTTGTTGATACTAATTCTATCTCTTAAGACCAAATAGAACAAATCTAACCCTTCTTCAACACACCAATCCATCAAATACTTGAAAGTGGCTATTATGTCTCCCCTAAGCTTTCTCTTTTTCGGATTGAACAATCAGCACTTTTGCAGAAGGAAGAAGTTATACAGTAAACTCCTATTACAAAACAGGTCATTTCTGTTAAACAGATTCAATCATATTCCAGTCCAAATCACCCATGCAATTCTTACCCTCCCATTGCCCACCACTCCCACAATACAAGTTTCAAATAAATCTGACATGATTAGTCTACAAGGAACTAGTGTGGTCCACTAATACTAACGTTGTAAAGTCCTTCTGTGCATATACATGCTAAATCTCATCATTTCAACATTAAGGAAAGAGAACCATGAGAAGAGCACCCTCCCTGAAGAGACACAGAGTTTAATCATTTAATCGATCAATAAATATTTACTGAGCAGGTACTCTGTTAACGTATGCAAGAAATCGTTCTAGGTACTAAAAGGAATAAAAGATAAATAAGATAAAATTAAAATAAGATCTGTTCTAAAGCTTACAGTCTTATGGGGGACACAAAACACACAAAAGATTGTGGGCTTTTTTATTGCTTTTCCTAAAGTACAGCTCGGACTATGTCACTTCTGTAGTCAATGAACTCCAGTGATATCCTCTTAGTTCTAGGACCAGATAGAAATCCCTCTGTTGGACATTTTAAAGCTCTTCATAACCTGCCCCTTTCTTATCTTCCTAATCTCCTGGCATATTTCCCTTCTGCATATACTCTACAATCTAGTCATATTGGCCTATTTGCTGTTCTCACACAATCTTCCATCTATCATTCCCACACCTTTGTACTAGCTGCTTCTGATCCTAGAATGCTGTCTCCTCACCATCAGGACACCTCTCAGAACTCCTGGCTTCCTCTTAGATTTAGCTCAGTACTTTTCTCATTCCTGATCCTGCCCTTACAAGATCACCTTTCACCTACTCCATTGTAATGTATGTTTACTTGAGGGCAGAGACTCCTTTTTTCTGTACTTTTTCTTTGTAGTCCCAGAGTTTAAGATAGTACTACTGGAGGAAAGTAGAAGTTGCAATAGATAAAGCATTTTGCCTGGAGTCAGGAAGACCTGAGTTCAAATCCAGCCTTGGACACTTCCTGGCTATGTGATCCTGGGCAAGGCATTTAATCCCTCTGCCTCAGTTTCCTCAGTGTACAGTGAGGATAATTGTAGCACCTACTTCACAGGGTTGCTGTGAAAAACAAATAAGATATTTTCAAAGCACTTAGTACAACGTCTGGCACAGAGTAGGTGCTTAATAAATGCTTGTCCTCTTTATTTTTTTTCTAAACAGGTTTTATTTTTTTGCTTTTTGCAGGGCAATGGGGTTAAGTGACTTGCCCAAGGTCACATGGCTAGTTAAGTGTTAAGTGTCTGAGGCCACATTTGAGCTTAGGTCCCCCTGACTCCAGGGCTGGTGTTCTATTCACTGCACCACCTAGCTGCCCCTTGTCCTCTTTTCCTTAAGAAATATTTATTCAGTGGCGGCTAAGTGTCACAGTGAATACAGCACCAGCCCTGGAGTCAGGAGGACCTAAGCTCAAATGCAGCCTCAAACACTTAACACAAAAACTAGCTATGTGACCTTGGGCAAGTCACTTAGCCCCAATGGCCCTACCTTCCCCCCTCCAAAAAAAATATATTTATTCATCAATTGGTTAATTAATTTTTGGGTAGTTTTTCATTACACCAAACCAATTTCTCACTCTTTGCAACTTCTATGCATTGCTACTAATTCTACCTTCTGGGGTCAAACAGAACAAGAATAATTCCTCTTCCCCCAAATCAACCCTTCAAAAAATGTATCAATACCAATTGTGTCCTTTTAAATCTTTCTCTAAGCTTAAATTTCCCAGGTCCTTCACCTAGTATTCCTATGACATAATCTTAATAGGTTAGTCATTGACAGGGGTAGTCATATGTTAACTCTCATTATCATGCATAACTGTATGACCTTAATAATCCTGAATGCTGACATTCTCCTCTACTTTTCTGTCCTTATATATCTCCCTCTGAATCATTCCTGCTAACCCTATTATTTGTCCTCATCATGACCTCCAGTCCCTCCATTCATCTCTGTTCTCCCATTCCTTTACCTCTGTTCTAGACTCACTATCAGTCTTAACCAGACAGTCAACTAACCAAGCTAAGCACTGTCCTCCCTTCTTGAATCCCTAGCCCCATGTCCTGTCACTAAGCTCCTATAAACAAAGCCTGTCAATTCCCACTCTAAATACCCAAGAATGATACTGTATCCATCAGGGAAAAGTATTTTCCCTCCCCAGATTTTGGGAAGGATAATTCCATCTAGGATTCAGCACTACTTTGCCCTGAGAGCTATCCCCTCTCATCAGAGATGATGCACATCATCTTTTCATTAAACAGAAGGTGGCTTACAATCTGGTGACTGGTTACACAGATGCTGCTTTGAAGCAGCCAAAAGATGTGCCCTACAGAGAGATTCCTACTCAGGCTGGGTCAGCTCCTGAATCTCCCACAGATTTTGCCAAAAATCCCAAGAGGTAAGAGTAAATTGATACTTGGTCATTAGAATTGAGAAATACAAAACACCTAAGAGAACAAGCCATTTATTGATGATGCTGGTCCCTTTGCATCTCAAAACCCATGGGAATGCCAAGAAAGACCATCTCAGTGGAGGCAGCTCAGCTGCCAGGACTATATGCACCTGATGCCAAAGGAAAGGACACTCCCCTAAATTAAGAGATGCCAATCCAGGATGCATCAGGAAAGACTGTGTAGCGATCCAGCTTCTCCAAAGACAACTTGTGAATAAATATTCTGGGCATTCTCCTCTCTAGCAGCTACTGGCATAGTTAGAAAATGTAACAGGAAACACTTTCAGTGGGTCAGCTCTTTCTCCTTTGGAAACTGTGCATGGTAATTTCAAAGGTTACAAGTGGGCATGGATAAGCAGAAATCCCCAGGAGAAAATCTGTATCTTGTGTACCACCCTAGGACATGCCAGAGTCCCCAAAAATATAAGAAAATGCTACTGGTACAACCAAAAAACACATTTTTAGATATGGCAAACTTAGAATTAATTGTACTTTATATTTGCATAGCATTTTTTAATGGTTTCAGAGCTCTGTGAGGCCACAGGCAAAGCACTTAATCATATCATATAATCCTAGATTTAGAGTAGGAATTGACCTTAAAGATCAAGTCCACAACATCTCCCCTTATTTTACAGATATGGAAATTGAGTTCCACAGAGGTTAAGTGACTTGGCCAGTCTCACATAGTTAAGTGTCTAAGGTAAGATTTGAACACAGGTTTTCCTGATCTGACATAGTGGAAATGCATCAGAAACTTACTAGCTCCATGACCCTTGACAACTTTTCTGTGCCTAGGTTTCCTCATCTTTAAAATGATGAGACTGGACTTGACAGCCACTAAAATCCCTAGTAGCTCTTTGATGACTCCAAATCCAGCATTCCATCCACTACACATGCTGCCTCTATAAAAATGTACTGGAATAGATGGCCTTTAAGCACCCTTTCAGTAGAATCCTGTATTTCTTTGTTCTTCACAACAACCCTGTGAAGGTGGTAAATCCCTCCCTCCCTCTCTTTGTTTCTATTTCTGTTTCTCTCTCTCTGTCTCCCTTTGTTTGTATCTGCCTGTGTCTCTGTCTCTGTTTCTGTCTCTGTCTCTAACTCTGTCTCTCTGTCTCTGTCTCTTTGTTTCTCTGTCACACACACACACACACACACACACACACACACACACACACACACACACACATTTTCCATTGCCTAGATGGGAAAATGAAGTCCAAGCATGTAAAGAACATGGGCAAGGTCAAGACTAGAACTTAGAGTTTTCATAACTTTTAACCCACTGCACTTTCTACTCTACAATTCTAAAATCATAGAATGACAGATATCTTCAACTGCAAGGAACCTATGCAGCCATCCCTTTCATTTTATAAATGATGAAATCAAGATCCAGAGAAATTAGATGATTTTGTTCCTTAAGTGGTAGAACTATAGGACTTCACCTACAGTTTTCTCTTGCTAAGTCTATTGATCCTTCTATTATATCTCCTTGCTTCCCTCACTCCTCTTCCAGGGAATGGAGCTGATAGACTCCTTTTCTTCCTCCACACTCAATGATACATCTTCTCACTCTATGAACCCTAACGTGAGAAGAAATATGGTAAGAGTTTGTCTAGTGCAAGGACTCAATCTTTCTTGTGCCATAAATCACTCATGCAATCTAGTGAAACCTATGCAGTCCTTCTCAGAATGTTTTGTTGCCTATGTTCACAATTGAAGGAAACACTAAATTTCAGTTAAAAGTTAGTCGGAATGAAGGAATAATTTTTTCCATTCAAGTTTATAAGATATCCCCAAAAATATGAGCATGGACCCCGGGGAGAGGGATGAGTCTGTGGGCCTGAAGTTTGAAACCCCTGATTTAGTGGGGAGGAAATGATAGCTACCTGGTGAGCATAAGCTGGGCACCAACCTGGACTTCCCCTGAGAGCTATAAAGCAGTGAGGAAGAGAGCTTAGTTGAGAACCAAGAGAATATCCTTAGAATAGGTCCACTGATCTTAGGAGGGAGGATGTGAAGGACAGGTGATGTGATAAGGGAGTGGAAAGTTTTAGCCACTAGACAGGAAAGTAGCTGCTCAATGAAAACAAGATGAAAGAAAATAATCCAACAGACGGAGAACAGCTAGGAAAAACAAGCTCTGTGTGAAAAAGAAACTGAACTCAATATTGAGTCATGCGTCAGCTCAGTAATCTCAAAAGTGCCCTTCCTCATATTTCTACGTCTGGAGACCACTTCAGCAGGGTAAGAAGTCCCATGAACCAAGTCCTGGTACCTGTTCATCATCACCAAATAAAACAAAAAAACAATTTGGTGGTGATAATATGAATGAATGCTGTTTTGAGAAGACAGAAGGAAAAGAGAGACAGAGAGACAGAGACAGAGAAAGAGACAGAGACAGAGAGAGAGAGAGAGAGAGAGAGAGAGAGAGAGAGAGAGAAATATCATGTTTATTATGAGGTAGATTCTAGTATAGATTCAAATATCAGTAATTAAATAAGTATTGCTTAAATTGAGTTGAACATCTGAATAACAATAAGCTTCTTGCTTTCACCAACTGACCTTTCTCTCACTTGTCAATTTTATCATAGGCTATTTCATATGTGACCCAGAAACCTCACTCTAAATTCATCCTTCTTTTTAGTCAACTCTATACTTTGCTTGAAGAGATCTCCCATTTACTTCTGTAGGTCATCATTTAAACCCCATTTCCCATCCACCACCTGATTCTTCATTCCCAATCCCTCTAACCTTCCACCCCAAAGTTTCAACCAAACACCACCCAGCACTTCCACTGTACCTAATGGAATGTCTCTTCCATAGGCAAGGAACTTCCCTTCATCTTAAATCTTTTTTTCTCTCCAACTCCTTACAAATATTAGCTCTTACCTGTCTCCCCACTGATGACACAGCTTCCCCAGTCACTGGCTGTCCCTTCATTCTTTCTCCTTAGCTCACTTGTTGAGGCAGGAAGTTAGAATACTCCTTATTCCCCATTGCCATGTCCAGTTCTCCCTCTACATTCATCACTCAATCACCTCTCTTCCTTTAAGGCTCATGCTATTCATATCTATCACCCACTAAAATCCTGGTAGTTGTTGTCTACAAACACCCAGGTAGTTCCCCTTCCTTTCTCAATGAATTCAGCATCTGGCATACAATCCTGCCCTCATACTAGAAGAATTCAGTATACATATTGACTCTCCCTCAAACACCCTAGCCATTCAATTCCTCAACCTATTTACTTCCCATGAGCTATTCCTCCACCCCACCTCAGTCACACAAAAAGATGACCATTACCTTGTTCTTGCCGTCACCCATAAATGTGCCCCCTTTATGTTCAAGAATTCTATGACCTCCTTATTTGGCCATAATCTATTGACTCTTTATTTCTTCCTCTGTTTTCCATTACAAAACCCTCCTCTTCATCTATACTGTTCATTCTAATCGCTTGACTTTTCCATTCTTTCCCCCACCATCATGCCTATGCTACTCATTCTCTCTTCTTTCCCCCATCTTTACCCACTTGTGAACTAATTCAACTCTTTACTGTTTCTCCTCTCCTAAGTTCTAGCCCCTTAATCATATTGCCCACTATGCCCAGCCAAGTCTCAGCCTCAGCCTTCCCACCATTCACCACCTTCACTCCTACACACATGCTGTGGCGTGAACATGAAGAAAATGACGCAACTATTCTGACTGGGTACACTAGAAATCTATGTTACACAATCTCAATTGAGCCCTTGCTATTGCTAGGTGATCACACTATACCTTCCTAATCAACTTACTACCCCATTCCCCAGAGTAGTTCTTCTAAAACTTTTCATTCTTCCCCAAATCTCCCTTGAATCCCCTCCCCCTAGACTCAGCCAAGAACCTTGCCTCATATTTGACAGGAAAAAAAAATTGAGACCATTTCCGAGTTCACCTCTTCCTTATCACCTATACCCATGTCTTTCTCATCCTGGAACAACCCTCACTTGAGTCTTCCATCCCTCCTACCATCCTACATCTCTTATTCCCTTTCTACTTAAACTCTTCAAAATAGCTGTCTATAACAAGTGCCTCCACTTTCCTTACTCTTTGCTTAATTTCTTACAATCTGACTTCTGACCTTATCATACCTCTGAAATACTACCTCTAAAGTCACTAAATGACCTCTTAGCTGCCAGCGAGTGGCCTTTTCTCAACTTACATTCTCCTCAATCTCTCGGTAGTCTGACACCACTGATCACTCCCTCCTCAATACCCTCTTCTGTCAAGGTTTTTGGGGCACCATTCTCTCCTTCTACCTATCTGAGCACCACCTACTTGTTGTTTACAAGAAACATATTTTAAAATGAGAGATACACGTAGAGTAAAAGCAAAGGGCTGCAGCAGAATTTATTGTGTTTCAGCTGATGTTAAAAAAAAAGCAGATCATGATTTCAGACAAGGTTAAAGCTAAAATAGAATTAATTAAAAGAAATAAACAAGGAAACTACATTATGCAGAAAAGTACAAATAATATCAATACTAAACATATTTGCAACAAATGCTATAGCAAATTTTTACAGCAAAAGGTAAATGAATTACAGATGAAAATAGTGAGCAAAACTATAATAGTGGGGAACTTTGACCTTTCCCTCTCAGAATTAGATAAATCTAACCAAATACATATAGATAGATAGATAGATAGATAGATAGATAGATAGATAGATAAGAAAGAAGTCAAGGAGGTGAATATAATCTTAAATAAGCTAAATATGATAGATACCTGGAGAGAACTGACTGGGAATAGAAAGGAATATGCTTTTTTCTCAGCAGTTCATGGCATCCTTACAAAAATTAACCATACAGTACAGCATAAAAAATGTATAGTTAAATACAGAAAATCAAAAATATTTAAATGCATCCTTTTCAGATCATGATGTAATAAAAATTACATTTGATAAAGGACCATGTAAACATAGATTAAAAATTAATTGTAGACTATATGATCTAATCCTAAAGAATGGGGCAAATCAAAAAAAGAAATCATAAAACAATAAATAATCTCATTAAAAAGAATGACAACAATGAGACAACACATCAAAATTTATGATGTAGCAAAAGTTGTAATCAGAAGAAAATGTATGTCTCTAAATGCTTAAGCCAATAAAATGAAAAAGAATAGATAAATGAATTGGGTATAATTTTTTTTTAAAAAAATATTAAAAATCCCCAATTAAACACCAATTTGGAAATCCTAAAAATTAAAGATGAGATTAATTGAATGTAAGAAAATGATTGAATTAAACAATTAAATTACAAGTTGGTTTTATGAAGAAAAAACAATATAATACATAAACCATTGGTTAATATAATTTTTAAAAAGAGAAGACCAAATCACTAACATCAAAAATGAAAATGAAGAATATACTACTAATGAAAATGAAATCAAAGCAATTATCAGGAGTTATTTTGCTTGATTATATACCAATAAATTGAACAATTTAAGTGAAATGGAAGAATACTTACAAAAATATAAACCTCTGAATAATATCTAAATAAGCCTGTTTCAGAAAAAGAAATTGAACAGGCCATAAATGAGCTTCGTAAGGAAAAAGCATCAGGACTAGATGGATTTAAGAGTGAATTCTGTCAAACATTTAAAGATTAACTAATTCCAATATTAAATAAGTTATTTTGAATAATAGGCAAAGAAGGAGTTCTACCATACTCCCTTTATGAAACAAATATGATGCTGATACCTAAACCAGGAGAACAAAAACAGAAAAAGAAAATTATAGACCAGTTTCAGTAATGAATATTGATGTAAATATCTTAAATAAATTGCTATCTAGGTCATATTACAATAACATATCTCAAAAACTATACATTGTGAACAAGCAGGATTCATACCAGGAATGCAGGACTAATTGAAAATGATTAACCTAAGTGATTAAATCAATAAGAAAAGTAACAAAAATTATATGATTATATCAATATATGCAGAGAAAGCTTTTGACAAAATACAACTCCCATTGTTATTTTTTTTAAAAAGTTGAAAGTATAAGTATAAATGGATTTTTCCTTAAAATGACAAAAAGTATCTACCTAAAATCATCAAAAGCATTATCTGTAACAGGGCTAAGTTAGAAGCCTTCCCAATAATATCAGAGTGAAATAAGTGAAATCAATATTATTCAATATTATGCTAGAAATGCTAACAATAACAATAAGAGAAGAAAAAGAAATTGAAGGAGTCAGAATGGGCAATGAGGTAATAAAATTATCTCTTTTTGTAGATATGCTGGCATACTTGGAAAATCCTAGAGATTCAACTAAAAATGAAAAGTGAAACAATGAATAATCTTAGCAAAGTAGCAGGATGTAAAACAAACCCACGTAAATCATTATTTCTATATATCACCAACAAAGCCCTATACAAAGAGATAGCAAATAATATAATAGCAAATAAAGATAAAATAAAATAATCATAGACAATATAAAATGCCTGGTAGTATACCTGCTAAAACAAATCCAGGAACTACATGAATATAATTTTAAAACACTTTTTATACAAATAAAGTCAGATTTAAATAATTAGAAAAAATGTCTGTTGTTCATGGGTGGACCAAATCAAAGGAATAAAAATGACAATTCTCTCTAAACTAATCTACTTATTCAGTGCCATCCCAATTGAATTACCAAAAAATAATTTTGTTGAGCTAGAAAAAACAATAACAAATTCATTTGGAAGAACAAAAAGTCAAGAATATCAAAGGAAATAATGAAAAAAATCAAAGGAAGGATGTCTAGTAGTACTAGATCTTAAACTATATTATACAGCAGTAATTATCAAAACTATCTAGTACTGGCTAAAATAGAATGGTGGATCAGTGAAATAGAGTAGATATACAATACAAAGTAGTAAATGATTATGGTAACCTTGCTTTCATAAATGTAAAGATTTAATATTTAGGATAAGAATTCACTATTTCATTAAAAAAAATGTTGGGAAAACTGGAAAGCAGTCTGTCAAGAACTAGGCATAGACCAATATCTTACACCATTTACCAAGATAAGGTCAAGATGAATATATGACTTACACATAAAAGGAGATATCACAAGAAATTTAGAAGAACATGAAACATATTATATATCAGGTTTATGGGTAGGAGAAAATTTATAGGTAAACAAAAGAGAACATTGTGAGATGTAAAATGGATAATTTGTCTAAATTTTAAAAGGTTTATACAAAAAAACACAAGGAAAGCAGAAAATTGGGGGGATGATTTTATAGACAGTTTCTTGGATAAAGGCCTTATATATCAAAAATAGAGAGAACTTTGTCAAATTTATGAAAATGAATCATTCCCCAATCAATAAAATGTTCAAAGGATATGAACATGCAGTTTTTGGAAAAAGAAATCAAAGCTATGTATAATCATACAAAAATGCCCTAAATAATTATTGATTAGAGAAATGCAAATCAAAGTAACTTTGAGATATCATCTCATATCTCTCAGATTGGCTAAAATGATAGAAGGAGGAAATGAGAAATGCTGGAGGTGATGTGGAAAAATCGGGGCACTAATGGAACTTTGAACTGATCCAGTCATTTTGGATAGCAATTTGGAATTATGCCCAAAGATTTATAAAACTGTGACAAGCAATACTACTATTAGACCTATTTCCCAAAGTGATTGGGAGCAAAAAGAAAAAAAACTATATATTCAAAAATATAGCAGCTCTCTTTGTGGTGGCAAAGAATTGGAAACTAAGGTGATGCCCATCAACTGGGGAATGGCTGAGTAAGTTGTCATATATGATTGTGAAGGAATACTACTATATAGTAAGAAATGATGAGCAAGTTGATTTTTTTATTTTATTTTTTGCTGTAAACATTTTATTTTTATTAATTTATTTATTTTTAGTTCTCAACATTCACTTCCATAAGTTTTAAATTTTCTCCCCCTCTCTCCACCCTCCTTCTCCAAGATGGCATGCAATCTGATATAGGCTCTACATATATATAACTATTACACATATTTTCACATTAGTCATGCTGTATAGAAGAATTATAATGAATGGGAGAAAGAAAACAAACAAAAAAAATAGTCTGCTTCTCTCTGCATTCAGACTCCATAGTTCTTTCTCTGGATGGGGATGGCATTTTCCATCATGAGTCCTTTGGAATTATTTTAGGTCCTTGCATTGTTTAGAAGAGTTAAGTCTATCAAAATCAGTCATTGCACACTGGAGCAAAATGATTTTAGAAAAACATGGAAAGACTTACATAAAATAATGAAGAGTGAAAGGAGCAGAACCAAGAGAATGTTGCATACAATAACAAGAATATTGTTCCAAGAGAAACTGTGAATGACTAAGCCATTCTGAGTAGTATGAATATTTAAATCAACTACAAAGGACTTATGAGGAAAGATGCTATCTACCTCCAGAGAAAGAACTGATATATGGAAGTATATATTGTATGGTTTTACAAATATATCTGTGTCAAATGTTGGCATTATCTAGTGTGGGTTTGGAAGGAATGAGGGAACTTAAGCTTGAAACTCAAAATGTAACAAAAACATAAATAAAAGGTCTTTTAAAAAACACCACACTTCAAAG